>CM038141.1:190453994-191046494 GCA_021437245.1 Aegilops speltoides | reverse complement strand
CGACATCTCTGCTTCCCTGCCGCCGGTCGCCAACGCAACCGCGCCGGCCTCACCGACTCGGCAGCTGGATATTCCTACTTCACCGTGCCGCCAGATAGGTCGCACCCTCATCTCAAATCGCTTTATTTAGGCGTTAGTTGTCTTGATTTTTATTCTGGGCCAATCGATTCCCAATGGGAAGCAGCACCCCTCGAGGTGGCGGAGCTCCTAGGCTATCAGTTGGCTCGTGTCTAACGTAAGGGTGCGGGGGCGAAGTTCGCCGCGGAAGCAGCGCTTAGATGGCTATCTTAGAGTTGTGTGGGTTGAAGGTACTGCCGCCACCGGATCTGGATGACGGTGAGTCTTTGTGGATTGGCCCGGGGGCGGCGCAACCACGACAGTGCAGTGGGGCGGGGAGCGGGGTTTTGGTTGGGGCCACGGACGACGGAGGCAAGCTGCTCTGCCGTTGGTCGTTGGCTCTTCGGGGAAGATTCCAAACAATGTCAGCCGGGAGGCACAAGACGGCCATCAAGCCATCCGGCGTAGATCGGACAGTATCAAAATAAAATAAAATCATGTGACCCCAATTTAGTCTTCAGTCAACAGACATGTGACCACTCTCGTACCTTGTTGTTGATCTCGTAGGGTATTTCTTCAGATCAAAAAGATGTGTCGTTCTTAACATTATGCATTTTCTGCATCTTTAGCCACACCATCTTCCGACTCACCGCAGCTACTCCGACAAGGGAAGCATACACCAGAAGGGAGCTATAGTCCCCACTCAATAGTTCCCTACATCAAATGTCTGTGCCCGACATGGACAGACACAACAACTGCAGGGCCATCGAGAAGTCAGCACATGATGTTCACTCCTATGGATGGCAGCCAGATAGGTTGTACCCTCATCTTACTCGTGTGGAACATTTATGGCTTTGTTATTCATCTAAGCATGGAAAATCGATTATCACATTTCACTGTATACTCATGCTGATCTCTTATGAGTCTTGTTCAGGAGTTAACATTGTTCCATAGTTCACCTAAGAGACTTGTTCTTTAGGTAACATTGTTCCATAGTTATCATCCATCAGCCAATGCTATCCCACAGGCTTGTGATTATAGTATTATACCACTTCTTGTATTACCTATGTTGTTCTTTAATACTTTTGTGAGCCATCTAGTTAATCTCGAGTACAGATGATACATATTCTGTAGCTTTCATCTGTGTTCTCCCTTTAGTTTTTGAGACCTGTTGCTACTAGTTAACCCCAGTCCTACTATTTATGTCGTCTCCTACAGGCACTCATTACATAAATATAACTACTAGTTGTCTTCCATGCATGTCAGATATAATTGCACACACTGATATATCCACAAGAACCTCACGGAGCAATGTAAAGGCCAATAAACTTGATGTCAATGATACCCAATATGATGGAAAATGTAAAGGCAGTTCTTCAGAAGACTTGCAGAATGATGATGAATCCTCTTCACCCCACAAGGTCCTTGCTCTAACTTGGCCCCTGGTATGGGTACAACATGCATATAATGTCCTGGAGTGTATCTACTCTGTTGCAATGCCATGTGCTTAGCATGCTGATCATGCATGTAAATATGCCATGCCTTCCTGTTTTTCAGTACATATTCCATTCATGATAACATGTTTTCAAATACGAGTACTGTCATTCTACTCTATCGCAATGCCATCTGCTTAATTTGGACATCATGCTTCTGAATATCTTATGCGTTGTTATTCATCAGTATGTACTTCATCAGTCTACCATCATGTTTTTTTACATTGAAGTGTTGTTCTAGTGGTCTGTTGCAATGCCATCTTAGTTTCCCAATCATACACGTGTATGTTGCCTAAGTTTTTTCTGTATGTATTCCGCTAGCATACAGTTTTACAGTCAACTAGTGTTTTTTTACTGTGTTGTCATGTCGTATCCCTAACTCTTACGCCATACTCCCTCTGTCCGGATTACATGTTGCCGAAATGGATAAAGGATGTATCTAGAACTGAAATACGCCTAGACCCATCAATTTTTTTCCGGATGGAGGGAATACATGTCAATATGTCATGTCTTTCTATTCTTCAATACCTATTCCATCTCTCTGTTGTAGCATGTTTTATAATTGAAACACCATTCTTCTATACAAGGCATGCAAGGGGAAGACGACTATGTTAGAATCTGAAGGGTTACAAACAAGGTCTTTGCAAAAGATCCAAACGCCAAGAGATAGTAAACCAACTCCAGTTTTTATTGATAATACTCCAGCACAAAGAAACCCAACTCCACTGATAATAAGCAGATTCCAGTGGCCAAAGAACTAGTCCGCTCCAGTCCAGCAAAAATATGTCAACTCCATTCTAAGAAGCGTGTGTGTATCCTCGCATCATGAAATTTTATAGCATGTTGATCATATTTTCTACATGTTTCTTACCCATCTCTCTTTTAGAAAATAAGCTTAGCAGATAGAAGAATTTCTGCACTAGTATCGTCTGTGAGGAAAGATTCTCCCAGGAATTCACTGTGCTCCAATGTAGATGTAAGTACCTGTTGTATATCACTATATTTTTACATCAGCATGTATTTTGTTAATCAGTGTGAATCCAACCTTTATCTGATCTAAATTTAGTTGTAGCAAAATGTATGATTAAAGGCCACAATGTTGATTTTTGTAAGGAAAACTGCCTGGTAGTTTTGCATCCTGAGCTGCATGACTATACTATCTCATATCAGTGGGTTTGAATACTTTCGTTCTGTAGTGGGTTTTCAGTGTTTTTTTACTGTGTTATCCTGTCGTATCCCTAGCTCTTACATCTTACTCCCTCTGTTTGGATTACATGTCGCAGAAATGGATAAAACTGGATGTATCTAGAGCTGAAATACGCCAAGACCCATCCATTAATTTCCAGATGGAGGGAATACATGTCAATATGTCATGCCTTTCTATTCTTCAGTACCTATTCCATCTCTGTTGTAGCATGTTTTATAATTGAAGCACCATTCTTCTATATAAGGCATGCAAGGGAAAACGGCTATGTTAGAATCGAAGGGTTACAAACCAGGTCTTTGCAAAAGATCCAAGCGAGGAGATAATAAACCAACTCCATTTTTCATAGATACTACTCCAAAGACGGAGAAACCCAACTTCCAATCGACAATAAGCGATTCGGTGGCCAAAGAACTAGTCCGCTCGATCCGAAAAAAACGTCAACTCCATTCTAAGAAGCGTGTGTGTATCCTCGCATCATGAAATTTTATAGCATTCTGATCATATTTTCGACATGTTTCTTACCCATCTCTCTTTTAGAAAATAAGGTTATATGATCGAAGACTTCCTCCATTAGGATTGTATTCGAGGAAAGTATCTTGCGGGAATTCTCTGTGCTCCTATGCTGATGTAAGTACCTGTTGTATATCACTATATTTTTACATCAGCATTTATTACATTAATCGGCTTGAATCCAACCTTTATCTGATCTAAAATTAGTTGTAGCAAAATGTTCAAGGCGCCAATGTTGATTTGTGAAGGAAAACTTCCTGGTAGTTTTGCATACTAAGCTGCATGAGTGTACTAGCTCATATCATGCACATTACTTAATTGTAGTGCTGCTCTGGTTGCCCATTCATTCATTGTGTCTATGTTGCTTTCATATTACCTTACCTGGCTGATGATAGATGTGCCATATTGTGTTAATTTTGTGTCGGCTAGTTGCCCAAACATTCATTGTGTCAATTTTGCTTTCCTATTATCTGACTTGGCCAATGATAGCAATGCTAGTGTGTTAATTTGGTGCAGGCTGCTGAAGATAAGAAGAAAAACTCTGAAAACGGCAAGGCAACCCATTGTTTCTTTACAACAAATCTAGGCCAGGTAATATGGCAATAACTCATGATTAATCTGTTTGGTTCCCCTCCTAATTTATGTTATGATGCCTGGTCGAGACACTCTCCACTATCAATAATACAAGCACCCAAAATCGCCATCTGAATCAGTTCAGTTTCCTCTGTCTCGAATGCAATGGAAAAAATGTATTTTTGTGAACCAATTAATGGCTGAAGCAATGATGGAAATGGTGGAGGAATCGAGGTGCACATTAAATGCACAACAACAAGCGATCAATGTTTTCGAGACGAGTAGCAAAGCAGCAAGAACTTGCCTACATGTTTATGGGCGTCATCCGTTGTCGATTGTACTAAAGTAGGGTACCTTAGTACCCCGAACTTGTCTGCATGGGCGATCATGGCGTCAGCGGCAAGGCTTGCGGGCGTCCGCCAAGATCGCCGTCATTCCTATTACTTCCATTTAAGAACAAAGTGTTAACTGAGAAGACAAGGCCCCGGCAAGAGGAGCTTGCCGGGAAGGACAAGACCCCGGCAAGAGGAGCTTGCCGGGAAGGCCAACCAAGGTACTGCGAAGAACTTGTCGTGACGCGCCGCGTGTCCCGGCAAGGCCCGGCGAGCGACAAGCTCGCGGGTGCGGCAAGACAACAACCGCGGCAAGGCGCTTGCCGCGGTCGAAGCCACCACACTGCGTCCATGCTCCAATGCATCCAACGACGTGTCGCCCCAAGGTCGTTCCTGGCGCACGTGTCGGGTGACTGTGCAGCCAAGCGGTGCGAGGTGGCAAGTGGAGCTGACAAGGAGGCAATCGTGGCGATCGGTGGCGCCTCTAACGGTCGTTTCTTGCACTGTTTGGGCGACCAGACGGGCATTAAATGCCCTTGTCCCCTGCCGTCAGAGTTAGGTAGGGGGCACTGTTGATAGTGGTTGTACCAACCCCCGTTTTTACCTTTTTACCCCTCTCTCTGCGTTGCCACCTGTCGGTGACCCCTTTAGACTATAAAAAGGAGGCCCATGCGCACGTAGAAGGGGTTCGACTCATTCGAGACTACAACACACCCACACTCTCAAGCAAGAACAAATATAAACACAAAGCAGCAGTAGGAGTTTTATCTCTCCGGAGAGCTCCGAAGCTGGGTAAATCCCTTGCGTGCTCGACCTCGATCTGCTCTTCGTGCGCCCTCCGCTCCCTGCCGGACCGAGAAGGGGCCCTGCCCCATAGGTGCTCGTTTCCCACGACATCTTTGGCGCGCCAGGTAGGGGGCGTCGAGGTTGTGCGAACCTGATCCGGTCTCTGCACGCTACATCAACATCTTCATCGACATGCCACTGAAGAAGAAGCCATCAGAGGTGGCCGCTCCGTCCACGTCGATCCCACCGCCCGAACAAGCAGGCGGAGGTAAACGCCGGCGGAGGAGCGGGCGCCACGTGGGACTCACGTCGTCACTAGGTCCAAGGACAAGGCCCCACAAGCTTACGCATCCGTACATCCACCGCACCCTCCCGGGAGGTGCGGGATCGCATAACGCCGTGGTGCTCCTAACACCGTGCTCGCGTTGGAACAAGGCCAATAGCCGGCGGATCGCGGGACGTTCAAGGCCAGCATGCACGCCAACATGCTGGCACCAGCGCAGTACAATCGCCTGGGCGGGATGTTGCTCCTTCTAACACTGTTAGAAGTTTGAGCATATCCCGCACCTCGCGTCTCTCGCCACCGCCGCCCAAGACTCCAGAGGAAGCGCTGGCCCGGGCCCAGCTGCTTCTAGATTACCCTCCAGCGCCAGACAAGATCGATGACTGGAGGGCCATGATTCAGAGCATCATCGGCTTCGCCAACGGTGACAAGCCCCGGCAACCGAGTACATCGAAGCCCCGGCGAAACGCCCAGGCGCGAGCCGACGCTAACAAGACCGCTGGGGGTGCCACCACCGTGCACTCCCCGCCCCGAAGGCCAAGATCGCCGACTCGCCGGGCCAACCTCGACACCGACTCCACCGCGTCGTCAGACCCGCGAGCTCGTCGCGATCAACGCCAAGTTCTCCAAACGGCAATCTGAAGATGCTCGCTTTTCGCATCGGCGTCGAAGAAAGCGTGGCGTCGATCCGACCAGCGCTGGGCCCATGATGATATGCATGCGCCCGAAGGCAGGCGATTTGCGTCTGTGATAGGTTGCCCTGCGTTCACCCGTGAGCTGCGGCGAGTCGATGGCGATACCAAAATTTCAAGCGAGGCGTACCCAAAATGCGATGGCGGGATACATCTGTCGAGTTCCTCGATACACTATCGCGATGCAGGCTGCGGGCGCGACGATAAGATCTCGCCAACTACTTCTGTTGGTGCTCAAGCCCAACGTCGGATCTTGGCTCATGCACTTGCGGACAACTCCATCTCTTCGTGGGCGGACTGTGCCATCGGTTTGTTGGCGCCTTCACGGTGACCACAAACCCCATAATGAGCGATCTTCATCTGCTCGCCCGAAGGAAGGAGAACCCCTACGCAAGTACATATAGAATTCAGCCAGGTGCGGCGCAACATCGAGCGTCCACCCTGCGCGGTTATCGGCGCGTTCCATCGAAACGTCGCGTAACGCGGGATGAGGAGGAGATGGCGATGTGCAAAATCAGAGATGTCGGCGAGCTATATGCTCGGCGACAAGTGTGCATGTCTTTGAAGAGGAAACTCCGGAGAGAATCACGAGGAGCGAAGGATCGGCGGTGAGGGCGCCCTCCGGCAAGAAGAACCGGGCGGAATAACGAAAGAAAAGGCTAAGGATGTGCTAGTTGTTGAGCAGTCCGGCAGCGGAGGCGGCGCCGACAAGGCCAAAGTCGGTGACTCGGCGAGGCTGTGGTGGCGCCGACAAGCGGGCGGCTCCGGCAAGCGATCTTGCAAGATCCACCGCACCAAGCGCCATGACCTCAAGCTTGCAAGAAGGTTGAGCGGATGGCGAGCTCTGAAAGCTGAATCTGGCGCGCGACAAGGAGAAGGCCCAGAAGGTGGCGGAGGATCCGGCAAGCGTCCCGGGGGGAGGCGCGCCGAGGCAAAACCAAGCAGCGGCAAGGAGACAGACCTCCCGTGGCGCGACAAAGACGAAGCGAGGCGAAGATGATGAGATGGAGGAGGATGGGACCAATGAGCAGGAGTTTGAGAGGCAGCGAGGTTTTGTGCTTTGGCGGCGGCGCTTCTCTGCACCTCACACCGCCAACTCAAGCGGTGGAGTGCGGGAAGTGAGCATTGCAGAGAACAGTCCGTTGAATCGCGCAAGCCCTGAAGTGGTCAACCGCCCATCATTTTGGATGTTGAGGATCACCTGACCGCATCACTGCGGTCGGTGCTTGCCGATGTTGGTTTAGCCAACAATCCGCAACCTCAAGGTCACGAAGATGTTGGTTGTGGCGGGGCGGCTGAGTCTGATCTCTTCGCGGTGCTCAACAAGCTCCGGATCCCGGCAATGAGCTCGAAGAAACTGGTACCTTCAAGGAATCAATCCGGGAAGGAGCAAGCGAAGGGAAGATCACACCTTTGCCGATGGCGTTTGGCAGCGAGCTGAATTCGGGACGAGAGAGTCACGTTTGGCGTTGCTGATTTCCCATTGCCCTACAATGGGATACTTGGCCGTCCAGCACTTGCCAAGTTCATGGCAGCCTCTCCTCGCACACAATGTGCTCAAGATGCTGGTCCGATAAGTGTTATTTCTGTCCATGGTGACAAGAAGGATGCACTTATCTGTACCGACAAGATCTACCGGGAAGCAGCAGCCGCAGCAGAATGCAAACCACTTGCCGCTGAAGCACCCGGGGGGAAGAAGAAGAAGACCAAGTCCGGCAAGAGTAGCTCGATGCCCACTCCGGCAAGCGCACCTCTTGGTGCTGCGCTACCGTCGAGGGCGCTTTCATCGAGCTCCACCGGCAAGTGCAAGAAGGCGAAGATAGCTGAACCAGAGACCAAGAGAGTGGCCACCAAGGAGGACGGCACTGGTGGTACCTTCACCATCAGTGCCATGCTTGACCCTAAATAGGAAAGCACGCTCGTTGCTTTCTGCGGGCGAATGTCGATGTTTTGCATGGCAACCATCGACATCCCGGTGTTCCCGAAAGTAATTGAGCACCACCTTGCCGTCTGTCCTCACCTTGGCCCGTCAAGCGAGAGTCGAAGAAGCAAGCGGTGGAGCGCCAAGTTCATTGCGAAGAGATCAAGAACTTGGAAGCAGCGGGCCTCGTCAGGAGTGCTCCATCCAACGTGGTTAGCCAATCCGATGAGTAAATGCGCAAAGGCGAATGGGAAGTGGAGGCTTTTTATTGACTTCACGGACGTTAATAAAGCTTGTCCCAAAGATCCATTTCCCTTGCCGCGCATTGACCAGATTGTCGACTCCACGACAGGATGTGACCTGCTTTCGTTTCTTGATGCATACTCTGGATACCACCAAATCTGCATGGCAGAAGAGGATGAAGAGAAAACCGCATTCATTACTCCATGTGGCACGTACTGCTTTGTACGAATGCCTTTCGGACTAAAGAATGCCGGTTCAACATTTGCAAGAGTAGTCAGTCACGCTTTTGAGCCACAGCTGCACAGAAATGTAGAAGCTTACATGGATGATATAGTGGTCAAAGCAAGGACAGAGAAACTTTGGTTCAAGATTTGGATGAGACTTTCACAAATCTGCGCAAGATCAATCTCAAGTTGAATCCCGAGAAGTGCGTGTTTGGAGTTCCTTCCGGCAAGCTTCTCGGATTCTTTGTATCTCAGCGGGGGATCGAAGCCAATCCCGACAAGATCAAAGCCATCGAGCAAATTGAAGCCCCGAAGCGCGTCAAGGATGTGCGGAGGCTTGCCGGCTGTGTTGCTGCTCTCAGTAGGTTCATCTCTAAGTCTGCTGAGCACGCCCTGCCACTTTTCAAAATTTTGAAAAAGGCAGGTCCAATGAAATGGACTCCGGAAGCGGAGGCTGCGCTGCAGGACTTGAAGAGATACCTATCCTCCACTCAATACTTGTCCCACCTAAGCCACAAGAAAAGTTGCTGCTATATCTGGCGGCAACCAATCAAAATGGTTAGTGCTGCGTTAGTAGCGGAGAGGGAGGCGGATGATGAGCCGCGACCCGCGGCAAGCGAGTCCAGCGACAAGCGGGGGCTTCCCGACAAGTTCAGCTCCGGCAAGGATGGATCTGCTTGCAGCTACAAGAAGAAAAAGCGAAGAAGATGGTGCGGCGCCGGTGTATTTTGTCGGTTCCCTTCTGCGGGGCTAGATAAAGGTACTACGGTGTCTGAAGTTACTTCCGCCTTCTCATGGCCTCGAGGAAGCTGCGCCATTATTTTCAAGCACATGAGATCACGATCGTCACTCGCTTTCCGTTGAAGAGGATATTGCGAGAATCACGAAGCAACAGCGGGATTGTCGAATGGGCACTAGAACTGTCAAGCTTTGGCCTCAAGTTTGAAAGTACTTCAACTATCCAGAGCCGAGCATTGGCAGAATTCATAGTAGAGTGGACGCCAACACCTGATAAAGAAACTCCGAAGAAGAGCATCCCCGACAAGGAAGCAAGCAAAGAATGGATCATGTACTTTGACGGTGCCTTCTCGCTGCAAGGCGCCGGTGCGGGCGTGCTACTTGTTGCACCCACCGGAGAGCACCTCAAGTACATGGTCCAAATGCACTTTCCCAAGGAGCAAGCAACAAACAATACGGCAGAGTATGAAGGCTTGCTTGCTGGACTTAGGATCGCGGCAGACCTTGGGATCAAGAAGCTTATTGTCAGGGGTGATTCACAGCTTGTCGTCCACCAAGTAAACAAGGATTATCAGAGTCCGTTGATGGAAGCCTACATTGATGAAGTGAGGAAGCTAGAAGAACATTTTGACGGCCTACAGATGGAACATGTTCCAAGAGCTCAGAATGACATTGCAGATGGCCTGTCAAAATGTGCCGCACTTAAGTTGCCTGTGGAACCAGGGATTTTCGTGCTCAAGCTAACTCAACCATCTGTAACACCATCATCTGGACAAAGTAAGAAGAGAAAGTTGGTTACTGGCGACTACTTTCCGGCAGAGCTCCCCGAAGCCGCCGCCAAGAAGGTCCCCAGGATCAACACAAAGAGTGTTGAGGAGCAGTCTGCTCCGACAAGCCCTAGGGTTTGTTTCATTGAAGCAGACACTCCCGACAAGTTGTGTCCCGACACGCTTGCCGGGAACATCACGCTCGGCGGGATCCCGATCCTTGCCGTAGAAGCGAATGTTCCTTGGCAGCATTCGCCTTTAGTCCTTGTCGTCGAGCCACAAGCTTGGCATGGGCACGACAAATCGTCCATTTCCTTCAAGCAGGAGAACTTCCCAGCGAGCAAGAAGAAGCGAGAGAGTAGCCCGGTAATCAAGTATGTACCAGTTTGTCGATGAAATCTTGCGAGAAGAAGATTCAACAGTGAAATTGAAGTGCATTTCCGGGAAGAAGGGCGAGGAGCTGTTGGCGAGATACATGGAGGCATATGTGGTCACCACATTGGCGCAAAACACTTGCCGCAAGGCTTTCCGCAAGGTTTCTTTTGGCCGACAGCCCTCCGGGATGCAAGCTGCGCAAGTAACCAAGTGTGAAGTGTGCGGTTCCACTCCAAGCAGATTCATCAACTAGCTCAAGCTCTCCAAACAATCCCTTTATCCTGGTCATTTTGATGCAGGGGCTCGACATCCTCGGCCCCTTTCCCGAGCTGTCGGGGCTTGAGTACTTATGCGTGGCAATCGACAAGTTCACGAAGTGGCGGAAGTGGAAGCGATGAGGAAGGTGACAGCCTGATCGGCGATCAAGTTCTTGGTCGATTGTTTGCCGTTTGAGTCCCTAACAGGATCATCACCGACAATGGCACACAATTCACGAGCCGCACATTCATGCGATCGTCCAAGATCTTGGCGCCAAGATCTGCTTTGCTACATTGCTCACCCGAAAGCAGCGGTCAGCGCGAGAGGGCGAACGCTGAAGTCTCTTGCGGGCTCAAGACCGAGAACTTTTGATAGGCTGCACAAGTCACGGAAGAAATTGGATCGAGGAGCTTCGGTGGTTCTTTGGTCGATCGGACGACGCCAAATCGAGCCAGCGGCGGACACCCTTGCTCTTGTCTCACGGAGCGAGGCAGTTCTCCCCACGGAACTTCGTATCTGGATCGCCTCGAGTGCTTGCTTATGATGAGCTTGAGCAAGAGCAGCTGCGTCAAGATGACGCGCTGCTCCTCAAGAAGGATCGTCTTCGAGGCTCTTTGTCGAGCTGCTCGCTACCGACAAGCTTTGCGCCGCTACCATAGCCGCAAAGTTAATGCGAAGCTTCGAGGAAGGCGACCTTGTTCTTGGCGCGTTCAATCCGCCAAGAATTCCAACAAGTTGGCGCTGAAGTGGGAAGGCCCTTATCGGGTGAAACGAGTCACTAGGCTGGCGCTGTCCGCCTTGAGACCGAAGATGGCATTCGGTGAGCAATTCTGGAACATAGAACATCTTCATAAGTTCTACCCATAAAGTAGCGATTGCTTGAACCTGCTGTCCCGGCAACCACCTTTTATACAAGCCTTGCAGCTGTTGCATGTAACCCTTTGTACAAAGCGGCGCAGATCCGTGCATAAATAAAAATCATGTGTTCAATTACATGTTGTCAAAATTCATGCCTTTTCTTTTTAGCATGTATACACTAACACTTTGTGCGTAACTACCCCGATAAGCAATAACGAGCCTTAAGGCTCCATAACTTTATTTTCTCTTCTTTCTTTACGCTCAAAGAAGATTCCTCCGCCCACAAGTTCACGGGGAGCAGAAGATAATGATGTGGACTAGGCGTCGTTCAAAGAAGCATAAGCCTTGCTTGGGACACAAATGACGAAAAAGCTAAGTTGCGAAGTTTAAGCACGGTCAGTTTAAATTTTAAGTTATATTCCTTGAGCGACCGTGCCTTGTATGGAAAACCTGTGCGGCGGAGGAACCGGATCGTGGCTAAGTTAAGCGCCTTACTTTGTTTGAGTCCGCTCAACAATGAAAGTGTCTTTGCGACTAGCCCGACAAGGTTTCTTGTCGGAGGCAACACCACCACAGAGCTGCTGATGTTCACTTTTCGGCGCTTCATGACAAGTGTGCTTCTTGCAAAGTTCCCTAAAAGCGTGGGGTAAAAACATACAAGGGATGGAATCAAGTAAAGGAAATAACATAGCAAGCATTGCCCAGAATAAAGTTATATTACAATAAATAACTTGCGCGCTCTAATGAATTGTTCCTATGACATATCTAGCGGCGCAAGAAAAAGGAAGAAGAAGGGTGGCCTAGTCCACGCGCTGCGCCGTCGATCCTCGACCTCATTCACCTTGTCCACAATGGGTGCGACAATGGCCGAGTTCTTCAAGATCAGCACCGCCGGCGGCTTCTTGAGGGCGGGTGAGTCGATGCCGGGTTCGCGGAAGAGTATCTTCACCAACACCTTCTCCAAGACCTTGGCGCGGATTAGCGCGACTCGTCCGCCCGACTTCTTGGGATCCTTTCCGGAGTTCTTTGGAGGGCCGTCACCACGCCCTTGAAGAAAAGCGTGAGCTTGGCGCTGGGCTGGAGGCTTTCGTTAGTGGAGTACCCGAAGCCTGCCAAGTCTAGCTCCGCCAGCTCCTCGTCGATGGATGCAGCGATGTTGATGAGGCCCTCCGTCCAGAGCTCCACCGTGGCCTTGAAGGTGTTCTGAGTCTCGGCGGCCCTCGTTAGCAGCTCCTCGTTGCCCTTGATCTCTTTCTTCAGCTCATCCTCTCGCCTCTTGGCGGCGTCCGGCGTCTCCGTCAAGGTGGCCAGCTTCAGCTCGAGATCGGCCTTCGAGTCCTTGGCGGCGTTCAGTTCCTTGATCTTGTCGGCAAGTTGAACTTGCAGGTCGCCATGGGCAAGGGCATCCTTCTCGCGTTCGCGCTGGAGGGCGGCAAGCTCTTCATTCTTCTTCCCCACATCCGCCTCCAGCCGCGCCACCTTCACTTCTAACTCCTTCTTGGCGGCCTCTGCGGCCGCGGCCGCGTCCTTTGCCTCCTTGAGCGCCCCGCCAAGTGTTTGCTCCCGCGCGGCGAGCTCCTCCTCATGGCTGTCCAGGTTGACCTTTTTCTGCGTCAATTCACCTTCACGCCTGGACATCTCCTCGGCGGCGAGCCTCTGCTGCTCCTCGGCTTCAGCCTTTTCCAGGATGAATGCCTTCTTTGCCTCGTCAAGTTGCGCCCTCTCCTCCGCAATGGATCGGAGGGCCTCCTGGTTGTGGCTCTTGAGCTCCTCCGCATGCTTCTCTATGTCAACTCCCGCCCGCGCGACAAGCGCTTCTCGGGACTCAAGCTTCGCTTGACGGGCACGGTAGACACCAACTTCCGGAGCAACTACTCCTCCTCGGACTCGCCACTGCTGCTGCTGGGTGCGTCAACCACGGCCAGCCCAGCAGAGGCGAGTACTTCCCCGTCAAACTCCTCCCCTTCGACCGGCACCCTGGAGCTCGACGCCCAGAGAAGCTTGATGTATACGCCCTCGCCGGCCTTCATGTAGGCGCCTGGCTGGGGCTCCTCGGAGCCCGGCGCTGCATCAGTGGCGGAGGGGTCGGCGGTCGGTGTAGCGCCTTGCGCTCATGCGTCCTCCGGGTCGTCGGTGCGATCGCCGGATCCCTCGCCAGCTCCTGCCCCAGCAGCCTTGGCGGCCTCTTCGTCGGCGGGTTCATCAGCGCCGGCCTCTTCCTCGTCAGCAGCGGCATCCTCAGTATTGTCGCGCGCGCCTTCCTCGCTGGTGGCCTCAGTCTCCATTGGGTCTGTAAGAGGGGGATTTGAAGACAGGGAGAGGAAGGAAAAGTCAAGCAAATATCCAAAAAAAAGAAGAAAGAAGATCAGAAGAAGAATCCAAGGGAAGATTTCCGACAAGGAAGGTTACCTGTGCTGAGCTCCGTGACCATGGGTTCTTCCACCAAGGGCTCACTGGTTCCGTCCCTTGCCGGAGACCTCTCCCTTGCCGGGGAGCTCTCCCTTGTCGGGGAATCGCCCCTTGGCGGCGTAGTCGAAGTAGACAGCACCTCCGGGGCGGTTTCTGCTTGCTCCTGATGGGCCTGTTCTGCTCCTACACAAACGAATCAGCAATCAAGATGTCAGCAAAAGAAGAAGCACCCATGCGCGCCCCACAACAAGAAGTGAACCAAACACTTACACTGGGGGCTGTCTTTGGGGGCTATTCTTGAGGAGAAGGAATCGGGTCCGTCAAGGTGGTCTCGGGCGTATCTTACGCCATCCTGGCAGGATCGTCCTCGATGACAACCACAGGGACCTTGGCCCTCTTCGCCGCTCTCTCGGCCAGAGTCCTGAAATGAAACAGGGATTCGGAGAGAAGCAGATCATATGCAATACAAGCAACAACAAAGATCGAAGAAAAACAAATACAGAAAGGAGAAAGCCTTACTCCTCCTCCTCTTCTTCATCCTCGTCGGAGCTCATCGTAGAGAGGTCGAAGTCCGCACCCTTCTGCTGGCGGGCGGAGGTGGGCTCCCTTGGGCGTTCTTGGGAGTTGCGGCGGGATCGGGCGTGGCAGCCGGAAGACCCGCCTCGATTGCAGCCGGCTGAGGCGCTCCACGGCAGCAGTGCTTGCAGCGGTGGAGCATGTCCCAGGCAGCTGCGGCTGCTGGCCAGCTTGCCGCCTGCTGTATCTCCAACTCGGCGGGCGCCTTCTTGGTTGGAATTGGGGCTGCGCTGGGGGCTCCGCTGCGGCAAGCTGCTCGAGCGGCTGGCCGCTCGCGCCCTCGGCGGGCTCGCTCGCTTCGGCCTCGGGCTCCCCCTCGCCAACGACCTCTCCGGCAAGGTCCTCCCTGTCGGCAAGGCTTGCCGCCTCGGCCGCCTCTGCCTCCTCCAACGTGAAGCCAAACTCACCTGCGGCGGCGGCTGCTGCCGTCTCTTCGGCCCTGGTAGCGATGTAGCGCATCTCATCGTCGGTGGTGTCGCGGGTGAGGAGCTTCTTCTCGTCAGCATTGACTGCTACCTCCGTCAAGCCATCAAAGAATTGCTGCACGACATCGTCGGCGGGCTCCATCCAAGTTGGGCTTATCCCGTGCGAGTCGCACTCTGGCATCATTGCACAGATGCGGTCGCGCTGGGAGTTATTGCACAACGGGATGACGCCCTGTGGCAACCTGAACCACTCTGGATGGTTGGCGTCATGTTTGAACAGCTCCTTCAGCATCCCGTCAAGCTCCGGAACCGTGAAGTTGAAGTTAAGGCCTGGACGCAGCCTCATGATATCCGCCGGGCCGCCAAACAGCCAGGCGGGCCTCCCCCTCTTCTGCAGAGGGGCGATGCGACGGCGAAGGAAATCCGCGCCAACTGCCCCTGTTGTGAGTCCGGCAAGCCTGAGCCGGAGTATTCGGGTGGTGGCAATCTTCAGCTTGGCGTCGTCCGGCGACAGAGCGCTCCAGTCGCCGCCGCGCACTACCCGGGCCTGAGGCAGGTTGGTGAATGGCTGCGGATTGGCATCACAGATCCAGAACCACTCCGCCCTCCACTAATCCCATTTGCTGCGAAGCTCGCCCGCCAAATACACCTCCTTCATGCCGATTCGTGAGGTCCAGGCGATTCCGCCGGCCAGTGGCTCTCCTTTCTCGGCTCGGGGGGTGAAATAGTGGAGAAAAAGAGCAACATTGGGGTGGATGCCAACGAAGTTCTCGCAGAGGTGTGCAAAAACCGCCATTGTCAGAACGGCATTGGGGGTGAAATCAAGAAGATGGAACCCGTAGGTATTCATGATGTCGCAGAAGAAATCAGAAAAGGGTGGGCAGAGCCCACAGTAGAAGAACACCAGAAAGAAAGAGTACCCTTTCGGGCACCGCTTCGATTTGGAAGCCTCGGCGGAGAGCACCGGCGTGCGCGGATGCGCCCGCGTCTCCGTCCACCAGAAGAGGTAGAACTCCTGCTCCTTGCGCAGCGCCTCGAGCCGCAGCGCCTCGGCCGACTTTGTGCTCGACTTTGTGCTCTTGCCGGTCTTCGGAGCCATGGCGGAAGCAGCAGGGGAGCGCGGAGGTATTGAGGGCGACGGCGGCGACGGGCGGCGGAGCGCTGCTCTCTTTCGGCTTGGGAAGCGGAGGGGAGCGGCGGAGCTTTCGAAGGAAGGAACTGCAAGTGGCGAAGGTGGGGGAACGGCCCTGTTTCCTCTGCTTATAAACAGGGGAGACGAACATTACGCATTTCCTGGATTAAATTATAGCCCACGATCTCTCCCACGACGCCGTGATTGACACGTGCCATTCCGAGAGGACGCAGTGGATACGGAGTGGATTTGGTTTGGACCCAGGCCGCGCGTGCTCGTGCCCTGTTTTGGGCCTGACCCAACAGCGCTCGGCACCGTGTATGGCCCAGGCCCGGGGGCTCCTGTCGGTGTACTAAAGTAGGGGTACCTTAGTACCCCGAAGTTGTGCACGGGCATTCGCAGTGTCCCGCAGCAAGGCTTGCCGGGCGTCCGCCAAGATCCTTCGTCATTCCTATTACTGCCATTTAAGAACAAAGTGTTAACTGAGAAGACAAGGCCCCGGCAAGAGGAGCTTGCCGGGAAGGACAAGACCCCGGCAAGAGGAGCTTGCTGGGAAGGCCAACGAAGGTATTGCGAAGAACTTGCCGCGACGTGCCGCGCGTCCCGGCAAGGCCCGGCGAGCGACAACCTCGCGGGTGCGGCAAGATAACAACCGCGGCAAGGCGCTTGCCGCGGTCGAAGCCACCACACTGCGTCCACGCTCCAGCGCATCCAACGACGTGTCGCCCCAAGGTCGTTCCTGGCGCACGTGTCGGGCGGCTGTGCAGCCAAGCGGTGCGAGGTGGCAAGTGGAGCTGACAAGGAGGCCATCGTGGCGATCGGTGGCGCCTCTAACGGTCGTTTCTTGCACTGTTTGGGCGACCGGACGGGCATTGTTGATAGCGGTTGTACCAACCCCCGTTTTTACCTTTTTACCCCTCTCTCTGTGTTGCCACCTGTCGGTGACCCCTTTAGACTATAAAAAGGAGGCCCATGCGCACGTAGAAGGGGTTCGACTCATTCGAGACTACAACACACCCACACTCTCAAGCAAGAACAAATATAAACACAAAGCAGCAGTAGGAGTTTTATATCTCCGGAGAGCTCCGAAGCTGGGTAAATCCCTCGCGTGCTCGACCTCGATCTGCTCTTCGTGCGCCCTCCGCTCCCTGCCGGACCGAGAAGGGCCCTGCCCCATAGGTGCTCGTTTCCCACGACATCCATGCTGAGGTTGTAGATTGTGACGTTGTAGATCGTTAGGTTCTATTCATTTGCACTGGCATCAATCTTTGATTGCCTAGTGGATGTAATTTCCTGTAGTATATGATGGATGTGCAACATTTTCCCTGTTTGTCGTACCTTTGCTTGATCGGTTTTGGTCCTATGCATAATTTCTCGTCGTAATGGACTCAAATTATCTAATTTGGCCTAAAGACATGTACGAAGCTGTTACCAGGCCGAAAGTTAATTGTCGGCCCTCTTACCTCCCGGGTCATGAACAGGCCGACATCGAAGCGGGCAACAGGTGGGTCCATTTGATTTCACGGGCCGTTAACAGGACGTTACTAAGGTCGGGCTACATATGGCCCAACTATACTATGGGCCTTTAGCAGGCCAGTAGAGACAGCGGGCTGGTACTGTACCATGAAGAGCATGGGCCGCTAAGAGGCTAAAAGTCAGGTCATATTGTAAATGGCACAAATGTGTTGTGGGCCTTTAGCAGGCCGAAAGAGAAACTGGGCTGGTATTGGACCATGAAGGGCATGGGCCGTTAAAAGGCCAAAACTAAGGCCCGACTACAAATGGCCCAACTCATTTATGGGCCGTCAGCAGGCTGAAATACACATAGGACCGGGAATTGGCCCAGCACTTAAATGGGTCGCTAAAAGGCCAAAACTCAGGTCCGACTACAAATGGCCCAACTGATTTATGGGCCGTCAACAGGCTGAAACACACACCAAGCCGGAAATTAGCCCAACACTTAAATGGGTCGCTAAAAGGCCGAAAGATGTACATCCTGAAAATCGGCCCATCGCTTGAATGGGCCGTTAATAGGCCGAAATCACACCAGGCGATATTGAGCCCAAACATATAGCGGGCTGTTAACATGCTCGAACTGACGATGGGCTGCAATGGTGTCAAATTTTTAACGGGGCATTGATGGGCCGAATTGGCACATCTTGTATGGGCCGTGGGCTTAAATGGTCCTGACACAAGTAGGCCTTATATGGGTCGGCCTGCTAATTTTTACTGGGCCGGCCTTTTTCATCGGAATGGGCCACTGTTGGGTCGTGCCACGTGTCGACCTATCATAGGCACCTCCTGTCCAATGAGTGGATGACATCTGTCCCAACGGTGAGGTAACACGTGTTTCCTCCGGCCAATGATGATTTTACATGTGGAAAATCCCCATTGGTCTGGACTGTTAACGGGTTATCGGATCCAAAACCGGACCGATAGCTTAACAGCGTTCTGTTATGGTGGATGCCACGTGTCGGTCACCCTTGACTAAAGCACTTCTGTGACGCGCAATTTATCGTCATGGAATTGGACACTTCCATGATGATAATTTTGGTAGTGTCATGGAACACTTCTACGACAACACAGGTATGACTATCTTGATTCTATCATAAAATCGTCATGGATGTACATGCATGACAAAACATGACCTACTATGACAAACACGTATCATCGTGGAAGTGTATTTTTTTGTAGTGTTATGACGATATCTAAGGCAATGATCATGAATATAGGCATCACGTCCGTGTCAAGTAGACCGAAACGATTCTGCATCTACTACTATTACTCCACACATCGACCGACTCATGCCTGCCTCTAGAGTATTAAGTTCATAAAGAACAGAGTAACGCATTAAGTAAGATGACATGATGTAGAGGAATTAACTCAAGAAATATGATGAAAATCCCATCTTTTTATCCTCGATGGCAACAATACAATACGTGCCTTGCTGCCTCTACTGTCACTGGGAAAGGACACCACAATATTGAACCTAAAGCTAAGCACTTCTCCTATTGCAAGAAAGATCAATCTAGTAGGCCAAACTAAACCCATAATTCAAAGAGACTTGCAAAGATATCAAATCATGCATATAAGAATTCAGAGAAGAACCAAATAATATTCATAGATAATCTGATCATAAATCCACAATTCATCGGATCTCAGCAAACACACCACAAAATAATAATACATCGAATAGATCTCCAAGAACATCGAGGAGAACATGGTATTAAGAATCAAGGAGAGAAGAAGCCATCTAGCTACTAGCTATGGACCCGTAGGTCTGTGGTAAACTACTCATGCATCATCGGAGAGGCAATGGTGTTGATGAAGAAACCCTTCGTGATCAAATCCGCCTCTGGCAGGACACCGGAAAAGGTCCCTCGATGGGATCTCACGGGTACGGAAGGTTGCGGCGGTGGGAAAGTGGTTTCGTGGCTCCCCTGGATGTTTTCAGGGTATAAGAGTATATATAGGTGAAGGACATAGGTCGGGAGACCCACGAGGGGCCCACGAGGTAGGGGCACGCCCTCCTGCCTCGTGGCCGCCTCGTTGCATCTCCGACTTCATCTCTAAGTCTTCTGGTTTCCTTCTGGTCCAAGAAAGATCATCGCAAAAGTTTCATTCCATTTGGTATTCCTTTTCTGCGAAACTCTAAATAGGCAAAAAAAACATAGCATATAAATGCATATTAAACATGCAAAATAGATAATATAATAGCATGGAACAATCAGAAATTATAGATAAATTGGAGACATATCATGGGCCTACTAAGTTGACGCGGATGCACAGCTTTGTCAACTTACTCAATATAAACGATTCTAGCTGTAGTTGTCGGTTCAATATCCGGCGTATCTCGTAGTAGGGGTCCTAAGCTAGGCGTCTTGGAGTGATGGTAACATGGACACGGGGTTTTACCCAGCTTCGGGCTCTCTTGATGAGATAATACCCTACATGTTGCTTTTGATTCTATTCATATGGGTGTATTACAGAGTACATGTGTCTACCATGAGATTGTAGTAACGAATATGAGATTGTCTATTGACTAGCCTGGCCTCAGTTTATATAAGACACCGGAGGCCTAGGGTTTAGGAGAGTCCTTGTCTTGCGTGCCAAGTCTTGTGGAGTCTTCCTCGTATGCAGCAGGGGTTGTCCGAACTGGCCCATGAGTATATGGACATGGGGGTCCTCGGCCCAATTCAACTGATCGGGAGACGACGTGGCGAGTACCCCCCCCCCTAGTCCAGGACACTGTCAGTAGCCCCCTGAACCGGTCTTCAAGTTGGGGACGCTCCTTGATTCTTCCGAACTGTTCTTTATCTTCAGTCGTCGGTCTTGAAAACTGGTTCAACTAATCTTCCCATCTTCTATCTTGAGGATCGCCGGAGTGAATCCGAAGAGTTTACATGTCGGGTTTCCGAGGAGCCCTTGACGTTGTCGGCCTTTATCAATGCCTTGTTATTTTTATGCCACGTCTCGGGTTTGAAGTTGTTCCCGTGCGGCGGTGTCCTCTTGCATCCGAGCTCCAATGTCGGACTGCTTCCAAGGTATCTTTTGCAGCCGAGCACCAACGCTGGACCGCTTCCGAGCTCCAACGCCGGAATGTATCCGAGCTCCAACGTCGGAATGTATTCGAGCTCTAACGCCAGACTATGTCCGAGCTCCAACGTCGGATTGTATCCGAGGTGTCATAGATCACCTTGGTTCAAAAAAGTTGTAGGAGTTTAGCCGAGCTTAATGCCGGAAATGCCCTCTATGAAGCCAGCCACTGGCACCCGAGCTTTATGCCGGACTACTTCCGAGGTGGTGCACCACCTTGGCCATGGGCTGATTTTTATGAATTTAATTCCGAATTGTGTAATGTAATCTCTAACGAGATGTATAGCTAGTATATGTATATTAGTAACCCTCAAGGTGTGTGTCAGTCGAAAACCCGATATGTACCTGAAGGATGACATAATACCGCTGATCCCAGTAGCCCCTGAGACTCAGGTTGATTCACAAAATCGGCCTGAGGATCAATTCCCAGCTCAGCAACATACTTAGGAATAGAAACGCGGTGTGCAAAGTCCTCGAGACTCCGGTTGGGTGCGGCCGACCAACCTGAGGATAATAATCTCCTCGAAAACTATGTTGCATTTTAAATTTTCTGCATTGGATTTTCAATGCAGTAGCCCCCGAGACACTAGTCGGGTGGCAACACCAGTTCAGGGGATCGATGTGCCCTTTTAATATTTGTAAATAATAAGCCCGAAGCCCAGTAGCCCCCGAGCCTTAATGCAGGCACGGGAGGCCGGATTAAGGATCGATATCAATAGTAAAAGCATAAATTATATGTAATGACTCTATATATCCAAGTACTTTACGTCATTAATGCTCAGATCGGCATTGTACAAAACTTTATTGACCAACCATCGGCTTCAACCTCCTCGGCCAGCAGCCGAGGAGTGTTTGTCCTACTTTATAAAGCCTTTATGAGGTCAAAGATTTACGGCAAACAAGGCAATCCGACCATACGGTTTTATAAACAAAGGTACGCAGAGAGACATGTTATATTATTTTTTAACATAAGAAACATCGTCCAAAGAAAATAGTCCCGCTATCGGTTCCTACTTTGGGTTGTCATGCTAAGCATGATCATGAAACCTCAGCTCTGATCAATGTGGGAGGAAAATACTGAGGATTTAGTTCGGGGAAAGCTTCCAAACTCTGTGGTCTAAATGAACCCAAATTTTCACTTCCGTTGCGACCGTTTATAATCTGAAAGTGGCCCATCATCGGCTTCTACCCCCTTATAGATGCTATGTAGGGTGTTTCCGAAATAACAAAACAACCCTTAGCCAACGTCTCGGTGCCCGAAGGCGGTTGTGTTGGCGGAAACAAGGCAATCAGATATGCGGGCTTTATAACCTTCACTTAGTCATAGGAGCTTAAAGTTGGGAGGCCAGCAAGTAGCCCCCTGGTTAGTGTTCGGCGACAACCGAGGTCAAGCTGTAAACACTTAGGCCAATGTTATGAATGGCTCGTCATTTAATACAGTCATCGGACCGCTGACCAGTTTACGCTTATTGTGACAATCAGTTTTCGGCTTTCTCCACTGCGGTGTTTAACCATGCAAGCTGGAAGCACAATCGCAGTGGTTCTCCCTTTGCACACCTAGCCGAACAAAGCGGAACATAGGAGGCAAGCACAGGAGCCGGGCAAGCCAACTATTGACCGAAGACACAATTCGAAACTGATGCATATATAGCAATATCCGAGAATATTTGCCGAATCTCTAGAGGTGTCCGGCGTTGCACTGCGGGACTTATGTGGAAAACACACAAATAGTTGAAAAGTGTAGGATTGGAAAACCAAAAAAATGTCAGGAAAAACTCGACGTCTGAACTAGATCAATTGTTCGGTGCCAATCAGAAAATTGGTCTTAGAAAAAAAATGTGCTTCTATCGTGCTTTAACATGACACATCCTATCTCAAGACTTCAAGCGGGTCAGCCGACGGCTTCAACCTCCTATCCCAAAGGTGGAGTACTTCTTGTTAGGCCAGTTTAGCAAACATTAGCGGCTTTGAGAGAGAAATTAGGCTCCCAGGCTATTGACCACACACTCGCGTCGAAAAAAGGAGTGATAGAAAAAAGACTTTGCAACGACTAAGAAGAAGAACACTTATTATAAAACAGCTCACATAAATTTAAGAGCCCCCGAGTGACATGGGTAAAAGAATTTTATGTATAATGATTGTATGTACCGAGTACTTGCATCATATATGTGTTCACCCGAACTTTAAACGCGTCTTAACCGACCGTCGGCTTCTCCCTCTTCGGCCAAGGGCCAAAAAGTGTTATGTACTCCACCTGTCGAGAATATCGATGGTGTTTCCGATAACCAGGCAATCAGGCCATAAGGCTGTAACAGACAAAGTGCGCTCAGGGAACTTAAGCTATATTACTGACAAAGTGTAAGAAGCATCTTCAAAGAAAATAGTACCTTCGCTGATACCTTTGTTCGGTTGCTCATTGTTACTTATGAGACTTGTGCAATAGATTTTTTGTACTCATGAGTTCCGTTGTGTGCCAACCATCGTTGAAAACAATAAGAGCGCTAGCTTTCAGCTTCACCCAGTCTGAGGTCCGAGCTCGGATGACCCGATCGTGAGAATCGTAGAGGTGCTCCCTTTACTCCCTAGCCGAACAATCGGGAACGTAGGGGTAAACACAAGAGCAAGGCAACCCAGCTTGCAAATCGCTTAAGTCAACATGGTGCATATTGTGGCGTTATACACGAACAAGGAACGAAGCCATACAAGTATAATCGTATGCAAGAGGAAAGGCTTCATAAAGAAAGCCCCCAGTTAAATGGGGCATTTGAATTTGTGTGTCACAAACAAAGTTTTGACAAGGAAGTTTTTCGCAAGCAACATTTTGCCAAAAAATTATAATACTTGGTCAAACCAAACAAAATTTAAAACTGGTAGTTTTTTAGCATGAATGCGACTTAGCTAGTTAATGTGTTCGGCATCGATGACACGGTCCGAGCTTGGTTCGGTACAAGATTTCAGCCCCCAAGCCCGATGTGGCCGAGCGAAAAGCTCGGCACTCTGAAGAGGTGAAGCCTCCAGTCTAGCCAAGGTGATGGAGCAGGTCGCCGGGTGACACTGGAATCTCCAGCCGAGTAGGTTGATGAAGCGATGATGTGGGGTTGCCAACACAGGGCAGTGCTCCAAGGCAATGACACAATTCGGTCAATGGAGGTGGGCGACGAGGACACCTCGCCGAGGGGATAGTGCGGCCCGATCTAAGTTAATTGCCTGCACAGATAAAATAGTGCAAGCCAGAGGTAATAATATTTTTTATATGAAAAAATCCTCTACTTAATGAATTTAAGTAAAGTAAACAATTAAAGAAATATGGCCTGAACACTAAGGTCATCCCATAGAGATGTTGACACAGGGACTTGTGCTTGAGGCGACGCCAGAACTTGATCGATGCAGGCAGGACGACGACATCGGCCCACAGAGTTGGTCGTGTGACGCAGTTGAATACGTGTGTCAAAGGTGCACTAGACGATGATGATGATGACAACGTGATGCGTCCGTAAAGTGATTCCAATTTGCATAGTACACTGGGTCACAAATGCAGTGTTCATCGAACTTCAGATGAAGCAGGGCTGCGCCAAAACTGGCCGGACTGAAACCAACCGGACCGTCGCATCAGTCTCCCGACGGCAGACCGAATTATAACTGGCCGCAGAAAATCTGCACGGAAAAAACCATGCAAACCGGCAAAATATATTCTGTGTAAAAATATATACAACACATGTAATTTAGGAAAAAATACAACCTGATATTCGGTAGGTAGCGCGAGGCCGTTGAAATCCGAGGGGAACGACCGGTACTATGTTTGCATGGAGATCAAGTGGACCTCGAAATCTGCACCTAAGGCAGCATGTACAACTTAACTGCTTTGGACGCTCACGAACAGTACCGATCCCAACTCCCAATCTCACGTGGAGGGGTGGCCGCAAGTCAGATCAGCCCTTCACCTCTTTTTTTAGCTGATGGACTAAATAATTAGCACACATTAATTGAGTAGGAAGTTATGTACGGGCTATACGTGGAAAGTACACGCATGATCAAGCCAAAGTTGTAGCCTTCCTTCAAGGATATAATTAAATATGGTAAATAACAAAGCAGAGGAAGGAAAGATGGAATCTTCCCTGTACGCCGCCGCCCTTGCGGGAATGTCTTCGGCTTGTAACTACATGGCACAGGCAGCTCTAGTAATAGTACTAGTAAGCGGGTGGGTTTTTATTTTATAGCAGGTCCATGTGCTGCCGCCCATCCAGCATTCGGACCTGGCCCCGATCGGGTAGCCAGGAGCCAGCACAGGGTTCGGCCGCCGTGCCTCCCGCCACCGCTGCTCTCCACACGCGCATAACCGTCTGTCATCCGTATACCCCGACACGCCTTTCTCCGGATAGCTTCTACACGCGGAGGCAAATCCGATCTGTGGACAATATCGCACGGAATGATAGCGATATTTTTGCAAAAGAATTGATCTTTGTAAAACAAAACAAACAGAAACTACAACACCTGATTTGGCGTCTGTTGAAGATCCACCACAACGCGACGACACCTAGCAGGCTCTCAATGAAAGCACCATTGTCGATTCAATATCTGGCGTATCTCGTAGTAGGGATCCTAAGCTAGGCATCTTGGAGCGATGGTAACATGGACACGGGGTTTTACCCAGCTTCGGGCTCTCTTGATGAGATAATACCCTACATGCTGCTTTCGATTGTATACATATGGGTGTAGTACAGAGTACATGTGTCTACCACGAGATTGTAGCAATGAATATGAGATTGTCTATTGACTAGCCTGGCCTCGGTTTATATAAGACACCAGAGGCCTAGGGTTTAGGAGAGTCCTTGTCTTGGGCGCCAAGTCTTGTGGAGTCTTCCTTGTATGCGACAGGGGTTGTCCGAACGGCCCATGAGTATACGGCGATGGGGGTCCTCAGTCCAATCCAGCTGATCCGGAGACGACGTGGTGAGTACCCCCTAGTCCAGGACACTGTCAGTAGTGACCGTACGATGGCGATCCAATGGCTGTCGTGCTTCTTCAACCTCTAGTCTTCTTGTTCTAGTTGCCCAAACCATCGCGGGTCGTGCCGCCTGCTCCTGCCACTCATGGCCGGTTGTGCTGCCGTGCAGGCCTCACCGCCCCCTCCTACTCCAACCGCTGGCTAGGCCATCCCTCTAGTCACCCAAAACCCCTGTTATTCTGCGGCGACGGCAACCTCACACCGCAGCCGAACCAGTCAACCCTCGTACTCCTCTCCGCGTGGGCATCCATTGTCGTTTCTTCCCTGGCTCCGCATTGTCCCCTTCCTAGGCCTCGCCATCGTCCACCACCTTGGTGCTCTCAGCACGGTGCGGTCAATGTGGTCAAGGTACGACTTCCATCGGAAGAGTACTATACGTGGAGAGGCCCACAGCTGGGTCCAAGGACGCAGCAAGAAAGAGCCTCCTTATTACGTGCAAAAATAAAGATTCCTCCAACTAACACTAGGGACCCACCGGACGGGCCATCGTATTTTAAAAAAAAAACGTTTCCCCCCGACAGCTGGGATCCACCAGCTACATCTTTGCATGCAAGGAAGTGGGTCCATACTATGAAAAAAAGATTCCCCCTAACAGTTGGGACCCACCAGCTATATCTTCGCACGCAAGGAACAGCTGGGACCCACCCAGTCGAAGCATACGTAGCGTTGTCTGTCTGGTCGTGAACGTGTACATACATACTAGTCGATCAGTCTCTCTGCAGCGATGAACTGTGGCCGAGTAAGGAGCAGCACGTGTCTTAGTAGAGTCGCGGACGTAGCATATCACGCAGTCCCGTCTATAACGTGCACACATATGTACGAACACGCTGCAAGAAAGTAAATACGACTACGTACGTACATACGGACGTGGTCTCAAAGGCATACAACAACGTCGTCTTGTTCATCGACGGCCAATCGGCTGGGTCGGAACGGAGGAAATAGCGTCGTGGTCATCGCGAGGCAAGCGACTGGGTCGGAATACGTCGTGTTCATTGGGAGCCAACCAGCTTGGATGGAACAGCCAAAACAAGGTCTGGCGTACCGCAGAACAGAGGAAACGGGCCTTCTGTTCGACCGTGAACGGTCGATATGGGGTCCTGTTCATCTGGAAGGGTCTAGCGTACCACAAAACGAAGGAAACGGACTTCTATTCGAGTGCCTATGGTCGAAACAGGTTCCTATTGACCGGAAGGGGTGTGGCGTACCACAAAATGGAGGAAACGGACTTGTGTTGGAGCGCCTACGGTGAAACGGGGTCCTGTTCATCCACTGTCTACTGCCTCGCTCCAGCCTCCATGGGCTACTGTTCATCCATCGTTGACCTCCTCCAGCCTCCACCAGCTACTATTCATCCAGCCTCCACTGGCTACTGTTCATAGAGCCTCCACGGGGTCCTGTTCGTCTAACCCCAACCGGCTAGGGTGCGGTGGCCTCCTCGGGGTCCTGTTAATACAACCGCAACCGGCTACTACCACGGGGTCCTGCTCATCCACCCCCCACCGGGAACTGTTCATCCACAGCCAACCAACCAGCTCGACCCACCATGTCTTGACTCGTTCTACATACCGCGCACACGGTAGCAACGATCATTGTTCATCGAGAGGGAACCCAACACTGGCTGGCTACGTCTCGCACGGAGGCTCAATCGGCTTTAGTAAGCAGCAGCAGTGATCAATCGCTCGGTTTAGTTAGCAGTAGCAACAAAGGAATCACTCGGGTTCAGTCAGCAGTGAATGAATCGCTCGGGTTTAGTTAACAGCCAAGGGATCAATCGCTCGGGTTCAGTAATGTGTGAGCGCTCGGGTTCAGTTAACCAGCGCCTCGCACATACGTGCATACATGAGAGAAAGGCGAAAACCTCCATGCATCGCTCGGCCCCGACCACCCACCGTAACTGGGAACTCCCCGATATTTTCCTCGCCCTCACTTCTACCATGGTTGTTTCCATCATGGACGGCCCAAAGAATGTCATGCAGCGACGTCTCCGGCCCGCCCAGGACGAAAAGCCCATTTTTTGTCATGGTTTTTTGTCACAGAAGTAGGAGCCCACCACATCTATGATGATATAGGGTTTTGTCATAATTATTGTCATAGAAGTGTCATAAGCATGACAAAACAAATCATTTGGCCCAAAATGTGACGGATGTGTCTTTTTTTCTAGTGTGAGATTCATCTGTCTATTTACCATGTATGATGCTACTTTCCAAAGGTTTTCGATGTTGCATCTGAAACTTGGTGTTGTTATGTAATGGCGTAATTGAGTGCCAAAGCTATCTGATGTAATTCGATTATGAAATCCTGGTTGCTGTTATACGGATATGAAATACCTGGTGTGTTTTATAAGAAATATCAATTTCATTACTACATGGATTATCAATAATATACTAATTACCCTCCTTATTGGGGTTTTCTATTGCAGACGGTTACTCAGACAGCACCGTGGGCGATGAACTCAAACAACCCACACGGTTTCTGGAAAGTAGGCCTGTTCGATCAACTAACAATCACACATGGCTTCTGGCAGAGAACTATTTGCGTTAGGCCACCATGCACAAATGTTTCCACACAGAAAACTGTGTGTGATATACATATGAACGGAAATGTTTTTCTGGGATTCACTGTGTGGGTTGCACATACGAACGGAAATGATTGGGTATCGATGCCTCGCCAAAACGCACACGAGCTCATTTTGCCCAGCCTGTGTGCCAGGAGAGCCTATCCCCAACGGTTTCTGGGTCGTGTGGGAAGGACCCCCTATCGCCCACACTCACTTGGCGACGGTTCCAAACACCGTCGCGGAAAGGGGTTAAAAACCGTTTGTATAGCAAGTTTCTGCACTAGTGCATGTTTATCTTTCAAATATTTAGTGCCAAACATTTTATTGACTTCTTCTTCTAACACTTAGCACAATTTTCACTTCCATCATATTCAGACATTAAAAAGATGAAGCATATGAGGCAACCTCAATTCCATTTATTATTGTAGTTTTCTTTTATAGACTAAACTAGTGATAAAACATGAAAGTAAAATATTCAATTGCAAGATCTTAAGATATACCTTCAAGCACTCACCTCCCGGGCAACGGCGCGAGAAAACAGCTTGATGTCTACTACGCAACCTTCTTCTTGTAGACTCGTGTTGGGCCTCCAAGCGCAGAGTTTTGTAGGATAGTAGAAAATTTCCCTCAAGTAGATGACCTAAGGTTTATCAATCCATGGGAGGCGTAGGATGAAGATGGTCTCTCTCAAACAACCCTGCAACCAAATAACAAAGAGTCTCTTGTGTCCCCAACACACCCAATACAATGGTAAGTTGTATAGGTGCACTAGTTTGGCGAAGAGATGGTGATACAAGTGTAATATGGATGGTAGAAATATATTTTCATAATCTTAATAAATAAAAACAGCGAGGTAACAAGTGATAAAAGTGAGTAAAATTGGTATTGCAATGCTTGGAAACAAGGCCTAGGGTTCATACTTTCACTAGTGTAAGTTCTCTCAACAATGGTAACATAATTGGATGATATAACAATCCCACAACATGCATGAAGAATCACTCCAAAGTTCCAATCATGGAGAACATAAGATGAAATTGCTTGTAGGGTACAAAACCACCTCAAAGTTATTCTTTCTAATCGATCTATTGGGCTATTCCTATAAGTGTCACAAATAGCCCTAGAGTTTGTACTAAAATAACACCACATGACACACATCAATCAAACCCTAATGTCACCTAGATACTCTAATGTCACCACAAGTATTCGTGGGTCAATTATACGATATGCATCAAACAACTTCAGATTCATAATATTCAATCCAACACAAAGAACTTCAAAGAGTGCCCCAAGATTTCTACCAGAGAAACAAGGATGAAAATGTGCATCAACCCCTATGCATAGATTACCCCAATGTCACCTCGGGTATCCGCGAGTTGAGTGCCAAAACATACATCAAGTGAATCAATAGAACACCCCATTGCCATGACGGATATCCCGTCGCAAGACATACATCAAGTGCTCTCACATCCAAAGATTCAATCCGACATAACAAAACCTTAAAGGAAAAGATTCAATTCTCACAAGGTAGAGAGGGAAGAACACCATAAGATCCAACTATAATAACAAAGCTCGCAGTACATCAAGATCATGCCAAATCAAGAACACAAAAGAGAGAGAGAGAGAGAGAGAGAGAGAGAGAGAGAGAGAGATCAAACACATAGCTACTGGTACATACCCTCAGCCCCGAGGGTAAACTACTCCCTCCTCGTCATGGAGACCGTTGGGATGATGAAGATGACCTTTGGTGATGATTCTCCCCTCCGGCAGGGTGCCGAAACAGGCTTACATTGGTTTTTCGTGAACTCGGAGGCTTGTGGTGGCGGAACTCCTAGTCTAGGTTTCTTTTTGGGGGTTTCTGGATTTATGGGAATTTTTGGCATCAAAAACAAGTCGGGGGGGTCCACGAGGCAACGACAAGACAGGGGGCGCACCCTCCACCCTTGTCGCTTCCTCGTGAATCTTCTGTTCCATCCCCGATGCTCCGTGGGCTTCTTTTGGTCCATAAAAAATCACTGTAAATTTTCAACTCGTTGGGACTCCGTTTGATATTCCTTTCCTGTGAAACTCAAAAACAAGGAAAAAACAAAAACTGGCACTGGGCTCTAGGTTAATAGGTTAGTCCCAAAAATAATATAAAATAACATATTATTGCATATAAAACATCCAAAATAGAAAATATAATAGCATGGAACAAAACATTATCGATACATTGTAGACGTATCAGGGCCATCTCATTTTCTTCTTCCAAGAGATCAACGGTGTCCTGCCGTGCCTGCTCTACCTCAGCTTCCGAGTATAGTTCCACTTGGGGTGAATTATGGAAGAGATCACTAGGCAGCACAGCTTCAGCTCCATACACCATGAAGAAAGGAGTGCGGTCAGTAGACCAGTTCAGAGTCATCCTTAAACCCCATAAGATAGACGGTAGTTCTGTCACCCAGGCCCACCTGTATGTTCAAGGTCGCGCATGAGACGGGGCTTCAATCCTCGAAGGATAAGACCGTTTGCCCTCTCAGCTTGACCATTCGAGTGCGGGTGCGCAACGGATGCGTAGTCCACCCGAGTGCCTTGGGTGGCGCAGAAGTTTCTAAACTCTTCTGAATCGAAGTATGAGCCATTATCCGTGATAATGTTGTGTGGGACTCCATATCTGAATATTAACTCTTTCAAGAATCCGATGGCCATGTGTGGATCTAGCTTCTTGATTGGTTTGGCCTCTATCCATTTGGTGAACTTGTCGACTACCACGAGCAAATGAGTGAAGCCACTCCTCCCTGTCCTAAGTGGTCCAACCATGTCCAAACCCCACATGTCGAACGGCCACACGAGTGGAATGGTTTTCAAGGTGGATGCATGCTTATGGGACATGTTCGCGTAGAACTGGCATCCTTCACAACGTTGAACGATTTCCTTAGCTACGTCATTGGCCCACGTCCAGTAAAATCTAGCTCAGTATGCTTTGGCCACAATTCTCCGAGAGGACGCATGATGACCACAGGTCCCCAAGTGAATCTCTTCCAAAATCAGTCAACCCTCTTCTAGGGAAATACAATGTTGGGCTACGCCAGTGACACTCTCTCGGTAAAGTTGTCCATCTATAACTGTGAAAGCCTTACATATGCGGACAATCTGACGTGCCTCAACCTCATCCTCTCAGAGTTCTTGCCTGAGCAAATATGCAATATGCAACACTGTCCAGTTAGGGGTAATCACCAGACTCTCCATAACCAAGTCGATAATAGCAGGGATCTTGATTTCAGTTGGATCAGTAGGACTTATCGCTTGGGGAGGCTCTTCAGTGAAAGGATCCTCCTATACTGACAGGGAGTGGAGGTGCTCATGGAACACATTATTGGGGATTGGTTTCCGAGTGGAACCGATTTTTGCCAGGTCGTCGGTTGCTTGATTTTTGATTCGGGGAATGTGGTGAAGTCCCAAACCCTCGAACTTTTTCACTAGCTTCCTCATGACATTGCAGTATCCAGTCATACGGCATTGCAGTATCCAGTCATAGCAGGGTTTCTGATATCCCACCCCTTCATCACATGATTAACCACCAAATCCGAGTCACCGTAGACCATCAAGCGATGGACGCCGAGTGAGATGGCCATACACAACCCGTAGAGCAGTGCTTCATACTCAGCCTCATTATTGGAACAATCAAAGTGAATCTGGAGGACATAACTGATTTGCTCACCTCTTGGAGACACCAGGACCACACCGGCACCGGAACCATTCAGCATTTTAGACCCATCGAAGAACACAGTCCAGTGTTCTGGGTGAATCTGGGTCGGTTGTTGCTGCTCAATCCACTCGGCCAAGAAATCTGCAAGTGCTTTGGATTTGATTGCCTTCTTTGCTTCAAATTTAATATCCAAAGGGAGAAGTTCAATTACCCATTTGGCCACTCGGGCAGTTGCATCCCGATTGTTCATGAATTCGGACAACCGGGCGTCACTTATGACTGAAACCGAGTGTTCTTGGAAGTAATGAGCTACTTTCTTTGTTGTCAGATAAATGCCATAGAAAAGCTTCTGATAATGAGGATACCTCTGCTTAGACGGAGTCAAAACCTCAGAGATATATTACACTGGCTGTTGAACTTTGTAGGCCTTGCCTTCTTCTTCTCGCTCCACTATGAGAACCGTGCTGACAACTTGACCAGTGGCTATGATGTACAAAAGTAGAGGCTCTTTGCTGTTCGGAGCAGCAAGCACTGGCTGGGTGGAAAGCAGGGCTTTGAGCTCAACAAACGCTACTTCAGCTTCAGGTGTCCACTCAAACTTATCAGATTTCTTCATCAGTCGGTACAAAGGCAATGCTTTTTCTTCGAGGCGAGAAATGAACCGACTGAGAGCTGCGAGACAACTTGTGAGCTTCTGGACATCGTGCATGCGCACAGGACGTTTAATTCGGACGTTTGCGCTAATTTTCTCGAGGTTAGCACCGATTCCTCGTTCGGAAATGAGAAAACCAACTAACTTGCCGTCAGGTACTCCAAAGGTGCACTTAGAAGGATTCAACTTGATGTCGTATCTACTTAAGTTGTCAAAGGTTTCAACGAGGTCAGTCCGTAGGTCGGAACCTTGGCGTGACTTGACCATGATGTCATCCATATAAGCCTCAACATTTTGACTGATATGTGTGAGTAGGCACTTCTGGATCATGCGCATGAACATGGCACCAGCATTTTGGAGACCGAATGGCATGGTGACATAGCAGAAACTCCTGAAAGGGGTAATGAAGGAAATTTTTATTTCATCTGGCCCATAGAGTTGGATTTGATGGTACCCGGAGTACACATCAAGGAAAGAAAAACGCTCGCATCCCGCGGTTGAGTCAACTATTTGGTCGATGCGGGGGAGTGGAAAATGCTATTTCAGGCAGGCCCGATTGATATGCTTGAAATTGATACACATACGGAGTGACTTGTCCTTCTTTGGGACCATGACGACGTTGGAGAGCCACTCGGAGTGGTAAATCTCGCGTATGAACATGGCTGGCAGGAGCTGAGCCACCTCCTCGCCAATCACCTTCCTCTTCTCCACAGCAGAGCGGCGAAGATATTCTTTGACAGGTTTGGCTTTCGAATCGACCCTCAAACGGTGCTCAACCAGCCCCCGTGGGCATGTCGGATGGTTTCCATGCAAAGATGTCCCAGTTCTCACGAAGGAACTGGATGAGTGGGGCTTCCTATTTGTTGTCTAGTGTCATTGACATATTGGTCAAAGCAGCCATGGGATCTTCCGGGTGAATGTTAACTTGCTTTGTCTCTCCAAAGAGGATTCAGAAGCTGGCTTCTTAGAGCAGAGCAACTCACTCGGATCAGCACTCTTCTTGTACTCTTCCAATTCCTCAACCGCCATCTGATCATCGGCAATTTTGGATCCCTTCTAGAGGCATTCCTCAGCTCTTTGCCTATTTCTAGTGACAGTGATCAAACCCTTAGGGATGGGCATCTTCAGCTTAAGGTACACTGATGTCTACTACGCAACTTTATTCCTGTAGACACGTGTTGGGCCTCCAAGCGCAGAGTTTTGTAGGACAGTAGCAATTTTCCCTCAAGTGGATGACCTAAGGTTTATCAATCCGTGGGAGGCGTAGGATGAAGATAGTCTCTCTCAAGCAACCCTGCAATCAAATACAAGAAATCTCTTGTGTCCCCAACACACCCAATACAATGGCAAATTGTATAGGTGCACTAGTTCGGCGAAGAGATGGTGATAAAAGTGTAGTATGGATAGTAGATATGAGTTTTTGTACTGTGAACAATAAAAAACATCAAGGTAGTAAATAGTAAAACAGAGCACAAACGGTATTGCAATGATGTAAAATGAGGCCTAGGGTGCATACTTTCACTAGTGCAATCTCTCAACAATGCTAACATAGTTAGATCATATGATTATCCCTCAAAGTGCAATAAAGAATCACTCCCAAGTTCCTATTAGTGGAGAACAAAAGATAGAAATTGTTTGTAGGGTACGAAACCACCTCAAAGCTATTATTTCCAATCAATCTATCCAAGGGTTCATACTAAAATAACAGCAAACTATCTTTCCGATTGATCCAATAAAGAGTTCGTACTAAAATAACACCATAATACATATCAACGAACTCTAATGTCACCTAGATACTCCAATGTCACCGCGAGTACCTGTGAGTTAAATTATACGATATGCATCAAACAATTTCATGATCATAATACTCATTCCACACAAAGAACTACAAGGATACCCCAAAGTTTCTATAGGATAAAAAATAATAAAAACGTGCATCAACCCCTATGCATAGATTACCCCAAAGTCACCTCGGAATCCGCAAGTTGAGTGCCATAACATATATCAAGTGAATCAAAATAATACCCCATTGTCACCATGGGTATTCATATACAAGACATATATCAGGTGTTCTCAGATCTGAACATTCAATCCGACAAGACAAAACTTCAAACGGTAAAGATTCAATTCATCACAACAAGAGTAGAGAGGGGAGAAACATCATATGATCCATCTATGTTAACAAAGCCCATGATACATCAAGAATGTGACATCTCAAGATCGCACACGAGAGAGATCAAACACATAGCTACTGGTACAAACCCTCAGCCCCAAGGATGGACTACTCCCTCCTCATCGTGGTGGCCGCCGGGATGATGAAGATGGCCACCGGTGATGATTCCCGCCTCCAACAGGGTGCCAGAATGGGAGCCCAATTGGTTTTCAGTGGCTACAAAGGCTTGCGGTGGCGGAACATCCGAACTAGGGTCTCCGTGATGGTTTTTGGAATATTTGGGAATTTATAGGGCGAAGAGGGGGTGCGGGAGGCCACCGAGGTAGTCTTCTTATCCATAAAAAATCCACAAAAAGTTTCGCGGTGTCTGGAGAACTTTCATTTCTGCACAAAAAACAACACCACGGTAGTTCTGCTAAAAACAGCGTCAGTCCGGATTAGTTCCATGCAAATCATACCAAAACCATATAAAATTATTGTAAACATGGCATGAACACTTCATAAATTATAGATACGTTGGAGACGTATCAGCATCCCCAAGCTTAATTCCTACTCGTCCTCGAGTATGTAAATGATAAAAGAAATAATTTATGAAGTGTGAATGCTAGCAAAGTGCACAAGTTTGATCAATGACAATTTCCATCACTTTTCCTAGCATCATAACAACAATTCTATCTTATAAAACTTCTCACGACGAAGTAGCAACCAATTCACGTGTTAAGGTTCAAACAATGAGTTCTCTTGAAACTCAACAACCTATGTTCTCAGTCACCAAGCAATTACAATTCAACTTATTCAACAGAGTCTAAGTAAGAGCTCCACATACTCAACCATCATATAGTCTTCTATGATTGCTAACACTCGCCGCATACACATGAGCAAAACTATAACATCCCAAATTTTCAATTTGGAATGTTATACAATAGATGATCATTGCATATCATATTTTATTGCATTTTGGCATGATCCTAGAAATTTCACGCAACTCAAGGACCCACAGAGAGAGTTGGAGATTTCGTTATTTTCATATTTGAGTTTTCTCAAAATTTGAAAATAGGATCATTTGGTTTTAATTATTTTATCTTCAAATATTTCTTATACAAAAATAACAGAGAGGGAATAAAATGACTTTCCCAAAATAAAGAAATATTGAGGATTTAATAATAATATCAAATAAGATTTTATTTCGGATTTTATTGCTCTTTTATTTGAATTGAGGAAAAACGTGCGTTTTTCAAATTTGCATTTAAGCCCCAAATACATGATCATCTTGTCCGGCTTATTTTTAGAGGACGGGAAAAATTTATTTTGGGATTTTTGGAGTCCGTTTAGTATTTCTTTTCGTTCTTTTTCTGCACGCCCGAATTGTTTAAAAAAGCGAACCGACTCCGGGCCGTACCCGAGCGGGACTCCGCCTGGGGGGCCTTTATAAGCCGCGCCGCCGCCGCCCGAAGCTCATCGCCAGCCCAGCCGCCGCCGCTGCCCGAAACCCTAGCCGCCCGTCGTCGTCGTCGCCGCCGCCGCCCGCCGCCGCCGCCGCTTCCCGCCGCCATTGCCGCCGCCTCGCCGCCTCGCGCTTTGCTGCTGCCGCCGCCGCCGCCGGACCCCGCCCTCGCCGCCTCGCCGGAGCCGCCGGACCCGAGGTAGCCGCCGCCGGTTTTTTTATAAAAACCGATAGGTTTTTTCTAGAACCCTAGATCTGTTTTTTTTATCGGTTCGTCGGTTTTTCTCAGTTTAGTTATTTAGCGGACATTCGTCCGTACGTTCGTTTTAACGAACAGTTTTCATCATTTAGCCGCAGATAGCGAACGTTCATTCATTAGCCTGTTTGTCCGTTTTTCTTTTTCTCAGATTTTTCGCGATTATTTCCGATCGCGATTTCTGATCCGATTTTTGTTTTAGTATAACTTTTCGCTCGTTTATCGGAATCAGGCGATTCAAGCACCTGGAGTTTCGTCTCAAAACCCTCTTTCTGTTTAACCAACTCAAACAAGTTTTTGCTATTGTAAAATTTGACTTAGGTCCAGATTAGTAAATGAAGCTTGTTTCTTTCACCGTTTGATTTTCGTTGCTTCGTTTGATTTGATTGTTTTTGCAAACCGGAGTTCTTAAGTTGAACTTTCTGGTTAGATCTCTTATTTGAGTTTTACTTGTGCATTATATGAGTGCCTATTGTATGCTTGTTTGTTTGCAACAGAGGTCCCGGAGTGCGCTGCTTGCTACTACGAGTCTGTAGGTTTCATGGATCATCAGCAAGGCAAGTAACACTTTCATCATACCTCTTTACTACCCAGTTTTATTGCATTAGATCAATCCTCAAACAATTGCATGATTAGGATCTGATTAATATATGGGTTTTGGGAAGTAGATGAGGGCCTATACCATGTTTTATTATCAAACCTTTGGGAGTTACTTCTACGTTTTCTTATATTGCTATGCTATGCTAGTAGATGTGGATTGGGTGAGTGTATTCATGTCAGATGTGAGATTGTTAATTAATGGTTTACATAAGGTGGCAACTTAAATTCACATCTGGGTGGATTGAGGCACCTGGGGAACCCAGTGTTGCCTGTATTTTTGGAAATCCCGGGGTACCGTGTGATTCTCCTATGGACCGCCATCCAGGCTCAAAGGGATCATGAGATTATTCATGCTAGAAACTTCCGTGTGCAGCCGCAAGCTACTATGGGCTCTAGCATAGTTGATTAAGTCGTGTGAGCTCTTACAGTGGTAGACTAGCAGATGTAGGGGAAAGTAGGTGCAACTGTCTACCCATCGTAAGGTGCAAACGCTTCTGCAAGACTATGTCTCGGTCATCCGTTTCTCAAACACTATGTAGTGCAAGAATTCCAACGGAGGAGATCGAGTCTTGCGGGGAAAAGTGCGCAAACCTCTACAGAGTGTATAAACTAATCATGGTTAGCCGTGTCCCTGGTTATGGACGTTTTGAGTATCTAGTACCTGGATTATCATGTGAATCTCATCATGTTACTCTAATTAAATTTTGTTGGGTTTAATGTTGATGCTTAATTGGGATTGAGTTGGGTGAACCTTCTCAATGTTTAACAACCACCATGATAGTTAAATAAAAGTTATTCCTTTGTTGTAGGGAAAAATTGGCTTTATGCAAAACTATAACCATAGAGCTTTCCACCAGCCATATATGCATGTAGTATAGCATTATTCTGTTCATTACTCTCTATGTGTTACATTGCCAGCATATTCCATGTGCTGACCCGTTTTCGGGCTGCAATGTTCATGTTGAGGACTTTTCAGACGACGAGTAAGGTGCCTTAGGTCATGGTCTTATACTCAGTGATGCCATTGAAGTTGATGGACTCGCTTATCTTCCAAGCCTTCCGCTGTTATCGTTATTAGATGGCCTTAAGCCATATTATTTGTAATAAGTTCTCTTTTGAGACATTCGATGTAATATGTGTGTGATGCTACTCTGTTATAAATCCTTCAAGTACTGTGTGTGTCAGCATTACCGGTCCAGGGATGACACTGATGCATGGAGATCAGACTGTTTGAGGTCTGGTCGCTACAAGATGGTATCAAAGCACACGCTGACTGTAGGACACGACCACTAAGCTAAAGCCCTAGATCACTACTCTCTTCTCATTTCTGACTCCTCTCCTTTTCTACTCTTTTAGGATGGCGGATGCAAGGAATAAGTTCACGCAACCGGATGAAGTACACCCTTCGGACGCCACTTGAAGGAAGTCACTAGATACCTGAACATCGGAGTACCAAGCTTCACCGGGACCTACATCAACACTTTACCATAAGAGGTGAGTTGGATATCATTCAAGTTCAAGTTCCAGGAAGGACATTCATGCCCGTCACTGAGCCCATAGAGTATTCTTTTGATGCACCAACCTGGAGTCTAGGAAAGAGCATGGCAGCCCACATCACAATGGGACGCATTGGAGAAGTTTACCACAAGGATCTCAAGGATACTATCTACCAGATTTGTGGGCGCCGAGATGAGCAATGGGAGATGATCAATACCAGGAAGGATAGATCAATTGCATCTTTCATCCAGGAGTTAAACCAGCACATTCGTCGCCAGGAGAACTAGATGTGCGCAGGCATGATAGATCTGAAGAAGGCTATGACCAAGATCATGGAGCTGGAAGAAGAACTCAAGTCTACACGTGATGGATATGAGGAGGAAATGATGATACTCGTGGAGAAAAATGATGATCTGAAGAAGAAGCTCAAAGTATTCATGGGATTCCCCGCGACTGGAGGAGAAGACGATGATTGCACTTGCCCGGAGAACTACATCATCATCGACGACACTGATTCGGACCCAAACGATAGCGATGATGACTTTGTTGATGAAGCTGGAGCAGATATCATGGAGTCTTCGACCGATCAATTTTTCTAGTCGACCACCATAACAGTAGTAGTATTCTCCCATGTATATAGTATAGTCCGAGCACTTTTGTAACGATAGTTAGACCGTTGTATGTCGTTGTTTGAATTGATTGAAGTGATATTGTTTGCAATTGTCTCATGTGCATATGGGTAGTGTTATTCTCTCTAGACCTCATTCTATTCTATATTCTCATCTTTTCTAAACCCTCAGATGCCTCCGAGACATGACAATGGATTTGCTTTCCCACCGGAGCTCACTCAGTTGATCCAGCAGCAGAATGCATTGATGCAGATGCTAGTCCAGAATCAGAATCAGGGGAACAACTACTACTACTACTACCCACCACCACCACCACATGTTTATCACTTAGCCCGTTTCTTGAGGCTGAATCCGCCGGTGTTCCAGTAGCACTGAGCCGATAGTTGCAGATGATTGGCTTCGTAAGATGGGAAGGGAGTTGACCACTGCAGGATGCACAGATGCGGAGAAGGTGTGTTTTGCCGCACATCAGCTTAATGGAACGCAACCTCATGGTGGGAGAATTTCACAGCCACTTATCCCATCAACACTGTCACATGGGACCAGTTTCAGCAGGCTTTTCGTACTGCTCATGTTTCAGCAGGAGTTATGGCCATGAAGAAGCGTGAGTTTTGCAACTTGCACCAAGGAGGATGTACAGTTGGCCAGTATGTGGATGACTTTAGTAAACTAGCACGTTATGCCCCAGATGACATTGCTACGGATGCAGCTAAGTAGGAGAAGTTTCTGGAAGGACTGAATGATGAGCTGAGCATGCGGTTGATGGTAGCAACCTTCAACAATTACCAGGAGTTGGTAGACTGAGCTCTCATGATTGAAGGGAAGCAGCAGCAGATTGACAACCGCAAGAGGAAGTATGGACAAGGGAAGTACAATTCTGGAGCTCAGCAGAAGCCTCGTTTTACCTCGAACACGGGAGGACCTTTTTAGCATACCCATGGAGGAGGGAGCTCACACAACCATAGTGGCCCCAAGAATGGTAATGGGAATGGAGGAAGCAACGGCCATAACCGTACCAACCCATCAACCCCAGCCAAGAAGAATCTGAGCCACGTCACTTACTACAAGTGTCAGAAGACTGGACATTATGCCAATGAATGTCCTGAAGCTAAGAATGGAAATGGCAATGGAAGCTCTGGGAAGAAACCAAACCGTTTCAACAAGGGACAGGTGAACGATGTTAACATGGAGGAGGTTGAAGCCCAGCCAGATGCAGAATAGGTGAGTTTTTGGTTAAGTCATTTACTGCAATCGTTCTTTTTGATATTGGTGCATCGCATTCATATATATCAAGGGGGTTTGTGGATAAGTATAAACTGTCCACCAAGGTTCTTAGAACACCTATGTTAGTAAGCTCACCAGGAGCAGAGTATATGGCCAGTCAAGGATGTTTTCAAGTTCCATTGACCATAGGTAGGCATGTTTTCCCCTTGGATCTAATCATTTTGGAGTCGCAAGGTTTGGATGTGATTCTGGGTATGGATTGGCTATCGATGTATGGAGGAAACATCGATTGAGCTAGCAAGTCGATTTTGGTTACCACCCCAGAAGGAAGAAGGATCAAGTATGTATCCCGGCACGAGTCGAAGAGGACTCAAGCGAATTCCTTATCAGGAGTTGTACAAGAGGAAGTACCAATAGCGAAGGATTTCCCTGATGTATTTCCAGAAGAGTTGCCAGGCATGCCACCGGATAGAGACATTGACTTTTTGATTGAGCTTTTGCCAGGCACAGGGCCGATATCTAAGAGACCGTATAGGATGCCTGCAAAAGATTTGGAGGAAATTAAGAAGCAGATTAAGGAGCTACTGGATAAAGGCTATATTCGCCCAAGTTCTTCACCTTGGGGATCGCTAGTGCTTCTAGTGGAGAAGAAGGATGGATCATTGAGGATGGTTGTTGATTATCGAGGATTGAATGAGGTGACAATAAAGAACAAGTACCCATTGCTGATGATCAATGATCTGTTTGACCAGTTGCAAGGAGCTAAGGTATTTTCCAAGATCGGTCTATGATCAGGATACCACCAGCTGAAGATTCGAGAGCAGGATATACCTAAGACAGCTTTTACCACCAGGTACGGGCTGTATGAGTATACCGTTATGTCATTTGGCTTGACTAATGCACCTGCCTATTTCATGAACATGATGAACAAGGTGTTTATGGAGTTTCTGGATAAGTTCGTCATGGTGTTCATTGATGATATTTTGGTCTACTCGAAGAATGAAGAGGAGCATAAGGAGCATTTGCGTCTGGTACTTGGGAAGCTCAGAGAACATCAGTTGTATGCCAAGTTCAGCAAGTGTGAATTCTGGTTGAAGGAAGTTGGATTTCTTGGACATGTTATATCTGGAGAAGGAATAGCAGTAGACCCCACCAAAGTTGTCACTGTGACAAATTGGGAAGCCCCAACAGGAGTTGGAGAGATCCAAAGTTTTCTTGGACTCGCAGGATACTACCGGAGCTTCATTGAGAATTTCTCGAAGATTGTGAAGCCCATGACGGAGTTGTTGAAGAAGGAAACCAAGTTCAACTGGACTGAGGAATGTGAGGCTAGTTTCCAGGAGTTGAAGAAACGTTTGGTTACATCACCAGTGTTAATTCTGCCAGATCAGCGCAAGGATTATGAAGTATATTGTGACGCTTCACGTTGAGGACTTGGAGCAGTGCTTATGCAGGAGGGAAGAGTTGTTTCGTATGCCTCACGACAACTTAAGCCCCATGAGTTGAATTATGCTACCCATGAGTTGGAGCTAGCAGCCGTAGTGCACGCATTGAAGACATGGAGACATTTTCTCATCGGAAACCATTGTGAGGTGTACACGGATCACAAGAGTTTGAAGTACATCTTCACACAGAAGGAGTTGAATCTCAGGCAAAGGAGATGGTTAGAACTCATTAAGGATTATGATATGAGATTGCATTATCATCCTGGAAAGGCTAACGTAGTAGCCGATGCATTGAGCCGCAAAAGCCATGTCAACACACTCATGACCGGAGAGTTACCTAAGGAATTAGCCAAGGATCTTCGTGAGCTATGTTTGGAGATAGTCCCGAGAGGCTATGTAGCAGCATTGGAGATTCAGTCCACTTTGATGGATAAGATCAGAGAAGCTCAAAAGACTGACAAGGAGATTGCCGAGATAAAGAAGAAGATGAGCAAAGGAAAAGCTAAGGGATTTCATGAGGATGAGCACGATACCTTATGGTTCGAGAACCGCGTTTATGTGCCTAACGATCCTGAGATCAGGAAGTTGATTTTACAAGAGGCCCATGATTCATCATATTTGATTCACCCAGGAAATACAAAGATGTATCTGGATTTGAAGGACACTTTCTGGTGGACCGGAATGAAGAAGGATATTGCGGAGTATGTAGCAGTTTGCGATGTATGTCAGAGAGTGAAGGCAGAGCATCATAAGCCAGCAGGATTGCTACAGCCATTGCCGATACCCGAATGGAAGTGGGATAAGCTAGGCATGGATTTTATCACAGGATTGCCCAGGACTCATTTAGGCTATGACTCAATATGGGTTATAGTCGATCGTTTGACGAAGGTAGCTCATTTCATCCGAGTGAAGACCACTTACACCAGTGCTAAGTTGGCAAAGATATACATGACCAGGATCGTATGTCTGCATGGAGTTCCAAGGACCATTGTACCAGATAGAGGAACCCAGTTTACCTCAAAGTTCTGGAATCAGTTGCACAAAACTTTGGGTACCAGGCTAGAGTTCAGTACAGCCTTTCATCCACGCATGATGGATGCACCGAGAGAGTCAATCAGATTCTGGAGGACATGCTGAGAGCTTGTGCGCTAGATTATGGATCTAGTTGGGACGACAATTTGCCATATGCGAAGTTCTCTTACAACAACAGTTATCAATCCAGTTTGAAGATGGCCCCTTTCGAAGATCTGTACGGAAGGAGGTGCAGGACATCATTGTTGTGGGATAAAGTTGGAGACAGTCAGCTGTTTGGGTCAGATTTGATTAAAGAGTCTGAATAGAAGGTGAAGTTGATTCACGATATTCTCAAGGTAGCCCAATCCAGGCAAAAGAGCTATGCAGATTCTAAATGCAAGGAGACAGTTTACGAAGTCGGAGACAAAGTTTATCTTCGTGTATCTCCACTTCGAGGAGTTAAGCATTTTGGAGTTAAGGGAAAATTAGCGCCACGTTTTGTGGGACCGTACAAAGTTTTGGAGCGTATGAGAGAAGTTGCTTACAAGTTGGAGTTGCCCGAAGGATTGTCAGGAGTTCATGATGTGTTCCACGTTTCCCAGTTGCAGAAGTGCCACACGGAGATGGCCGATATACCGTTGAGAGATACAGTGCCTCTGGAAGCGATTCAGCTGGATAGTGATTTGACCTATGAGGAGAAACCAGTTAAGATTCTCGAATTTGCCAGCCGAGTCACGTGCAGCAAGGTTATCAAGTTTTGCAAAGTCCAGCGGAGCCACCATACCGAGGATGAAGCCACCTGGGAGCAAGAGGAAGATCTACAGAAGGACCACCCTCACCTATTTTCTAGCCAACCTGAATATCGAGGGCGAGATTCATCTTAAGGGGGGTAGGTTTTTAACATCCCAAATTTTCAATATGGAATGTTATACAATAGATCATCATTGCATATCATATTTTATTGCATTTTGGCTTGATCCTAAAAATTTCACGCAACTCAAGGGCCCACGGAGAGAGTTGGAGATTTCGTTATTTTCATATTTGAGTTTTCTCAAAATTTGAAAATAAGATCATTTGGTTTTAATTATTTTATCTTCGAGCATTTCTTATACAAAAATAAAAGAGAGGGAATAAAATGACTTTCCCAAAATAAAGAAATATTGAGGATTTAATAATAAAATCAAATAAGATTTTATTTCGGATTTTATTGCTATTTTATTTGAATTTAGGAAAATGCGTGTTTTTCAAATTTGCATTTAGGCCCCAAATAAATGTTCATCTTGTCCGGCTTATTTTTAGAGGATGGGGAAAATTTATTTCGGGATTTTTCGAGTCCATTTAGTATTTCTTTTCGTTCTTTTTCAGCACGTCCGAATTGTTTTAAAAAAACGAACCGACTCCGGGTCGTACCCGAGCGGGACTCCACCCGGGGGTGCCTTTATAAGATGCGCCGCCGCCAAGCACATCGCCAGCCCAGCCGCCACCGCGCCTCGAAACCTAAGTCGCCGCCCGCTTGTCGTCGCCGCAATGCCATGCCGCCGCCGCCGCCGCCGCCGCCGCCCGTCGCCTCGCCGCCTCGCTGCTCTGCTGCCGCCACCCGCCGCCGGACCCTGCCGCCCTCGCCGCCTCGCCGGAGCCGCCAGACCCGAGGTACCCGCCGCCGGTTTTTTTATAAAAACCGATAGGTTTTTTTCTAGAACCCTAGATCTGTTTTTTTATCGGTTCGTCGGTTTTTCTCGGTTTAGTTATTTAGTGGACGTTCGTCTGTATGTTCGTTTTAACAAACGGTTTTCATCGTTTAGCCGCAGACAGCGAACGTTCCTTCGTTAGCCTGTTCGTCCGTTTTTCTTTTTCTCGGATTTTCCGCGATTATTTCCGATCGCGATTTCTGATCCGATTTTCGGTTTAGTATAACTTTTCACTCGTTTATCGGAATTAGGAGATTCAAGCGCCTGGAGTTTCGTCTCGAAACCCTCTTTACGTTTAACTAACTCAAACAAGTTTTTTCTACTGTAAATTTGACTTAGGTCCAGATTAGAAAATGAAGCTTGTTTCTTTCGCCGTTTGATTTTTGTTGCTTGGTTTGATTTGATTCTTTTTGCAAACCAGAGTTCTTAAGTTGAACTTTCTGGTTAGATCTCTTATTTGAGTTTACTTGTGCATTAAATGAGTGCTTATTGTATGCTTGTTTGTTTGCGATAGAGTACCCGCAGTGCGCCGCTTGCTACTACGAGTCTCTAGGTTTCACGGATCATCAGCAAGGCAAGTAACACTTTGATCATACATCTTTACTACCCAGTGCATTAGATCAATCCTCAAACAATTGCATGATTAGGATCTGATTAATATGTGGGTTTTGGGAAGTAGATGAGGGCCTATACCATGTTTTATTATCAAACCTTTGGGAGTTACTTCTACGTTTGCTTATATTACTATGCTATGCTAGTAGAAGTGGATTGGGTGAGTGTATCCATGTCAGATGTGAGATTGTTAATTAATGGTTTACATAGGTGGCAACTTAAATTCACATCTAGGTTAATTGAGGCACCTGGGGAACCCAGTGTTGCCTGTATTTTTGGAAATCCCGGGGTACCGTGTGATTCTCCTATGGACCGCCACCCAGGCTCAAAGGGATCATGAGATTATTCATGCTAGAAACTTCCGTGTGCAACTTCAAGCTGCTATGGGCTCTAGCATAGTTGATTAAGTCGTGTGAGCTCTTACAGTGGTAGACTAGCAGATGTAGGGGAAAGTAGGTGTAACTGTCTACCCATCGTAAGGTGCAAACGCTTCTGAAAGACTATGCCTCGGTCATCCGTTTCTCAAACACTATGTAGTGCGAGAATTCCAATGGAGGAGATCGAGTCTTGCGAGGAAAAGTGCGCAAACCTCGGCAGAGTGTATAAACTAATCATGGTTAGCCGTGTCCCCGGTTATGGACGTTTTAAGTATCTAGTACCTGGATTATCATGTGAATCTCATCATTTTACTCTAATTAAATTTTTTTGGGTTTGATGTTGATGCTTAATTGGGATTGAGTTGGGTGCACCTTCTCAATGTTTAACAACCACCATGATAGTTAAATAAAAGTTATTCCTTTGTTGTAGGGGAAAATTGGCTTTATGCAAAATTGTAACCATGCAGCTTTCCACCAGCCATATATGCATGTAGTATAGCATTATTCTGTTCATTACTCTCTATGTGTTACATTGCCAGCATATTCCATGTGCTGACCCGTTTTCGGGTTGCAACGTTCATGTTGCAGACTTTTCAGACGACGAGTAAGGTGCCTTAGGTTGTGGTCTTATACTCAGTGATGCCGTTGGAGTTGATGGACTCGCTTATCTTCCAAACCTTCCGCTGTTATCGTTATTAGATGGCCTTAAGCCATATTATTTGTAATAAGTTCTATTTTGAGACATTCGATGTAATAAGTGTGTGATTGCTACTATGTTATAAATCCTTCAAGTACTGTGCGTGTCAGCATTACCGATCCAGGGATGACACTGATGCACAGAGATCAGACTATTTGAGGTCTGGTCACTACAAAAACGTTTCAACCGGACACATAGAAAGATAGGGGCTTATCATTTTGCCTCCCAACGTATTCACCTCAGGGGTGATGTCAACAATAATAACTCATGCTACCCATATTCAACTGGACATATGTGCCTATATCTTTCCTCACCACATGATGCTTGCCAAAAGAGAAAAATAAAAAGGAATAGAGAGAAAAACTTTGACTCTTTGCATAAAAGTAAATACTGAAAAGTAAAAGATAGGCCCTTCGCTAAGTGAAGCAGAGGGTGCCATGCGCTTATTTGTTTGTATGCTCAACCCCTTAGTGCAAAAGAACATCACGTTATATTGCCCCTTGTGATAGCAACCTTTATAATGCAGTATGTCGCTTTTATTCTTCGCCATCACAAGTTCGTACAATGCTCAATTTTCTCTTACACTAAATGATCTAACACTTTTAGAAGAAATTTTTATTGCCTTATTGCACCGATGACAACTTAGCTGAAGGATCTTGCTCAATCCATAGGTAGGTATGGTGGACTCTCAAAACAAGATTTGGGTTTAAGGTTTTTGGATGCACAAGTAGTATCTCTACTTGGTGCGGAATTTTTGGCTAGCAAAGATAGAGGGCAAGCACCATATGTTGAAGGATCTATGACAATATAACTTCTATGTGAATATGAACAAACATAAATCATTATGCTGTCTTCCTTGTCCAACGTCAACAATTTTGGCATATAATATTTTGATGGGGGCTCACAATCACAAAAGATTTCTAAGATAGTGTATTTGCATGTGAAAGTTCTCTTCCTTCTACTAATCATTCATGGATTGCTTGTATGACCAATATTGTGATTGTCAAGCTTCAAAAGGTTTCACTTTCTAAACCCAATGTGAAGCTACCACTAGGCATGATATGAACATACAATTTCAACTTCATGATATTCAATTCATTCAACAATTTACTCATAGGATATAAGTGAAGCACAAGAGTAAATGACAAGCTACTCCAAAAAGATATAAGTGAAGATCAAACGAGTAGTTATGTAAATGTGTAGATAATCGTGGATTCTCTCTTATTTAAAACATTCAGATCTAAGTAATTTATCAAAACAGAGAGCAAAAACAAAATAAAATAACATTCTAAGTATAGCACACATCATGTGAAGAAGCAAAAACTTAGGTTCAACCGATACTAACCGATAATTGTTGAATAAGAAAGGTGGGATGCCTACCGGGGCATCTCCAAGCTTATAAGCTTGAGACTTCTTGAAATATTATCTTGGGGTGCCTTGGTAATCCCCAAACTTGAGCTTTTGTGTCTCCTTAATTCCTTTTATATCACGGTTTCCCTAAATCTTAAAAACTTCATCCACACAAAACTCAACAAGAACTCGTGAGATAAGTCAGTATAAATCAATGCAAAAACCTTATCATTCTCTACTGTAGCAAATCAGAAAAATTATTATTCAACATTGCATACTAAATGCCTCTTCATATTTAATACTCCTATCCTCAAATAGAATTATTAAACAAGCAAACATATGCAAACAATGCAAACATAACAGCAATCTGCCAAAACAGTACAGTCTGTAAAGAATGCAAGAGTACCAATACTTCTTAAACTCCAAAGATTATGAAAATCTACCAAACTGTAGAGAATTTATCAAAGCTTATTGTGCAAAAAGTTTCAACATTTTATCACATTCTGACTTTTCTAGGGAATTTTTGCAACAGCGGTAAACTTTCTGTTTTCAAACAGCAACAAGCATACTTGCAAAATAAGCATGGCAAAGGCTATCATTGCCATTTTTATTGAAATAAAATATGCAAAACATTATTCTAAATAACAGCAAGCAAGTCCTAACAAAATAAATTGACGCTCCAAGCAAAACTCATATCATGTGACGAATGAAAACATAGCTCCAAGTGAGGTTACCGATAATGTTGGAGACGAAAGAGGGGATGCCTTCCGGGGCATCCCCAAGCTTAGTTGCTTGGATCTTCCTTGAATATTACCTTGGGGTGCCTTGGGCATCCCCAATCTTAGAATATTTTCACTCATTATTCTCCTCGTATCGACATCTCTTCCAAAACTTGAAAACTTCAATCACACAAAACTTAACGGAACTTCGTGAGATAGGTTAGCATGATAAAGAGCAAACATTTCACTTTGGTACTGTCAAAGACAAGATTCATAATTGTTTCCACACAATGCCTACTGTATCATATCATTTCCACAATTTATATTGAGCAATATAAGCAATAGAAACAAGGAAACAAGCAAACTATGCATTAAAAACAGAATCTGTCAAAAACAGAACAGTCTGTAGTAATCTATACTCAAACCATACTTCTGCTACTCCAAAAATTATGAAAAAAATAGGACAATGTGAGAAAATTTTATATTAATCTTTAGCAAAAAGAATCAACTAAAAAGCACTCTCTATTAAAAATGAGAGTTATTTACGTGTGCGCAAAAGTTTCTGTTTTTTTAGCAAGATCAAATCAACTATCACCCAACATGATCCCAAAAGCTTTACTTGGCACTTTATTGAAACAAAAACAATAAAAATTGATTACTACAGTAGCATAATCATGTGAACACACAAAAACAGTAGATAAAAGTGTTGGGTTGTCTCCCAACAAGCGCTTTTCTTTAATGCCTTTTAGCTAGGCATGATGAGTTCAATGATGCTCGCATAAAAGATAAAGATTGAAACATAACAAGAGCATCATGAATCATAAGTTCCTTTCTCATAATAATTTTCAGTAGCATCATGAATAGATTCATCCATATAACCATCACATAAAGCCTTCTTTTCATGATCCACAAGCATATAAATTTTACTACTCTCCACATAAGCAAATTTCTTCTCATCCATAATAGTGGTAGCAAACTCAACAAAATAACTATCATGTGATTGAAAATTAAAATCATGACGAAAAGTTCCATGGATATCATTATTCTTTTCAGCGTACATATCATCACAATAATCATCATAGATAGCAAATTTCTTATCATAGTCAATTGAAGCCTCATCCAAAATGGTGGATTCATCACTGAATAAAGTCATGACCTCTCCAAATCAACTTTCATCATCATAATCATCATAAATAGGAGGCATGCAATCATTATAACAGATTTGCACATCAAATATTGGGGGACTAAAAATATCATCTTCATCAAACATAGCATCCCCAAGCTTATGGCTTTGCATATCATTAGCATCATGGATATTAAAAGAATTCATACTAACAACATTGCAATCATGCTCATCATTTATACCAAACATTCTATTGAATTCTTCTCCTATCAATTGAGCACAGTTTTCCTTTCCATCATTTTCACAAAAGACATTATAAAGATGAATAATATGATGCAATTTCAATTCCATTTTTTTGTAGTTTTATTTTTATAAACCAAACTAGTGATAAAACAAGAAACTAAAAGATTTGATTGCAAGATCTAAAGATATACCTTCAAGCAGTCACCTCCCCGGAAACGGTGCTAGAAAAGAGCTTGATGTCCACTACGCAACTTTATTCTTGTAGACACGTGTTGGGCCTCCAAGCGCAGAGTTTTGTAGAACAGTAGCAATTTTCCCTCAAGTGGATGACCTAAGGTTTATCAATCCGTGGGAGGCGTAGGATGAAGATAGTCTCTCTCAAGCAACCCTGCAATCAAATACAAGAAATCTCTTGTGTCCCCAACACACCCAATATAATGGCAAATTGTATAGGTGCACTAGTGTAGTATGGATAGTAGATATGAGTTTTTGTAGTGCGAACAATAAATAATAGCAAGGTAGTAAATAGTAAAACAGAGCACAAACGGTATTGAAATGATGTAAAATGAGGCCTAGGGTGCATACTTTCACTAGTGCAATCTCTCAACAATGCTAACATAGTTGGATCATATGATTATCACTCACAGTGCAATAAAGAATCACTCCCGAGTTCCTATTAGTGGAGAACAAAAGATAGAAATTGTTTGTAGGGTACGAAACCACCTAAAAGTTATTCTTTCCGATCAATCTATCCTAGAGTTTGTACTAAAATAACAGCAAGCTATTCTTTCCGATCGATCCAATCAAGAGTTCGTACTAAAATAACACCATATGATACATATCAACCAACTCTAATGTCACCTAGATACCCCAATGTCACTGCGAGTACCCGTGAGTTTTATACAATATGCATCAAACAATTTCATGATCATAATACTCATTCCTCACTAAGAACTACAAGAAGACCCCAAAGTTTCTATCGGAGAAAAGATAATGAAAATGTGCATCGACCCCTATGCATAGATTACCCCAAAGTCACCTCGGGAATCTGCAAGTTGAGTTCCATAACATATATCAAGTGAATCAAAATAATACCCCATTGTCACCACGGGCATTCATATGCAAGATATATATCAGGTGTTCTCAGATCTGAACAGTCAATCCGACAAGACAAAACTTCAAAGGGTAAAGATTGAACTCATCACAACAAGAGTAGAGAGGGGAGAAACATCATATGATCCATCTATGTTAACAAAGCCCATGATACATCAAGATTGTGACATCTCAAGATCGCGTGAGATAGAGATTAAACACATAGCTACTGGTACAAACCCTCAACCCCGAGGGTGGATGATGACCCACAAGTGTAGGGGATCTATAGTAGTCCTTTTGATAAGTAAGAGTGTCGAACCCAACGAGGAGCAGAAGGAAATGATAAGCAGCTTTCAGTAAGGTTTTCTCTGCAAGCACTGAAATTGTAGGTAATAGATAGTTGTGATAAGATAAATAGTAACGATTAACAAGTAAATAAAGTAAATAAAGTGCAGCAATGTGGCCCAATCCTTTTGTAGCAAAGGATAAGCTTGGACAATTTCTTATAATGAGAAAGGAGCTCCCGAGGACACATGGGAATTATCGTCAAGCTAGTTTTCATCACGCACATATTATTCGCGTTCGGTACTTTGATAATTTCATATGTGGGTGGACCGGTGCTTGGGTACTGCCCTTACTTGGACAAGCATCCTACTTGTAATTAACCCCTATTGCAAGCGTCCGCAACTATAAAAGAAGTATTAAGGTAAACCTAACCACAGCATTAAACATATGGATCCAAATCAGCCGCAAATGAAGCAACACATAAACTAGGGTTTAAGATTATGTCACTCTAGCAACCCATCACCTACTTATTACTTCCCCATGCCTTCCTCTAGGCCCAAATAATGGTGAAGTGTCATGTAGTCGACGTTCACATAACACCACTAGAGGAAAATACAACATACATCTCATCAAAATATCGAACGAATACCAAATTCACATGACTACTAATAGCAAGACTTCACCCATGTCCTCAGGAACAAACGTAACTACTCACAAAGCATATTCATGTTCATAATCAGAGGAGTAATAATATGCATAAAGGATCTGAACATATGATCTTCCACCAAGTAAACCAATTAGCATCAACTACAAGGAGTAATCAACACTACTAGCAACCCACTGATGTCTACTACACAACCTTCTTATTGTAGACGTTGTTGGGCCTGCAAGTGCACAGGTTTGTAGGACAGTAGCAAATTTCCCTCAAGTGGATGACCTAAGGTTTATCAATCTGTGGGAGGCGTAGGATGAAGATGGTCTCTCTCAAACAACCCTGCAACCAAATAACAAAGAGTCTCTTGTGTCCCTAACACACCAAATACAATGGTAAATTGTATAGGTGCACTAGTTCGGCGAAGAGATGGTGATACAAGTGCAATATGGATGGTAGATATAGGTTTTTGTAATCTAAAAACATAAAAACAGCGAGGTAACTAATGATAAAAGTGAGCATAAACGGTATTGCAATGATAAGAAACAAGGCCTAGGGTTCATACTTTCACTAGTGCAAGTTCTCTCTACAATAATAACATAGATAGATCATATAACAATCCCTCAACATGCAACAAAGAGTCACTCCAATGCCACTAATAGCGGAGAACAAACGTAGAGATTATGGTAGGGTACGAAACCACCTCAAAGTTATTCTTTCGGATCAATCTAGTCAAGAGTTCGTACTAGAATAACACCTTAAGACACAAATCAACCAAAACCCTAATGTCACCTAGATACTCCATTGTCACCTCAAGTATCCATGGGCATGATTATATGATATGCATCACACAATCTCAGATTCATCCAACCAACACAAAGTACTTCAAAGAGTGCCCCAAAGTTTCTACTGGAGAGTCAAGAAAGGTGTGCCAACCCCTATGCATAGGTTCATGGGCGGAACCCGCAAGTTGGTCACCAAAACATACATCAAGTGGCACGTGATACCCCATTGTCACCACAGATAAACACGGAAAGACATACATCAAGTGTTCTCAAATCAAAGACTCAATCCGATAAGATAACTTCAAGAGGGAAACTCAATTCATCACAAGAGAGTAGAGGGGGAGAGACAGCATAAGATCCAACTATAATAGCAAAGCTCATGATACATCAAGATCGTGCCATAGAGAGAACACGAGAGACAGAGAGATCAAACACATAGCTACTGGTACATATCCTCAGCCCCGAGGGTGAACTACTCCCTCCTCGTCATGGATAGCGCCGGGATGATGAAGATGGCCACTGGTGATGGGTTCCCCCTCCGGCAGGGTGTCGGAACGGGCTCCCAAGAGGTTTTTGGTGGCTATAGAGGCTTGCAGCAGCTGAACTCCTGATCTATCTTTATATTCGATGATTTTAGGGTACGTAGGCTTATATAGGCGAAAGAAGTTGGTCGGGGGGTGCTCGAGGGGCCCACGAGACAGGGGGCACGCCCAGTAGGGGAGGCTATCTCCTGGCCTTCTCGAGGATCTTCTGACGTGAACTCCAAGTCTCCAAGATCATATTCTTCCAAAAAAATCACGCTGCCGAAGGTTTCATTCCGTTTGGACTCCGTTTGATATTCTTTTTCTTCGAAATACTGAAACAGGCAATAAAGAGCAATATGGGCGGGCCTCCGGTTAATAGGTTAGTCCCAAAATTAATATAAAAGTGTATAATAAAGCCTGTAATCATTCAAAACAGATAATAAAATAGCATGAATGCTTCATAAATTATAGATACGTTGGAGGCGTATCAGCATCCCCAAGCTTAATTCCTACTCGTCCTCGAGTAGGTAAATGATAAAAGAAAGAATTTATGAAGTGTGAATGCTAGAAGGTGCACAAGTTTGATCAATGATAGTTTTAATCACCTTTTCTAGCATGATAATATGTCATAACAGTAGTTCATCTCATAAAACTTCTCACGATAAAGTAACAAGCAATTCACATGTCAAAGCAACCATAAACTTTCTTGAAAACTAGCAAACTTCATTCTTAGTCATCAAATAATTGCAATTCATCTTATTTTCAGGAAGCAAACTCCACATACTCAACTATCATATAGTCTTCTATAATTGCTAACACTCACGCAATACAAATGGTTATGAAGTTTCAATCGGACACTGAGAAAGATAGGGGCTTATAGTTTTGCCTCCCAGCGCATTCACCTTTGGGTGATGTCAACAATAATAGTTCATGCTAACTTACATTCAATTGGATATATATATATATATATATATCAAGATCTTCCCAACACGAGGTGCTTGCCAAAGGATAAAATGAAAAAGGGAAAGGTGAAGATCACCTTGAATCTTGAATAAAAGTAAAAGACATAAAGTAAAAGATAGGCCCTTCGCAGAGGGAAGTAGAGGTTGTCATGCACTTTTAGGGTTGGATGCACAAAATCTTAATGCGAATGAACGTCACTTTATATTTCCACTTGTATATGGAGCTTTATTATGCAGTCCGTCACTTTTATTGCTTCCATAAAAAGATCGTATAAAACTATTTTCTTCACACCAAAAGATCATACATATTTAGAGAGCAATTTTTATTGCTTGCACCGATGACAACTTACTTGAAGGATCTTACTCAATCCATAGGTAGGTATGGTGGACTCTCATGGCAAAACTGGGTTTAAGGATATTTGGAAGCACAAGTAGTATCTCTACTTGGTGCAAGGAATTTTGGCTAGCATGAGGGGGGAAGGCAAGCTCAACATGTTTGAATGATCCATGACAATATACTTTAACTGAGATGTGCGAAAGCATAACCCATTATGTTGTCTCCTTGTCCAACATCAACTCTTTAGCATGTCATACTTAATGAGTGCTCCCAATTATAAAAGATGTCTAGGATAGTATATTTATATGTGGAATCTCTCTTCCTTCAATATCTTTTCATGAATTGTTCAAATGACCAATACAATGCTTGCTAACCTTCAATAAATTTACAACCTCTACTTCTTAGATGTGAAGTCATTACTCCCCATGGGATAAGCAAATGAGACATAAATAATTTCAGATTTGTGACATTCAACTCATTCAACAATTTACTCATAGGATATAAGTGAAGCACACGAGTAAATGACAAACTACTCCAAAAAGATAAAAGTGAAGATCAATGAGTAGCTAAATAATTATGTAACTGTGTGAAGACTCTCTCCCATTAAAGAATTTCAGATCTTGGTATCTTATTCAAACAGCAAGCAAAACAAAATGACATTGCAAGGATATCACAACTCATGTGAAGAAGCAAAAAACCTAGGCTCAACCGATACTAACCGATAGTTGTTGAGGAAGAAGGGTGGGATGCCTACCGGGGCATCCCCAAGCTTAGATGCTTGAGACTTCTTGAAATATTATATTGGGGTGCCTTGGGCATCCCCAAGCTTGAACTTTTGTGTCTTCTTAATTCCTCTCATATCATGGTTTCTCTTTTTATCAAAAGCTTCATCCACACCAAACTCAACAAGAACTCGTGAGATAGGTTAGTATAAACCAATGCAAAACCTTATCCTTTTCTACTGTAACAAATCACTAAAATTATTATTCAACATTGCATACTAAATGCCTCTGCATATTTAATACTCCTATCCTCAAATAGAAACATTAAACAAGCAAACATATGCAAACAATGCAAACATAACAGCAATCTGCCAAAACAGTACAGTCTGTAAAGAATACAAGCGTATCAATACTTCCCTCACTCCAAAAATTATGAAATAAAATTCCCACTGTAGTAAATTTATCAGATCTCATTATGCAAAAAGTTTCAACATTATATCATTCTATGACTTTTCTAGGTAATTTTTGCAACAGCGGTAAACTTTCTGTTTTCAAACAGCAACATGTATACTAGCAAAATAAGCATGGTAAAGGCTATCCTTGACATTTTTATTGAAATTAAAGATGCAAAACTTTATTCTAAATAACATCAAGCAAATACTAACACAAGAAAATGACACTCCAAGCAAAACACATATCATGTGGTGAATAAAATATAGCTCCAAGTAAAGTTACCGATGAACGAAGACGAAAGAGGGGATGCCATCCAGGGCATCCCCAAGCTTAGGATTTTTGGCTATTCTTGAATATTATCTTGGGGTGCCTTGGGCATACCCAAGCTTAGGCTCTTGCCACTCCTTATTCCATAGTCCATCGAATCTTTACCCAAAACTTGAAAACTCCACAACACAAAACTCAACAGAAAACTCGTAAGCTCGTTAGTATAAGAAAATAAAACCACCACTTAGGTACTGTAATGAACTCATTATAAATTAATATTGGTGTAATATATACTATACTCCAACTTATCTATGGTTCATACCCTCCGATACTACTCATAGATTCATCAAAATAAGCAAACAACACATAGAAAACAGAATCTGTCAAAAACAGAACAGTCTGTAGTAATCTGTATCAAACGTATACTTATGAACTCAAAAACTCCTACCAAATTAGTAAGACCTAAGAAGTTTGTGTGCCAATCCAGAGCAAAAAGAATCAGATCATACGCATGTTTCTGTGAATTATCAAAACTAACTTACTGGGTGCAAAAGTTTCTGATTTTCAGCAGGATCAACACAGCTATCACCGTAAGCTATCCTAAAGGTCTTACTTGGCACTTTATTGAAACAAAAGCTATAAAACATGATTACTACAGTAGCATAATCATGTGGACACACAAAAACAGTGGGGATAAATATTGGGTTGTCTCCCAACAAGTGCTTTTCTTTAACGCCTTTCTAGCTAGGCATGATGATGACAATGATGCTCACATAAAAGATAAGAATTGAAACATAATGGGAGCATCATGAAGCATATGACTAGCACATTTAAGCCTAACCCACTTCCTATGCATAGGGATTTTGTGAGCAAACAACTTATGGGAACAATAATCAACTAGCATAGGAAGGTAAAACAAGCATAACTTCAAGATTTTAAGCACATAGAGAGGAAACTTGACATTATTGCAATTCCTACAAGCATAAGTTCCTCTCTCATAATAATTTTCAGTAGCGTCATGAATGAATTCAACAATATAACCAGCACCTAAAGCATTCCTTTCGTGATCTATAATCATAGAAAATTTACTAGTCTCCACATAAGCAAAATTATTCTTATTCGGAATAGGGGGAGGAAACTCAGCAAAGTAACTATCATGTGAAGCATAATCCAATTGAAAACTAAAATCATGATGAAAAGTTTCATTCTCATTATTCTTAATAGCATACAAGTCATCACAATAATCATCATAGATAGCAACTTTGTTCTCATAATCAATTGGAACCTCTTCCGAAATAGTGGAATCATCACTAAATAAAGTTGAAACTATTCCAAATCCACTTTCATGCTCATCACAATAAGATTCAACATCCTCCAAAATAGTGGGATCACTACTTCCTAAAGTTGACACTCTTCCAAACCCACTTTCATCAATATAATCATAAGTAAGAGGCATGCTATCATCATAACAACTTTGCTCATCAAAGCTTGGGGGACAAAATATATCATATTCATCAAACATAGCTTCCCCAAGCTTGTGGCTTTGCATACCATTAGCACCATGGATATTCAAGGAATTCATACTAACAGCATTGCAATCATGCTCATCAAAAAAAGATTTAGTATCAAACATTGTATAGATTTCTTCTTCTAGCACTTGAGCACAATTTTCCTTTTCATCATACTCACGAAAGATATTAAAAAGATGAAGCGTATGAGACAAACTCAATTCCATTTTTTTGGTAGTTTTCTTTTATAAACTAAACTAGTGATAAAACAAGAAACAAAAAGATTCGATTGCAAGATCTAAAGATATACCTTCAAGCACTCACCTCCCCGGCAACGGCGCTAGAAAAGATCTTGATGTCTACTACACAACCTTCTTCTTGTAGACGTTGTTGGGCCTCCAAGTGCACAGGTTTGTAGGACAATAGCAAATTTCCCTCAAGTGGATGACCTAAGGTTTATCAATATGTGGGAGGCGTAGGATGAAGATGGTCTCTCTCAAACAACCCTGCAACCAAATAACAAAGAGTCTCTTGTGTCCCGAACACACCCAATACAATGGTAAATTGTATAGGTGCACTAGTTCGGCGAAGAGATGGGGATACAAGTGCAATATGGATGGTAGATATAGGTTTTTGTAATCTGAAATAATAAAAACAGCAAGGTAACTGATGATAAAAGTGAGCGTGAACGGTATTGCAATGATAGGAAACAAGGCCTAGGGTTCATACTTTCACTAGTGCAAGTTCTCTCAACAATAATAACATAGATAGATCATATAACAATCCCTCAACATGCAACAAAGAGTCAATCCAAAGCCACTAATAGTGGAGAACAAACGTAGAGATTATGGTAGGGTACGAAACCACCTCAAAGTTATTCTTTCGGATCAATCTAGTAAAGAGTTCATACTAGAATAACACCTTAAGACACAAATCAACCAAAACCCTAATGTCACCTAGATACTCCATTGTCACCTCAAGTATCCATGGGCATGATTATATGATATGCATCACACAATCTCAGATTCATCCAACCAACACAAAGTACTTCAAAGAGTGCCCCAAAGTTTCTACCGGAGAGTCAAGAAAACGTGTGCCAACCCCTGTGCATAGGTTCATGGGAGGAACCCGCAAGTTGGCCACCAAAACATACATCAAGTGGCACGTGATACCCCATTGTCACCACAGATAAACACGGCAAGACATACATCAAGTGTTCTCAAATCAAAGACTCAATCCGATAAGATAACTTCAAGAGGGAAACTCAATTCATCACAAGGGAGTAGAGGGGGAGAAACATCATAAGATCCAACTATAATAGCAAAGCTCATGATACATCAAGATCGTGCCATAGAGAGAACACGAGAGAGAGAGAGATCAAACACATAGCTACTGGTACATACCCTCAGCCCCGAGGGTGAACTACTCCCTCCTCGTCATGGATAGCGCCGGATGATGAAGATGGCCACGGTGATGGGTTCCCCCTCGACGGGTGTCGAACGGGCTCCCGAGAGGTTTTTGGTGGCTATAGAGGCTTGCAGCGGCGGAACTCCTGATCTATCTTTATATTCGATGATTTTAGGGTACGTAGGCTTATATAGGCGAAACAAGTTGGTCGGGGGGTGCTCGAGGGGCCCACGAGACAAGGGGCGTGCCCAGTAGGGGAGGCTATCTCCTGGCCTTCTCGAGGATCTTTTGACGTGAACTCCAAGTCTCCAAGATCATATTCTTCCAAAAATCACGCTGCCGAAGGTTTCATTCCGTTTGGACTCCGTTTGATATTATTTTTCTTCGAAATACTGAAACAGGCAATAAAACAGCAATATGGGCTAGGCCTCCGGTTAATAGGTTAGTCCCAAAAGTAATATAAAAGTGTATAATAAAGCCTCTAATCATTCAAAACAGATAATAAAATAGCATGAATGCTTCATAAATTATAGATACGTTGGAGACGTATCAGCATCCCCAAGCTTAATTCCTACTCGTCCTCGAGTAGGTAAATGATAAAAGAAAGAATTTATGAAGTGTGAATGCTAGAAGGTGCACAAGTTTGATCAATGATAGTTTCAATCACCTTTTCTAGCATGATAATATGTCATAACAGTAGTTCATCTCATAAAACTTCTCACGATAAAGTAACAAGCAATTCACATGTCAAAGCAACCATAAACTTTCTTGAAAACTAGCAAACTTCATCCTTAGTCATCAAATAATTGCAATTCATCTTATTTTCAGGAAGCCAACTCCACATACTCAACTATCATATAGTCTTCTATAATTGCTAACACTCACGCAATACAAATGGTTATGAAGTTTCAATCGGACACTGAGAAAGATAGGGGCTTATAGTTTTGCCTCCCAACGCATTCACCTTTGGGTGATGTCAACAATAATAGTTCATGCTAACTTACATTCAATTGGATATATATATATCAAGATCTTCCCAACACGAGGTGATTGCCAAAGGATTAAATGAAAAGGGGAAAGGTGAAGATCACCTTGAATCTTGAATAAAAGTAAAAGACATAAAGTAAAAGATAGGCCCTTCGCAGAGGGAAGTAGAAGTTGTCATGCACTTTTAGGGTTGGATGCACAAAATCTTAATGCGAATGAACGTCACTTTATATTTCCACTTGTATATGGAGCTTTATTATGCAGTCCGTCACTTTTATTGCTTCCATAAAAAGATCGTATAAAGCTATTTTCTTCACACCAAAAGATCATACATATTTAGAGAGCAATTTTTATTGCTTGCACCGATGACAACTTACTTGAAGGATCTTACTCAATCCATAGGTAGGTATGGTGGACTCTCATGGCAAAACTGGGTTTAAGGATATTTGGAAGCACAAGTAGTATCTCTACTTGGTGCAAGGAATTTTGGCTAGCATGAGGGGGGAAGGCAAGCTCAACATGTTTGAATGATCCATGACAATATACTTTAACTGAGATGTGCGAAAACATAACCCATTATGTTGTCTCCTTGTCCAACATCAACTCTTTAGCATGTCATACTTAATGAGTGCTCCCAATTATAAAAGATGTCTAGGATAGTATATTTATATGTGGAATCTCTCTTCCTTCAATATCTTTTCATGAATTGTTCAAATGACCAATACAATGCTTGCTAACCTTCAATAAATTTACAACCTCTACTTCTTAGATGTGAAGTCATTACTCCCCATGGGATAAGCAAATGAGACATAAATAATTTCAGATTTGTGACATTCAACTCATTCAACAATTTACTCATAGGATATAAGTGAAGCACACGAGTAAATGACAAACTACTCCAAAAAAATAAAAGTGAAGATCCATGAGTAGCTAAATAATTATGTAACTATGTGAAGACTCTCTCCCATTAAAGAATTTCAGATCTTGGTATCTTATTCAAACAGCAAGCAAAACAAAATGACATTGCAAGGATAGCACAACTCATGTGAAGAAGCAAAAAACCTAGGCTCAACCGATACTAACCGATAGTTGTTGAGGAAGAAGGGTGGGATGCCTACCGGGGCATCCCCAAGCTTAGATGCTTGAGACTTCTTGAAATATTATATTGGGGTGCCTTGGGCATCCCCAAGCTTGAACTTTTGTGTCTTCTTAATTCCTCTCATATCATGGTTTCTCTTTTTATCAAAAGCTTCATCCACACCAAACTCAACAAGAACTCGTGAGATAGGTTAGTATAAACCAATGCAAAACCTTATCCTTTTCTACTGTAACAAATCACTAAAATTATTATTCAACATTGCATACTAAATGCCTCTGCATATTTAATACTCCTATCCTCAAATAGAAACATTAAACAAGCAAACATATGCAAACAATGCAAACATAACAGCAATCTGCCAAAACAGTACAGTCTGTAAAGAATACAAGCGTATCAATACTTCCCTCACTCCAAAAATTATGAAATAAAATTCCCACTGTAGTAAATTTATCAGATCTCATTATGCAAAAAGTTTCAACATTATATCATTCTATGACTTTTCTAGGTAATTTTTGCAACAGCGGTAAACTTTCTGTTCTCAAACAGCAACATGTATACTAGCAAAATAAGCATGGTAAAGGCTATCCTTGACATTTTTATTGAAATTAAAGATGCAAAACTTTATTCTAAATAACATCAAGCAAATACTAACACAAGAAAATGACACTCCAAGCAAAACACATATCATGTGGTGAATAAAAATATAGCTCCAAGTAAAGTTACCGATGAACGAAGACGAAAGAGGGGATGCCATCCAGGGCATCCCCAAGCTTAGGATTTTTGGCTATTCTTGAATATTATCTTGGGGTGCCTTGGGCATACCCAAGCTTAGGCTCTTGCCACTCCTTATTCCATAGTCCATCGAATCTTTACCCAAAACTTGAAAACTCCACAACACAAAACTCAACAGAAAACTCGTAAGCTCGTTAGTATAAGAAAATAAAACCACCACTTAGGTACTGTAATGAACTCATTATAAATTAATATTGGTGTAATATATACTATACTCCAACTTATCTATGGTTCATACCCTCCGATACTACTCATAGATTCATCAAAATAAGCAAACAACACATAGAAAACAGAATCTGTCAAAAACAGAACAGTCTGTAGTAATCTGTATCAAACGTATACTTATGAACTCAAAAACTCCTACCAAATTAGTAAGACCTAAGAAGTTTGTGTGCCAATCCAGAGCAAAAAGAATCAGATCATACGCATGTTTCTGTGAATTATCAAAACTAACTTACTGGGTGCAAAAGTTTCGATTTTCAGCAGGATCAACACAGCTATCACCGTAAGCTATCCTAAAGGTCTTACTTGGCACTTTATTGAAACAAAGCTATAAAACATGATTACTACAGTAGCATAATCATGTGGACACACAAAACAGTGGGGATAAATATTGGGTTGTCTCCCAACAAGTGCTTTTCTTTGACGCCTTTCTAGCTAGGCATGATGATGACAATGATGCTCACATAAAAGATAAGAATTGAAACATAATGGGAGCATCATGAAGCATATGACTAGCACATTTAAGCCTAACCCACTTCCTATGCATAGGGATTTTGTGAGCAAACAACTTATGGGAACAATAATCAACTAGCATAGGAAGGTAAAACAAGCATAACTTCAAGATTTTAAGCACATAGAGAGGAAACTTGACATTATTGCAATTCCTACAAGCATAAGTTCCTCTCTCATAATAATTTTCAGTAGCCTCATGAATGAATTCAACAATATAACCAGCACCTAAAGCATTCCTTTCGTGATCTATAATCATAGAAAATTTACTAGTCTCCACATAAGCAAAATTATTCTTATTCGGAATAGGGGGAGGAAACTCAGCAAAGTAACTATCATGTGAAGCATAATCCAATTGAAAACTAAAATCATGATGAAAAGTTTCATTCTCATTATTCTTAATAGCATACAAGTCATCACAATAATCATCATAGATAGCAACTTTGTTCTCATAATCAATTGGAACCTCTTCCGAAATAGTGGAATCATCACTAAATAAAGTTGAAACTATTCCAAATCCACTTTCATGCTCATCACAATAAGATTCAACATCCTCCAAAATAGTGGGATCACTACTTCCTAAAGTTGACACTCTTCCAAACCCACTTCCATCAATATAATCATAAGTAAGAGGCATGCTATCATCATAACAACTTTGCTCATCAAAGCTTGGGGGACAAAATATATCATATTCATCAAACATAGCTTCCCCAAGCTTGTGGCTTTGCATACCATTAGCATCATGGATATTCAAGGAATTCATACTAACAACATTGCAATCATGCTCATCAAAAAAAGATTTAGTATCAAACATTGTATAGATTTCTTCTTCTAGCACTTGAGCACAATTTTCCTTTTCATCATACTCACGAAAGATATTAAAAAGATGAAGCGTATGAGACAAACTCAATTCCATTTTTTGGTAGTTTTCTTTTATAAACTAAACTAGTGATAAAACAAGAAACAAAAAGATTCGATTGCAAGATCTAAAGATATACCTTCAAGCACTCACCTCCCCGGCAACGGCGCTAGAAAAGATCTTGATGTCTACTACACAACCTTCTTCTTGTAGACGTTGTTGGGCCTCCAAGTGCACAGGTTTGTAGGACAATAGCAAATTTCCCTCTAGTGGATGACCTAAGGTTTATCAATATGTGGGAGGCGTAGGATGAAGATGGTCTCTCTCAAACAACCCTGCAACCAAATAACAAAGAGTCTCTTGTGTCCCGAACACACCCAATACAATGGTAAATTGTATAGGTGCACTAGTTCGGCGAAGAGATGGGGATACAAGTGCAATATGGATGGTAGATATAGGTTTTTGTAATCTGAAATAATAAAAACAGCAAGGTAACGATGATAAAAGTGAGCGTGAACGGTATTGCAATGATAGGAAACAAGGCCTAGGGTTCATACTTTCACTAGTGCAAGTTCTCTCAACAATAATAACATAGATAGATCATATAACAATCCCTCAACATGCAACAAAGAGTCACTCCAAAGCCACTAATAGTGGAGAACAAACGTAGAGATTATGGTAGGGTACGAAACCACCTCAAAGTTATTCTTTCGGATCAATCTAGTAAAGAGTTCATACTAGAATAACACCTTAAGACACAAATCAACCAAAACCCTAATGTCACCTAGATACTCCATTGTCACCTCAAGTATCCATGGGCATGATTATATGATATGCATCACACAATCTCAGATTCATCCAACTAACACAAAGTACTTCAAAGAGTGCCCCAAAGTTTCTACTGGAGAGTCAAGAAAACGTGTGCCAACCCCTATGCATAGGTTCATGGGAGGAACCCGCAAGTTGGTCACCAAAACATACATCAAGTGGCACGTGATACCCCATTGTCACCACAGATAAACACGGCAAGACATACATCAAGTGTTCTCAAATCAAAGACTCAATCTGATAAGATAACTTCAAGAGGGAAACTCAATTCATCACAAGGGAGTAGAGGGGGAGAAACATCATAAGATCCAACTATAATAGCAAAGCTCATGATACATCAAGATCGTGCCATAGAGAGAACACGAGAGAGAGAGATCAAACACATAGCTACTGGTACATACCCTCAGCCCCGAGGGTGAACTACTCCCTCCCCGTCATGGATAGCGCCGGAATGATGAAGATGGCCACCGGTGATGGGTTCCCCCTCCGGCACGGTGTCGGAACGGGCTCCCGAGAGGTTTTTGGTGGCTATAGAGGCTTGCAGCGGCGGAACTCCTGATCTATCTTTATATTCGATGATTTTAGGGTACGTAGGCTTATATAGGCGAAAGAAGTTGTCGGGGGGTGCTCGAGGGGCCCACGAGACAGGGGGCGTGCCCAGTAGGGGAGGCTATCTCCTGGCCTTCTCGAGGATCTTCTGACGTGAACTCCATGTCTCCAAGATCATATTCTTCCAAAAAATCACGCTGCCGAAGGTTTCGTTCCGTTTGGACTCCGTTTGATATTCTTTTTCTTCGAAATACTGAAACAGGCAATAAAACAGCAATATGGGCTGGGCCTCCGGTTAATAGGTTAGTCCCAAAAGTAATATAAAAGTGTATAATAAAGCCTCTAATCATTCAAAACAGATAATAAAATAGCATGAATGCTTCATAAATTATAGATACGTTGGAGACGTATCAGCATCCCCAAGCTTAATTCCTACTCGTCCTCGAGTAGGTAAATGATAAAAGAAAGAATTTATGAAGTGTGAATGCTAGAAGGTGCACAAGTTTGATCAATGATAGTTTCAATCACCTTTTCTAGCATGATAATATGTCATAACAGTAGTTCATCTCATAAAACTTCTCATGATAAAGTAACAAGCAATTCACATGTCAGAGCAACCATAAACTTTCTTGAAAACTAGCAAACTTCATCCTTAGTCATCAAATAATTGCAATTCATCTTATTTTCAGGAAGCCAACTCCACATACTCAACTATCATATAGTCTTCTATAATTGCTAACACTCACGCAATACAAATGGTTATGAAGTTTCAATCGGACACTGAGAAAGATAGGGGCTTATAGTTTTGCCTCCCAACGCATTCACCTTTGGGTGATGTCAACAATAATAGTTCATGCTAACTTACATTTAATTAGATATATATATCAAGATCTTCCCAACACGAGGTGCTTGCCAGAGGATAAAATGAAAAAGGGAAAGGTGAAGATCACCTTGACTCTTGAATAAAAGTAAAAGACATAAAGTAAAAGATAGGCCCTTCGCAGACGGAAGTAGAGGTTGTCATGCACTTTTAGGGTTGGATGCACAAAATCTTAATGCGAATGAACGTCACTTTATATTTCCACTTGTATATGGACCTTTATTATGCAGTCCGTCACTTTTATTGCTTCCATAAAAAGATCGTATAAAGCTATTTTCTTCACACCAAAAGATCATACATATTTAGGGAGCAATTTTTATTGCTTGCACCGATGACAACTTACTTGAAGGATCTTACTCAATCCAAAGGTAGGTATGGTGGACTCTCATGGCAAAACTGGGTTTAAGGATATTTGGAAGCACAAGTAGTATCTCTACTTGGTGCAAGGAATTTTGGCTAGCATGAGGGGGAAAGGCAAGCTCAACATCAAGTGGCACGTGATACCCCATTGTCACCACAGATAAACACAACAAGACATACATCAAGTGTTCTCAAATCAAAGACTCAATCCGATAAGATAACTTCAAGAGGGAAACTAAATTCATCACAAGAGAGTAGAGGGGGAGAAACATCATAAGATCCAACTATAATAGCAAAGCTCGCGATACATCAAGATCATGCCATAGAGATAACACGAGAGAGAGAGAGAGATCAAACACATAGCTACTGGTACATACCCTCAGCCCCAAGGGTGAACTACTCCCTCCTCGTCATGGATAGCGTCGGGATGATGAAGACGGCCACCGGTGATGGGTTGCCCCTCCGGCAGGGTGTCGGAACGGGCTCCCGAGAGGTTTTCTGTGGCTACAGAGGCTTGCGGCGGCGGAACTCCCGATCTATCTTTATATTCAATGTTTTTAGGGTACGTAGGCTTATATAGGCGAAAGAAGTCGATCGGGGGGTGCTCGAGGGGCCCACGAGACAGGGGGCGCACCCAGTAGGGGGGCGCCCCCTTTCTCCTGGCCTCCTCGAGGATCTTCTGACATGAACTCCAAGTCTTCGGGATCATATTCTTCCAAAAAATCACGTTGCCGAAGGTTTCATTCCGTTTGGACTCCATTTGATATTCTTTTTCTTCGAAATACTGAAACAGGCAATAAAACAGCAATATGGGCTGGGCCTCCGGTTGATAGGTTAGTCCCAAAAGTAATATAAAAGTGTATAATAAAGCCCGTAATCATTCAAAACAGTTAATAAAATAGCACGAATGCTTCATAAATTATAGATACGTTGGAGACGTATCACCCACACGTACCAATTTGTGGTTTTGATACAAGATTGGATACAAGAGATGAACTAGGGTTTTGAGAGGAGATGGTGCTGGTGAAGATGTTGATGGATATTGACCCCCTCCTGATGAGAGGATCATTGGTGATGACGTTGGTGATGATTTCCCCCTCCCGGAGAGAAGTGTCCCTGGCAAAACAGCTCCGCCGGAGCCCTAGATTGGTTCCGCCAAGGTTCCGCCTCGTGGCGGCGGAGTTTCGTCCCGTAAGCTTGCCCACGATTTTTTCCAGGGTAAAAGCCTTCATATATCAGATGGACACCGGGGGACAACCAGGGGGCCCAGGAGACAGGGGGCGCATCCAGTAGGGGTGGGCGCGCCCCCCACCCTCCTAGCCAGGGTGTGGGCCCCTGATGTATTTCTTCTGCTCAATAATTCTTATTAATTCCAAAAACATGTTTCGTGGAGTTTCGGGATTTTTGGAGCAGTGCAGAATAGGTTTCCAATATTTGCTCCTTTTCCAGCCAGAATTCCAGCTGCCGGCATCCCCCCTCTTCATGGTAAACCTTGTAAAATAAGAAAGAATAGCCATAAGTATTGAGATATAATGTGTAATAACAGTCCATTATGCAATAAATATTGATATAAAAGCATGATGCAAAATGGACGTATCAACTCCCCCAAGCTTAGACCTCGCTTGTCCTCAAGCGGAAGCCGAAATCGAAAAATATGTCCACATGTTTAGAGATAGAGGTGTCGATAAAAATAAAATACAGACATGAGGGCATCATGATCATTCTTATAACAGCAACATAAATAGATTTTATCATATGATTTCTTATGCTCAAGTAATGATCAATTCACAATGTCAAGTATGGTTCAGAAACTTCACTGAGAACTAACAAACTATAATCTTAGTCATTGAAGCAAATGCAATTTATCATAACAACAGAAAGAGTCAACAATAGAGCTTTTTAGCAAATCCACATACTCAACTATCAAGTAGTCTTCTACAATTGCTAACACTCACGCAGTACTTGTGGTTATAGAGTTTCAGCCGGACACTGAGAAAGATAGGGGCTTATTGTGTTGCCTCCCAACGTATTCACCTTTAGGTGATGTCAACAATAATAGCCCATGCTAACTTACATCCAATTGGATATATATATATCATGATCTTTCAAACACGAGGAGCTTGCCAAAGGATAAAATAAAAAAGGGAAAGGTGAGGATCACCTTGACTCAAGCATAAAGTAAAACATAAAGTAAAAGATAGGCCCTTCGCAGAGGGAAGCAGAGGTTGTCATGTGCGTTTAGGGTTGGATGCACAAAATCTTAATGCAAAAGAACGTCACTTTATATTGCCCCTTGTATGTGGACCTTTAATATGCAGTCCGTCACTTTTATTACTTCCAAAACAAGATCGTATAAAGCTTATTTTCTCTGCACTAATAAGTCATACATATTTAGATAGCAATTTGTATTGCCTGCAACATGACAACTTTCTTGAAGGATCTTACTCAATCCATAGGTAGGTATGGTGGACTCTCAGGGCAAAACTGGGTTTAAGGATATTTGGTAGCACAAGTAGTATCTCTACTTGGTGCAAGGAATTTGGCTAGCATGAGGGGTAAGGGCAAGCTCAACATGTTTGGAAGGTCAATGACAATATACTTTAACTGAGATGTGCGAAAACATAAACCATTACGTTGTCTTCCTTGTCCAACGTCAACTCTTTTAGCATGTCATACTTAATGAGTGCTCCCAATCATAAAAGATGTCCAAGATAATATATTTGTATGTGAACCCCTCTTTCCTTATCACTTCCTATTAATTGCAACGATGACCAAAACTACGTTTATCAACTCTCAACAACTTTTATGCCTCATACTTTCTATGTGTGAAGTCATCACTAACCATAAGATCAATATGAACTCTTTTATTCTTTCTACTTTCTCAAGATCATAGCAACATAGCAAAGCCCTTGACTCAACACTAATCTTTATTATAGAAAGCTCATTGACTCGATTACATAAAGAGATCACAAAGCAAAACTCGAAACTACTTGATATCAAAACTTCAATCTACCTGATCAAAATACTGCTAAAAGGATCGAACTAAATAAAATGGTAAAGATAGGGGTGTGAAGGTGATACGATACCGGGTGTCGGAGTCAAAACCGGCGGATTTCGGGTAGGGGGTCCCGAACTATGCGTCTAGGCGGATGGTAACAGGAGACATGGGACACGATGTTTTTACCCAGGTTTGGGCCCTCTCGATGGAGGTAAAACCGTACTCCTGCTTGATTAATATTGATGATATGGGTAGTACAAGAGTAGATCTACCGTGAGATCAGAGAGGCTAAACCCTAGAAGCTAGCCTATGGAATTATTGTTGTTCGTCCTACGGACTAAAACCCTCCGGTTCATATAGGCACCGAAGAGGGTTAGGGTTACACAGAGTCGGTTACAATGGTAGGAGATCTACATATCCGTATCGCCAAGCTTGCCTTCCACGCCAAGGAAAGTCCCATCCGGACACGAGACGAAGTCTTCAATCTTGTATCTTCATAGTCCAGGAGTCTGGCCAAAGGTGATAGTTCGGCAATCCGGACACCCCCTAATCCGGGGCTCCCTCAGTAGCCCCCGAACCAGGCTTCAATTACGATGAGTCCGGCGCGTAGATTGTCTTCGGCATTGCAAAGCGGGTTCTTCTCCAAATCCTATGTACCTATTGAATAGCGTCCGGCTCCTTATAAATATTGCGCTCCTCGGCTTCCACGCCCAATAATGGCCATCTTCCATGTGTTGAACGGATGCGAAAAGCCAGGGTATTTTTACTTTTACCCCCCTAGCTGCGCAAATGAGCTGCCTATAAAAGAGACGAGGATCTAGATCCGAATCACACCATCCCCCCTTCGCAAGCATTCATCGGAGCGCATCTGACAGAAATCCATTCCATCATGGAAAGTCGACGCGGCTCCTCCTCTCGCCCTTCCAGCCCTCAGCCTGGAGATTGGGAGAGATGCTCCATCCCGCACAGCGAGCTAGTGGCGCTCCAAACCAAGGGATTTCTTCCCCCAGCCTTCATGGTTCGGGTTCGAGCGGACTCGCCACCTATAAGGGAGGAAAGCAAGCGGAGAGCGTCCCCAGTCCCTCCAAAGGAGAGCGGGTATGCCTTGTCCCTTATTTGATAAGAGGGCTCGGATTTCCAATTCATCCGTTTCTCCGAGGGCTCCTGGAGTTCTATGGCCTCCAGTTGCACAACCTTACGCCTGCGTCCATTTTGCATATTGCAGGCTTCGTGGCCCTTTGCGAGCTGTTTTTGGGCATCGAGGCTCATTTTGCGTTGTGGAAGAAGTTGTTCTGCCTTGTGCCCCGTTCTCAAGAGGGGTCAATATATCAAGTGGGCGGAGCCGAACTATGGCGCATCGCCGGGACCGGCTATCTATCCGGAACCCCGAAGAAGGCATCTGAAGACTGGCCTTCGGAATGGTTTTATATAGAAGTTGTCCCCCTGCTGGACCCTGTTCGGATCGGCCTCCCTGAGTTCAATAACGCTCCTTTGAAGAAATGCCTAAGCCGGCGTCCACGAAACCCTCAGAAGGAAAATGACAGGGACGTCCTTTATCTGATGAGCCGAATTAGGTTGTTAGCTCATTCCGGACTGACCATGATCGGGGTCATGGCCACATGGATTATGCAGGGGGTGCAACCGCTCAAGTATAGAGGCCACCCCATGTGGGATTTCAACGGGGAGGATGATGCCACCCACTGCGGCCGTAAGGGGCCGGGATCGGTCGCCGATCTGATGAAGATCTTGTCCGCATTGTACAAGGGAGAAGAGGAGGAATTTCTCCGCGTCAATCCACAGGACGGATTTTCTATGTACAATCCTCCAAGCTGGGTAAGCGGACATTTCTTTTTGCCTATCCGATCCATACTCCCATAGTCAAGTATCTCATTTTGTGATTTCGACGCAGGAACTGCGCCGGGCCATAAAGGATATAAACAGCCCGCCTCCACAACCCGAGGATCCGGGACAGTTCCTCGATCCGGCCTCCCAAGAGGATCTGGACATATCGGTGGAGCTGATTGATGGGGTATTTCACCAACTGAGCATCGATAATGCCTTGGTCGCCATTACGGCCGATTACCCCGGAATACTTCCAGCCTCACAGGTAACTGAGTTCGAAGTCCCAATACTTTGAAAATGACCCATCCGTGCTTATTTTTTATCACCGTATACCAATGGTGTTTCGCAGGGGAAGTCCTTGAGGCGGAAGGCCGAGCCTGCGGCGGCTAGTCAACAAGGGACAGCAAGGCCCGGCAGGCTGAAAAGAAGTGTGGTCAGGATTGAGACGCCGGCGCAACGGTATGGCGTGTCATCTTACTCCCAGGTTTTATTCCCGGAAGGCATACTAACACTTGTGCTATTTTCAGGAAAAAGAGCACTCGCTAGACTGTATCCGGAGAGGTTGCCCGTCGAGCCTCTGCCAGCCAGACTCCAATGCTAGGTCCAGAAGCGGAGGCGGACACGAGGCGTGCGTCGGACGCTCCTTCGACAATGGGAGCCGACAGGTTATCTGCCACCAATTCCGAGGTGGAGAGTGCCATGAATCACAGGCATCGCCGGACAGTTCTTCATGATGCATGTTTCTCCCCGGAGGCATTGGATGCCTTCAATTCGGGAGATGTGCACCTCCGTGCCGCTCAAAATGGTCTAGCCAGAGCCACAGAGCAGTATGTAAAACACATACATGTGAGAAAATTTGACAGTTATATATGCCAGTAGCCCCCGAGACTTGAAATAGTTATAATAACTGATTTAAGGATCATTTATTGTGCAGGATCTTACAAAAAAGAATACCCAACTGTCCCAGGAGCTGGACGAGTGCAAAGCCCAACTTGAGGCTGCACTAGCAGTGGCGGGGGAAGCCAAAGAGACCCCCTCTGGTAATATATGCTTCAAAAGATAAGTAGTTTGCGAAGTGCGGCGTGTGTATAAGTCTGACAATAATATTATATATGGCGCCGGGATAGATCCGGACAAGCAACAGCTCTTGCGCCGGTTAAAGGCCGGCAAGAATGTGCTTACAAGGGTGAGGCAAGAGAAAAATAATCTCCAAGATGCCAACACCCAGCTGGGTGAGGAACTAAAGGATGTTCGTCCCTAGCTGTCTGACTCCGTTAAGCAGAATCGGCGGCTTCGACTCGGCATTTTTAGTAAGTGCTTGAACGAACTTTGAAAAAGAGTTCGACGATGAAGTCGACTAACAGAGTTATGTCTGTAGGTATGCTCACAGGCCGTCCTGCAGAGGAAATGCCCGGTTCTATGGGTGACCTTCTTCTCGAGCTCTTGCAACTGCATGAACGAGTTCGGCAGGTGATGAAAGGCGTCGCCCAGGCCTTATGGCCATCTGTCTCCCTGCCCGAAGGCCTTGGAGAGCTTGCAGAGAGGCTACAACGAGCACGGCGGCGCTTCCGATTATGGAAGATATCGGCCTGCCGTCAAGGCGCCAGGGAGGCCTGGGCCATGGTGAAGACGCGGTACACGAAGGCTGACCCAAACCACATGGCCGAGGTCGGACCTGTGGGGCCTGATGGGAAGGAGATCCCTGTGAGCTTAGTGTACGGCCAAGTAGAATTGGCCGCAAAGTATTCCCAGCAGGACTGTAAACTAGACAACCTATTGGATGGCATTGAAGAAGAATACAATCGTCAAATTGACTATGTAATGTAAGATGACATGTAAAATGCCTTCCAGCTGGATTGTAGATCGTTTGTCATGGCGGACCTTTTCGCTTCAACCTCGGGACCCGATAGTCCGGAGTGTGTCTGAATACCCTCGCGATTATATAAGAACTGGGGCATGCGTGGAGACCAGGCGTAGGGGTCATTAGTGCTTTATCAGACAAGTGCCCAACTAGTTATGTTATATTACATGGTTAGTAAGAAACATCTTCCAGGGAGAATAGTTCCGTTAGGGGTTCCTTTCCCTGGGAGGCATGCCCTAAAGTGCATGTCCGGACTGCAAAAAAATCAGAAAAACATCTGGGGGCAGATAAATTAATAGGTGAGAAATTGTCTTTTAGTTCACTGACCGAATATTCCCTTAAGAACGCTAGCTTTCAGCTTCACCCAGTCTGAGGTACACATCCGGATGACCCGGCAGTAACAATCGCAGAGGTGCTCCCTTTACCGCCTAGCCGAACAATCGGGAACGTAGGGGTAAGCACAGGAGCCAGGCAACCCAGCTTGGCCAAAACTTAAGTCATATCGATGCATATAATGGTAAATAAATGGTACATGCGGAAGTGTGACACATGTGTTGGGCATGAAGCCCGTATAAATAAGCTTCTGTTAAAGAAGCCCCCAGGTATAATGAGCGCGGATAGCGCGTCAAGTGTGTGCAAACAATGCGCAAACAAGCCTTCAAAGGCTATAAGAGAAAAGGAGGGAGAAGGAGATAAATATAAGACATCTAATATGTAAAATATAGACGGAGGAAGGAGACGAACTCAGAATCCGGCGCTAGGCGTAGAATCTTCGGAGACGGGCTGCGTTCCATGGGTTCGGCTCGAGTCGGTTATCTGATGCATCTCGCAGACGGTACGCTCCACCGGTCAGGACTTGGTCGATGATAAAGGGACCTTCCCATTTGGGCTTGAGTTTGTCCTTTTTCTTGTCCGGCAGGCATAGAACTAACTCGCCAACATTGTAAGTTTTGGCTCGTACTTCTCTGCTTTGATATCTTCGAGCTTGCTGTTGATATAATGCGGAACGGGCTTTTGCCATGTCACGCTCCTCCTACAAGGCGTCCAAATTGTCCTGCCGATCGAGCTTGGCTTCTCTTTCTTCGTACATGCGCACGCGAGGTGAGTCATGAATTATGTCGCAGGGCGGAACTGCCTCTGCGCCGTATACCATAAAGAATGGTGTAAATCCGGTGGTGCAATTCGGAGTGGTCCGCAGCCCCCAGAGTACGGAGTCGAGCTCCTCTACCCAGTGCGTGTTAGATTCCTTGAGGGACCGCACTAATCTGGGTTTGATGCCGCTCATGATTAGACCATTTGCTCGCTCGACTTGACCGTTAGTTTGAGGGTGATAGACTGAAGCATAGTCGAGCTTGATGCCCATGTTTTTGCACCAGAGTTTGACCTTGTCGGCCGTAAAGTTCGTGCCGTTATCAATGATGATGCTATGGGGGATGCCGTAACGGTGTACGACCCCTGATATGAAGTCTATCACCGGTCCGGATTCGGCCGTCTTAACAGGTTTGGCCTCTATCCATTTGGTGAATTTATCCACCATGACCAGTAGGTATTTTTGCTTGTGGGTTCCTCCTTTAAGGGGTCCAACCATGTCAAGCCCCTAGACCGCGAAGGGCCAGGTTATGGGTATAGTTTTGAGGGCGGTGGGTGGCATGTGGCTTTGATTAGCAAAGAGCTGACAACCGACGCATCGTTGGACTAAGTCCTGAGCATCTGCCCAGGCCGTCGACCAATAAAATCCTGTACGGAAGGCCTTGCCTACAAGGGCCCGGGCTGTGGCGTGGTGCCCACCGAGTTCGGCATGAATTTCAGCCAGAAGATTCCGCCCTTCTTCTTCGGAGATACACCTTTGAAGGACTCCGGTTGTGCTTTTCTTGTAAAGCTCTCCCTCATGGACCTTATAGGCTTTAGATCGCTGCACTATGCAGCGGGCCTTGTTTTGGTCCTCGGGAAGTTCCTGTGATGTAGGGTGGAACCCTATGGCGACGATCTTTCAGGTTTGGAGTGGATCCTACGGGGAATCACGAAGAACACGCGGAAGCACAAAGGGGAAACACAGGGAAAATGACAGAATCACTAAACCAACAAGGAATCGATCACACAAGTGCTAGATCACCGAACACAAAGAGATACACAAGATCCAAAGTCAAGGAACCGTTCTTCTCCGCGAGGAGGCCTTGACGTTCTTCCCTAGAAAGGGGTCTTGAATCCGCTTGGGGGATCTTCTCCGAAGAGGTCGTGAACTCGGAGGAGAAGTATCCAAGTGGATGAGCAAAGGCTCTCACACAAACATGAGCTAATCCAATGCTAACCCTAACTAGGAGGAGGTGGGGGAGTATATATAGTCTAAGGGGCGAAGCGGTACATGGGACTCAGCCTAGATGCGCTGCACAAAGGCAGGGGGGCCGGATGTCCGGGCGTCGGGCCAGATGTCCGGGCCTTCCCGAGACGCCGGATGTCCGGGCTAGCGGGCCAGATGTCCGGGCTGGCTTGATCCAGCTTCTGGACGTTCTGTGATGGGAGCCGGATATCTGGGCTGGCGCCGGATTTCCGGGTTGTCGCGGGGCGCCGGATGTCCAGGGCCTGGCTGGATGTCTGGGCCCTGTAGCACTTCAATGGCTGGGCTGCTGCTGTTGTTGACATCTTCAGGGGCCGGATGTCCGGGCCGGGGCCGGATGTCTGGGTCCTGTAGCCTTTCTCTAGTTCCTCTCGTCGTGCTCCTTCATCCTTGTACTTGGGGACTTGTCCATCATTCCGAGCATCTCCAAGAGGGTCTACTTGGTACCTAGGCATGTGTAGTGTCCTTGCATTAGGTAGCAACCATGTCTCACACGAGTGGAAAGGGGAAGCATTTAGGAATGGGTTCACCTTGTGTCCAATGGCGCATAGTCGAGGTCTCATCTTATGTATCCTTAGGGCTTGGGGAGTAGTCGGAGTGTACATGGGGATGAACTTGGGAAGCTCCGCATCATCTCCCCCCCCCTTGGGAAAGATACGACCTCGGATCGTGATCCTCATCACCATGGAAACGGTTGTCGTGGACGGACTTGTAGTTGGACGAAGTTGAAGGCATGGCACAATCCAAGTACTCCAAGGTGTCTCCGGAGTGGTATACATGCAAAATGAGCAAACACAAAATACACATGGAAATACAATGGTTAGCGCACACAAAGTGTCCATGAAGTAAATATGAGTCCATGCGGCAAGATTGTTCGTGACAAGTGAAAGTGCAACTAATCCCCGGGTGGTTTTGGTAATTAATAACAACATATATATCATTGAACTAATTATTTCTTGAGAATATTTCAGAAAGTTCAATGATATGGGTATGGCAATGACTGATGATGTGGACCCCTCAAAATGCTAAGGAAAACATTGGCAAAAGCTCAAGACTCTATTTTTGGTTTAGTGATCCAAGATCACATTGAGTCCATAGGAAAGCCAATACTATTAAAAGGGGATGAGGTTATGATGATGATCTGGTTGCTCTAAGTGCTTAGTGATTTATCTCTCAAACTATCAGCAATCTTTCATTCCAACATAAACCCATAAGTAATCTCGGTCCCACCGATTCCATAAACTCACCACACCGAGATGAACCACCTCACCATATACCCAAACCCTAATAATTTGGATTTTCCGATTCCAAACTCGGTCATACCGAAATTGGTGTTGCCAAGCTTCAGAACATTCAGACTCAAATCGGTGTCACCGAGATGAGAAAGTCGGTCCCACCGAGATTGGCAAACCCTAGACTTTGGAAGAATCGGACTAACCGAGATTGTATTTTCGGTCCCACCAAAAATCCCAACATTCACAAGATTTGAACTTTCGGTCTCACCGAGTTGTCAACTTCGGTCTGACCGAGATTGGTCAAATGTGTGTAACGGTTGGATTTTGTGTGGAGGCTATAAATACCCTCCACCTCCTCTTCATTCGTGGAGAGAGCCATCGAAAGAACTACCACTCCTACCTTACATTTCGAGAAGAAAACTACCTACCCTTGTGTTGAGATCAAGTTGCTCCACTCCCACCATATGAAACTTGATTTCTAGCCTTCCCAAGTTGCTTTCCACTCAATCCTTTCTTCCACCACAGCCAAATCAGTGAGGAGAGTTGAGTGTTGGGGAGATTATCATTTGAAGCACAAGAGCAAGGAGTTCATAATAACCAACACCATCTATTACCTTTTGGAGGGTGGTGCCTCCTAGATTGGTTAGGTGTCGCTTGGGAGCCTCCGTCAAGATGTGGAGTTGAACCAAGAAGTTTGTAAGGGCTAGGAGATCGCCTACTTCGTGAAGATCTACCCCGAGTAAGGCTAGTCCTCCGTGGACGTAGGCCATGATGGCATAGACAAGGTTGCTTCTTCGTGGACCCTTCGTGGGTGGAGCCCTCCGTGGAGTCTCGCAGCCGTTACCCTTCGTGGGTTGAAGTCTCCATCAACGTGGATTGACGATAGCACCACCTATCGGAACCACGAGAAAAATCTCCGTGTCTCCAAACTGCGTTTGCTCTTCTCCACCTCTTATTTACTACATGTGCAATTTACTTTCCGCTGCCATAACTCTAGAATTGCATGTGTAGGGTGATACTTGACTTGCTCATCATTGTGAACTTGCTAAAAACTTGCCCTAATCAAAAGGCTAAACTTTTAAGTTGTCAAGTAGTCTAATCACCCCCCCTCTAGACATACTTCCGATCCTACAAGTGGTATCAGAGCTTTGGTCTCCATTGGATTGGTTTCCATTGCATTGGATTCCATAAGCTTGGTTTCACAACCTAGGAGAGTATGGCGTCTAGTGAGGGTAATTTCCGTGAGGTCCTTACTTTGATGGTTCAAACTTTGCTAGTTGGAAGCATAAAATGAAAATGCATATTCTTGGACATAACCCCGCCGCATGGGGCATTATTTGTGTTGGCTTGCAAGGTGAGTTCTTGAGGAAGGAAAAGTTCGCTCGCGGCTACAGCGGATGAGTTGCGGATGTTACGAAACAATGCTCAAGCTTGTGACATTCTCTTCAATGCTTTGTGTCCCGAGGAGTTCAACAAGATCAGCCGTCTTGAGAATGCAAAAGAGATTTGGGATACTTTGGTGAAATGCACGAAGGTACCGAGTCCGTGAAGGAATCAAAGCTAGATGTTCTTCAAGGTCGACTTGACAAGTTCAAGATGAAGGAAGGTGAAGGAGTCGCTGAAATGTACTCTAGGCTTGCTCTCATCACCAATGAGATGGCAGGCTTAGTAAGCGAAGAAATGACCGACCGATTCATCATCAAGAAGATTCTCAGAGCTTTGGATGGAAAGTATGACACCGTGTGCACTTTGATCCAAATGATGCCAAACTACAAAGATCTCAAGCCTACCAAGTCATTGGAAGAATTGTTGCTCATGAGATGACACTTAAAGATAAGGAAGAGCTTCACAACAAGTCAAGTGGTGCTTACAAAGCTGCAGTTGAAGCTCCCACAACCTCAAGTGACAAGCTAGTTTCCAATGAAGAGATAAGCCTAATGGTGAAGAACTTCAACAAATTCTACAAGAGTAGAAGCAAGGAAAGAAGCTCAAAGTCTAGATCATATGATGAAAAGAGATCTTCTAGTCGTGATCGAAACTGCTACAATTGTGGAAGACCGGACACTACTCAAATGAGTGTTCGACTCCCCACAAGAGAAGAGAAGAATCTCCAAGAAGAAGAAGCTCAAGAGAAGAGTCGCCTCGAAAAGAGAGAAGGAGTAGAGATGATCGTTATGAACGAAGATCCTCTCGGAGAAGCAAGGATTCGGAAAGGAAAGACAAGTCATCAAGGAGCTACACAAGAAGAAAACATCAAGCTCATGTTGGTGAATGGGTTTCCGGCTCCGACTCCGACAATCATTCGAAAGAAGCTATCACTCCAACTCCGAATCTGACCAAGATGAAGGTGTTGCGGTCTTGCTCTCGTGTCCTCCAACTCCAACTCCTATGACATATTTGATTCACCAAATGAGGGAATTGGAAGATGCTTCATGGCAAAAGGCCCCAAGGTATCACACCCTGAGTTTATTGACTTTGATAGTGATGAGGATGACTTGCTTGGTGAAGATGAGCTTCTACGTGATAAATCTAGCGAGCTTAGTAATGATGAACATGCTAGTAGTCTTTATAGTCGAGAAGAGTCGAATGACAATGCTATGAAGGAGATTGAGCGTCTAACTAAAGAACTAAACACTCTTAAGTTAGCTCATGAAACAACTCAAGAAGATCATAGAGAGCTCCTAAGATCTCATGAGAAGCTACGCTTCGAGAAGCTCAATCTAGAGCAAGAACATGAGTTTCTAAAAGCTATCAATGACGATCTTCGAAAGAAGAGTTCTTCATATCTTGCCAAACGACTTCTCTTGTCTAATTTCTTGCCACCTATTAAAACTAAGCATGACAAGCATAAGAAAAATTCTTCATCTAGTAGTAACAATAATCATGCTAAATCAAATGTTGTTACTTCTAGTAATTCTCTTGATTCCACTAACAATGTTTCAAGCCAAGTTTCACTTGAGCAAGAAAATAGTCTATTGAAAGGGATTATAGAGAAAGGTGTCTACAAGAGTCTTGCCGGAAGCAAGAGCTTTGAGGAAATTGTTCGCAAACAAGGAAGACACCGGAAGAATCAAGGAATTGGATTTGAGCGAAAGTTCAACGCCGAGGGTGTTGAATGGGAAGAAGGTCAATATCCCACTCCAAAGTTTGTTTCTCAAAAGGAGAAGTATGATCCTACTTCTTCCAATAATGAACAAGCTCAAGATGACCTTCCACCACAAGACCACAAGCTAAAAGGCAAGGACAAGCTTCAAGAGGAGATTGATGCATTCATTGAAGCACCCAAGGCCATGGTCAAGTGGGTTCCCAAGGCAACGTCAAGTTCTACTTGACAAGCTCAACTACTACCCCAAGGATTCCCATCAAGATGATGTGGATCCCAAGAAGAAGAACTAGAGAGTTCTTGAGGGTGACTCCGCCAATATACTTCACTCACATTCATTTTGGCAAAGAACTTGTGCAATCAACTTCCACATCTTGCACTAGTTCATGGAGTCACAAACCCTCATGTTGGTAAGTCAAGGGACAAGGTAATCATTGCTTTCATGGACATCATCTATTGTGTACTTCAATCTATGTCCATGGATATCCTTGTTTGTTCCTTGTGGGACTAACCCATGTAGGTATTGAAAGTGCCCGAATCCAAAGGATTGCTCCCAACTCTTGATGATCTTCATCAACATTGAGCATCCACATCTTCAACATCTACATGAAGTCTTCAACGACAACCCAAGGTTAGTTTGACCCTTTAAAAGGGGTTCTCACATCAAGGGGGAGCTTTGCTCTAAAGAAATGAGCTAAAGCATCTTCAAATGATGTGAACACATTAATGCTTTATGTAAAAGTGGTAACCCCACTTGTGCTTAAACGATGAGTATGACCTATGATCAAATGTTCTCATTTGACTCCTAAGTCAATATACTCATATATAGATGACCTAGTCATCGCCAAATTGTGTGCTAGTAGCTAGTGTTTTGTTTGTGCATGTTTGACACATATTTTATTTGCTATCTTATTGTGTGAGCATGTTGGATGCATGATTTTATCCATTCGAGGACATCCATTTGTTGCTTTGGTCTTTTGGATTTTCTTTTTGACCAAATGGATGGACAAGAATGCCTAAGTTCCTCCCCTAGCTATCTATGCTTTCTTGTCTCAAACTCTATTCATGCTTATATCACAAACTTTGAACAAGACTTTTTCGGACAGACCGAGTGAGGAGCACTCGGAGCCACCGATCCGTCAAAAAGCCTAAATTCCAAAACCTTCTAAGTACTTTCGGTCAAACCAATATACTCAAATCGGACAGACCGAAATCACTTGGATTGATCTAGTTTTTCACCTCGGTGAAACCGAGTTGTAAATTTCGGCGTGACCGAAGTGTGTAACTGCACGCAGTTAACCATCTCGGTCCCACCGAGTTTTCCAACTCGGTCCCACCGACAGCCGAAGGGTATATATACCCGAGGACAGCGCGCGTTGATTACTCCTTCAAAACGCCTCGCCCTCAAACCCTTCGCTGCCATCGCCGTGGTCTCCGGATCGTCTCCGCCGTCGCCTGTGCGCCCTCGCCGCGGGTCTCCATCGCCGTCAACGGGAAATCTCGTCGCGCCGTTGCCGCCGTAGTGAAGCTCCACCAGATTGGGTGAGTTTCATCCCTCTCGTGCTTCAACCTCTGATTCTATGCACGATAGGTTTTGCCTAGCTTCTTGCCAAGATTGAAATCTTCCTATCCAGCAGATTAGATCATAGAACAAAATTCGAGTGAAAATTTTAGGGTTAGGTTTCCGCCGAACACATCTCGGTGTGACCGATTCTACATTCTCGGACTGACCGATTTGGCTTCTGGCCATTGCACTGCACTTTTCGGTTAAACCGAGTTGTGCAAATCGGTAAGACCGAAATGAGGACTCTGTGAAACCCTAGTGCTCTCGGCTAGACCGAAACCCATTTCGGTCCAACCGAAAGTGGTGTGTATGGTCTGTTTAGACACTTCGGATTCACCGAATTTTAGACTCGGTCAGACCGAAATGCATTCTGTGAAAACCTAAAACTAAAGTTTGAACTCATTTATTTTGCAAAATCCTCTGCAGTTTGTGATAACTCTTCTATTCTGCCTATACCTATTCTTTTCACAGGTTGTCAGTCATGTCTGATGCAAGTGACAGCCAGAACAGGTCTGAATCACCAGTTGAGATTCCAGAGGCAGTCACAAGTCCTGAAGCAAGCAGTTTTTCTGATGATGGAGAGAGGAGCACCCCAAGTGGATTGCCTCCTGCTGCCACCAGGGCCAGGAAGAAGAGGAATTCTGATGAGGAAGACTCTGACTTTGTTGCAGATGAGGAGATATCTTCCAAGCCTAAGAGGAAAGTGGTTGCCAAGGGCTATCAAGGGCAACAAGCAAAGAAAGGCACCAGCAAAGAGAAGAAATCCACAGTTGCAAAGAAGCTGAGCATGGAAGAAGAAACCTCCAAAGAAGATCAAGAAAACTTCCAAGAGGAAGAGGCTAGTTCATGAAGAAGTCGATGATGATGACTCGATGAGGAAGCACCCCAGCCTCCTCGAAGCAAAAGTTGATGGGAGATGCCATCGAGGCAGGAGCACCCACAAAATCTAAGCCATCAGCTCCAAAGAAAGGCAGCCCAAGCCAAACCTGCTGCCAAGCCAAAGAAAACTGTGAGAAACATACCGCTTGAGAGAAGAAGAAGGACAATGTGCCACCGCTGAATCGATGAAGAGGCACATGTTTTGTCAAGCTCGACATGAAATTGCCAGTTCATAATGATGCTCATCCTCGAGCTGAAAATATGAAGGAAAGGAAGGACAAAGGTCTTAGGCTATGGAGGCAAGTTGATCCATATGCCACCAGGAGAAGAACAGCTGTTGACTCTAGGTTCCACACCAGAGAGCAACAAGATTTCTATGAGACAGTGCTCATGGACAAGAAACCAATTGTTGCTGACACCAGATATGTAGACTGGGAATACATCGACAGTGAAGAGCACAGAGACTATTTTCCTCATGTGCATGAGAGCTTCACTGCATGTGGAGTTGCTGAGTTCGTTGGTCGGTCGATCGCTTGGAATGATGAGATGATCATGCGGTTCTATGCCACAAAGACACTTCTATCCGGATGGCGAATTGTATGGATGATGTATGACGTAGATTCTCCTCAACTGTTGAGGAATGTAGAGCGTTGCTGAATGCACCTGTATCAAGGGACGATGATGTTGATGTCTATGGCATTCCAAAGAAGAATCACGAGTCTATGAAGAACATGTACAATGAGGTACCTGACAAGGATGTTGAGATATGGAAGCTTGGATCAGTTTATCATCTTCAGGCAGGTCTCCCAACCACTAACACCATTTTGAGGCATACTTTGATGCCCAAGTCAGGAGACCACCGCATGATAAGAGGCTACTCTATCAACATGCTGCACATTCTGGATCAGAAGACACCTTTTAAGGTGATGGACACGATAGTAGAGACTATCAAGAGGACAAAGAGCAGACTGTAAGAGGTCGTGTGGGTTTGCTCCGCATATTCAGATGCTCATTAATGCCAAGTTTGGCACGGACACCTACCGTTGGATAGACCCCACTTGCCACCGCAGCCCTGAACATGAAGATAATGAAGTTGTGATGACCGAGGATGATCCCACATCTGTTGAAGGACACGCTAAGTCTGAAGCTGCCAAACAAGCTAAAGCTGAGAAGGAAGCAGCAGAAAAAGCCCAAGAGCGTTGGAGAACAACTTCTTGAAGCCACTCGAGAGAATTGAACTATGCCTGCCAGATAGTGCGCCTCGAGAGAGTCTTGAGAGGATCGTTGAAGATAAGTTCCATGCTCGGATGTCAAGTCGATCAAGTGCAGTGTCACCGTCAACAAGCTTGAGGCGACATTGAGGAAGCGAAGAGGGAGAAGGCAGAGCTCATGAAGGAGATGGAAGGTGATCTAGTCCAGATGACTATGAGCAGCCTGCTGCAGGCCCACAAAGCCCAGATCACTGCTATTCTAGTGATGACCCAGGGCTACTACATCAACACCTCCCACAGCTCCATCGGTTCCAAAGACCAGCTCCAAGACCCACTCCTCCAGCTCCACAGACTTCAGAGAAGCTTTGCAGATGCAGCTATCTCCACTCCATCGACGCAGACAGAGCCGCCAGCAGAGTCCCTAGTGACGATTAGCTCTATACCTTCGAACTTTTGGTAACTTGTTGCCAAAGGGGGAGAAATTGTATAGATCATAGGACTTCAAGAGAGAGAGTGCTCGTTTTTGCTCTTTCGTTTGCGGTTTTCCTTGAGATACTTTTGAGTTCTTCGAGACATTTCGTGTGTTTGATACTACGTTTGCTCTATCTTGATGAGTGCTTGATCATACTATGCTTAATGTGTGCTTAATGCTTATCATATTCTATTCATATCTTGTATGATCACTTACTCATGTCTTGGTGATTGGGTGCATGTTATTCATTCTTATCATTTTGTGCGCTCCACCAAGATGTATGTGACATGGAAGAGTGACCCATGATCCTAATCGATTGTGCATTTGCATTCAAACGCAAATCTTAAATAATGCACAAATTTAGGGGGAGCTCTTGCTTATCACATACTTCTCAAAGCGACGATGTTATTCATTGATTATATCATTTGTCGAAGTTTGATCTATATGTTGTCATCAATTACCAAAAGGGGAGATTGAAAGTGCAACTAATCCCGGGTGGTTTTGGTAATTAATAACAACATATATATCATTGAACTAATTATTTCTTGAGAATATTTCAGAAAGTTCAAGGATATGGGTATGGCAATGACCGATGATGTGGACCCTCAAAATGCTAAGGAAAACATTGGCAAAAGCTCAAGACTCTATTTTTGGTTTAGTGATCCAAGATCACATTGAGTCCATAGGAAAGCCAATACTATTAAAAGGGATGAGGTTATGATGATGATCTGGTTGCTCTAAGTGCTTAGTGATTTATCTCTCAAACTATCAGCAATCTTTCATTCCAACATATACTCATAAGTAATCTCGGTCCCACCGATTCCATAAACTCAGTCAAACCGAGATGAACCACCTCAGCCACAAAGCTAAACCCTAGTAATTTTGGTTTTTCCGATTCCAAACTCGGTCTCACGAAACTAGTGTTGCCAAGCTTCAGAATCATTCGTCATCATATCGGTGTCACCGAGATGATAAAGTCGGTCCCACCGAGATTGGCAAACCCTAGTCTTTGGAAGAATCGGACTCACCGAGATTGTATTTTCGGTCCCACTAAAATCCCAACGCTCACAAGATTTGAACTTTCGGTCTCACCGAGTTGTCAACTTCGGTCCGACCGAGATTGGTCAAATGTGTGTAACGGTTGGATTTTGTGTGGAGGCTATAAATACCCTCCACCTCCTCTTCATTCGTGGAGAGAGCCATCGAAAGAACTACCACTCCTACCTTACATTTCGAGAAGAAAACTACCTACCCTTGTGTTGAGATCAAGTTGCTCCACTCCCACCATATGAAACTTGATTTCTAGCCTTCCCAAGTTGCTTTCCACTCAATCCTTTCTTCCACCACAACCAAATCAGTGAGGAGAGTTGAGTGTTGGGGAGATTATCATTTGAAGCACAAGAGCAAGGAGTTCATCATCACCAACACCATCTATTACCTTTTGGAGGGTGGTGCCTCCTAGATTGGTTAGGTGTCGCTTGGGAGCCTCCGTCAAGATGTGGAGTTGAACCAAGTAGTTTGTAAGGGCAAGGAGATCGCCTACTTCGTGAAGATCTACCCCGAGTAAGGCTAGTCCTCCGTGGACGTAGGCCATGATGGCATAGACAAGGTTGCTTCTTCGTGGACCCTTCGTGGGTGGAGCCCTCCGTGGACTCTCGCAGCCGTTACCCTCCGTGGGTTGAAGTCTCCATCAACGTGGATTGACGATAGCACCACCTATCGGAACCACGAGAAAAATCTCCGTGTCTCCAAACTGCGTTTGCTCTTCTCCACCTCTTATTTACTACATGTGCAATTTACTTTCCGCTGCCATAACTCTAGAATTGCATGTGTAGGGTGATACTTGACTTGCTCATCATTGTGAACTTGCTAAAAACTTGCCCTAATCAAAAGGCTAAACTTTTAAGTTGTCAAGTAGTCTAATCACCCCCCCTCTAGACATACTTCCGATCCTACAACAAGACACATGATGCTTATCAAGATGATCTAGAGTGATATGCAAAGCATTCATGGGATAATTAGCATGGTGCACAAAGCGACAAATTCTACCATTGTGCAAAATGATGTCATAGAGCGACGGTTTATCAAGAGCATGAACATGGTAATAGGTGATCAATGTGATTATGTTGCCATGCAATTGATGATGGGCAATATGATCATGATGTATGAATATGCCATCAAGGAAGATCACAACAAATTTGCTAAGGAAGTGAACAAGCTCATATATCATGGATGACATGGTAATACAAGATGCAACAAGGCAATCATAATGTGAGTCAATCCATGCATAGGGTGCAAACTTGCCGTGAGTATGATATGTCCATCGAGCATGACATGTATGAGCACAATCAACAAATATGGATGTGTGAGTGCAATATGTCAAAGGAGTGTTGATGTACCAATGCTCGATGTCATGGCATGAGTGGAATTTCGAAGGTGTATCCCATAAGTACGAGCGCTCCTCAATGTGAAGGTCCATGTAGCCAATCTCCAATGTCGCTCCTCCGGTCGCGAGATGTATCATGTAGACAACAAGAAGGAAACAACAATGAAAGAGTGACCCATCCAATATGCAAACTTGAGGATGGCTCAAATGGAAGGAGTTCACCTTTAGTAGATTCTCGCAAATGTTGGTGTTCCACATCGTGTATGCCTTCGCATGACCAAGTTGTCGCATAACGGCATCGCCTTGTGAAACCTCCAAAATGAAAGAACATGACAAACACTCGAAAAAACAAATGAGGTTAGCGAAAATGCAAAACCTATCATTCGAGTGGTAAGATACCCAACAAATGTATGCATCATGCTCATTATAAGAAAGTACAAGGGAGCATTTCAAAGTATGGAGGCATATGATGTAAGAACATCCAAATACGAGAGGCTCAATCAAACAAGCATGCATCACAAGTAAGGTGTCAAAGTCTCCAAGATCAATATGCATAGTATGGTTGCACTCAATACAAGTGGATATGAGAGAGGCAACTAATGGACACAAGAGACAATGATCAAGATATATCATGTGAGAGGCATGAGCATATATGTCATCAACCCAAGAAAGCGAGTAAGAGTGGAACATGGGTGATGCAACCAAGCAAGCAATCATAGCAATCAAGTCAAGCAAGCTAGTAGTGCGAAGATGCAACATACTCAGAGGAATCATGGCAAGCATGTCATTGGTGCAAATAGTGTGCATGAATAATTCACATGTCATAGCACAAGCATGAAAGCAAGATATGAGGAAAGTAGGTTCATGGTGTTGGCCACAAGTCCTATGTAAATAACAATGTAACATCATGACTCTCCCAACACAAGAATCAGCAATAGCATGAGGCACATGATAAACATGGCAAAAGCAACAAGGATATCCACCAAGCATGCAAATACACGTAGAAGTAGCATAATGGTGAATCATATGTAAGTGCAAGCAAGGGTCACAATTGCATGGCAAAGGCATAGAAAGAGGCATAACATGCAAAGTGAACACAATAGTATGGGCATAAGGTGACAAGTGGTAAATAGCCTATAGCCGTGTGAGATCCAAGTAGAAGAGAAGCGCGTAGTCCTTGCGCTAAGGGAATGGTGGTAAGGATAGTCCACGGGATCCCAAGTCATCGTTGCTCTCAAGAGCTCCTTTCGTCAACTCTTGGGATTGAGAGGTTGACGAGTATACATGACTACCTACACAAAACAAAGACAAAGGGAAAATTGTGTGTGCGTGGTATATGTACACATCATCCTTCATGATGCGCACATGCACGTGTCGGTTAGCACAAAATATCCAATGCTCAAATAAATGAGATGCGTGATATAGAAACATGTCATCCATCATGAGAGGTTTGTTATTATGTATAGCATAATGGAGACTCAAATTGTGTAATGCATCATGAGAAATATCTAGAGCATTGTTATTCATGGAGTGCATAAGGTGCATGCAATCATGGGAATCGTGCAAAGTATGGAATGCAACAAGATCTCCTAATATGTATGAGGAAACTATGGGGGTCTCCTCATGAGCATGAGTAGCAACATCACGTGGAGAATATTGACAACATCCAAAACAATGCATATTTGGAACAATGTGATCCTGGCATGACATATTGGATGAATTGCTCAAATCATGTAAAGGAAGCATGGCAATATCATCACATGAAAAACAAAAGCCAATGACCATCATCTCGTCATCTATGCCATAAGTGCAAATAGGATTTATTTTAATGGGGCATGCATAGTTACTATGTTGAGATTGTAAAGATGCAATATGGGAGATCTCACTCATAGCATATGACAAGTTCAATGTATTGTCAAACATGACGTGACCAAAAGAATTTTCACATGATATCCTATGGAGCATAGCATCACAACTAGGCAACTGAACATGCTCATCACCATATTCATCATAAATAGGTAAGTCAAGGCATGAAGGAGTTTCACTAGCATGAAGCATGGGAATATGTGGGTCAACATCATGTGAGCAATCAATGTCAAGAGAGTCCACTAGTGGGACAAGAGAAGCACCATCACCTATGTTACCTTTGGAGCGTCGCTCGTGTGTTGTAGGTGAGGTGTTGAAGACCCATTCGTTGTCATCTTCATCTTGATGGAACCATGTGGGGGGTGCGTCATCGTCCACCATGGCCATCGGTTTTCCCATTGGAGGGATGGATTCGTCGAGGATAGGCATGTCTTCATGTAGGAGACCTAGCACCAAAGAAGAAAACACACTAGGAGTAGAGGTTAAGTCGTTAGAAATCATAGTCGCCTCACGTGCCGTGTCAACTACCTCACTCACTAAGTGTTGTGGCTCCCTTAATCCCTCAAGGTTGCTCTCACTCATATGGTTGGTGGAGTCACTCAAATGGCGCTCAACCTCACATAGGATGTGTGGCATGCTCTCATGTGTGGGGCTAGTGGTGGTCACACTCATCCTGTCATAGGAAATGCTCTCAATTTCACGTATGGTGGAGTCACTCATGTCACTCATGGGGTGGTGGCTCTCCTCACATGACAAATTGGGCATCTCAACATATGTGGGTGTCGGAGAGGTGTTGGTGCAAATGTCTCCATGCGCGGTCGTGTAGCTTGACTCGGAGTATGAGTACAATATGGGCGCCGTCTTCATGTTGTTGAAGAGGTCCGCGCTCGTCGCCGTGGTCGAAGGGGATGGCCCTTGCTCGGCCGTCTTGTCACCGTCTTCGTGTTGGAGGCCCATATGATGTGGCACCTCATAGCTCGTCTCCATGACCGAAGGGAGTTTCCCATGCTCGGCCATCTTCCTTGAGGGGCTTCCGAAGATGGAAGTGTCGCCCTCGCTCGTAGGTAGTCGCCTTGGACTTGATGAAGTCGATGTAGGCCTACTCGTGGGAAGTAGGCGAAGATGCCGTATGTCCAAAGGCGAAGATGCCTTGATAGCACTTGGCGAAGATGCCGAAGTGGTTGTTGTAGTCGTAGCACCGTCTTGGTGGTGGTCGTCTCGCGGTCTTCTTTTGTGCTCATGAAGCGTCGACTTGGCGTGAAGTAGGGCTTGTTGGGACTTGTGCATTTGTGCTTGTGGAGCATCTTCATGATGAAGATGTCGTTGTCGTGCTTGAGCTTGATGGCGTTCGTCGTCGTCGTGCACATGATGCTTGGAGGTGACTTGCCCTTCATGACGATGTGGATCACGAACGTGCTGGTGGTCGCCATGTAGACATTGACTTGGACGACTTGCACTTGCATCTTGTGTGCGCTCCGAAGACTTGTGGCTTGAATGTCGCCGCCTTGAAGATGACGAAGGGGAAGAAGACTTGATCAAGGCTCTAATCTCCTCCATCCTTGCTTCTTGCTCCTCTTTATGTGCGGAAAGCTTCTTGTCGATGTAGTCCCTTTTCCTTGCTTCGGAGTGACGAATGTCGATGGAGATGTTCTCGATGCGCTCTCGCAATCTTGATTGTGCGCCTTGTATTTGTCGTTATAGATCGAAGATGGAAGCTTTGTTGATGTAGTTGTTCACACCGTCGTTGTTGTCGTAGACCAGAGAGGAAATGCCTTGCCTATCCATCACAAGACTCAAGCAAATATGAGTGGGAGAAAGAGAAGAACTTATACCAATGTACCTTGACCGATGTTGACAATGAATCAAGTTCACTCAAATGCGGAAAATGAAATAGCACTATTGGTACCAATCCTTGTCGGTTCTCACACCTACACAAGTAAAGCTTATGGTGGAGCTCGGTGAGGATAGTGGCACAAAAATTTAATGCAAAATGTTAGCAAGAGTCAACAATGTTGAAAGAGATTCACAAATTCGCAAGTGAAACAAATGGATCAAAAGCACTATGGATGGCACACGGAAACGCACACACGGATAGATAAATGGGATCGTGCAACCAAGGAATGAGCACAAAATGTGGAATCCACGGAAAACGCTCGTGTTGCACAACTCAAGAGAGACGCTAGCACGATTTCTCTATAGGCGGATACGACACTTGTGCACAACCTATAAGATGCAAAATGGATAAACTTTCTATCCCAAGTATGCTATGTATGTATGGTTCCCGGTGTTTCTCTCAAGATGATCCAAGATGATCGGATATGACAATCTTATATGCAATGTGGTATGATGCTATGGCACTTGCTTACAAGCTTCTTTGCTCTCTCTTTTTCTTTGCTTAAAAGCTTTTTTTCTTTTTTTTCTTTTTTTTGTATGGCCACTTTTGCACCATGCACAAACCAAGATAGCAATTGTGTATATGCGGGAACAAACTTGTGACACAAGATATGATAGCAATATATGCACCACGATGATATGGTATGTATGCTATGGGAAGTATGATCACTAATGTGCACAAGTAATGTTGCCAGCAATACTCAAATGGCTAGTCTCAATAGGCAAGTAACGCAAAATGGTCTAGGGGTTAACAATGCAATGGCAAGGGAATATACAATGGAGGGATACCATGATACCAAGATGATCTGGAGGTTACCGTCCGGCGATGATGAGTAGCGGTGTTCTTGATGTAGAAACCAAGATGATGGAGACTCGTCCCTAAGTAGCCGAAACACCTTAGGAAACGGAAAAACCGCGAACTCAAAATCTCAAACGTCAAATGTCAAAATGGTGGTAGCGAAAAGCGGTGGTGGTTTGCACTTGGCAATGCGGAAGTGGGATGATGGGATATACACGTGTCAAAGTTGAAGTTGCCGTCCCTAAGTAGCCGAAACACCTTAGGAGACACGACTCATAACACAAACAAAATGGGTTAAGTTGCGGTGGCGGAAGTGTATGGTGGGCAAGCCTATGCGGAACTGGAATGGTGGTGGTTGATGAAGAAGCAACTGTCCCTAAGTAGCCAAAACACCTTAGGAGACTCAAGTCACTACTCAAACAACCTCAAATTCTATGGGGAACAAAATGGGTTAGGTTGCGGAAGTCGATGGTGGCTATGCGGATGGTATGGTGGAGGGCCTAGGGAAACTTGCCAAATTTTCAAACAATTTATGGAGTCAAATGATGTTGGTGGTATTTTTGTGGGAAGGGGGATGTCAAGAGCTTCAAAACGAGCTAAAGAACGTCAAAATCAGAGTTCGGATGAATTAGTTATGGCCGAAACGGTGAAACAGAGAAAGCTGAAATCCCAGGGGCCGGACACCGGGGGTCGGGCCGGATTTCCGGGACCTGATATCCAGAACCTGGCGCGAAATTGCGCTCCAGGAGCCGGATGTCCGGGCAAATGGGCAGATGTCCGGGCTGGCTGGATGTCCGGGGGTCGGGCCGGATGTCCGGGCTCCAAATCCAAGGATGAACTCGAGGAACTTGATTTTGGGGCGGAAATTGATGATTTCGGAGGCAAAATTTGATGGATTTTGTGGATGAAAGATGGGGAAACTTGGGGAGATGCTAGATCCACTTGAAACCAAGCAAATCCATGGATCAAAATCAACAAAACATCATCAAACAAACAAATCACAAAAAAATTTGGGGGCTATTTTTGGTGGGGATTTTCGGATTTAGGACGAAATCACCAAAATCAAGCTAGAAAAAGAGGGGTAGGGGCTCCAAAAATGTGATCAACGTGGCTCATAATACCAAGATGATGTAGGATGGAACCCTATGGCGACGATCTTTCACGTTTGGAGTGGATCCTACGGGGAATCACGAAGACCACGCGGAAGCACAAAGGGGAAACACGGGGAAAGCGAGAGAGAATCACTAAACCAACAAGGAATCAATCACACCAGTGCTAGATCACCGAACACAAAGAGATACACGAGATCCAAAGTCAACAAAGGTAAGGATACAAAGGAACTGTTCTTCTCCGCGAGGAGGCCTTGATGTTCTTCCCCAGAAAGGGGTCTTGAATCCGCTTGGGGGATCTTCTCCGAAGAGGTCGTGAACTCCGAGGAGAAGTATCCAAGTGGATGAGCAAAGGCTCTCACACAAACATGAGCTAATCCAATGCTAACCCTAACTAGGAGGAGGTGGGGGAGTATATATAGTCTAAGGGGCGAAGGGGTACATGGGACTCAGCCCAGATGCGTTGCACGCAGGCAGGGGGGCGGATGTTCGGGCGTCGGGCTGGATGTCCGGGCCTTCCCGAGATGCCGGATGTCCGGGCTAGCGGGCCAGATGTTTGTGCTAGCGGGCCGGATGTCCGGGATGGCTTGATCCAGCTTCTGGACGTTCTGTGGTGGGCACCGGATATCCGGGCTGGCGCCGGATTTCCGGGCTGTCGCGGGGCGCCGGATGTCCGGGGCCTGGCCGGATGTCCGGGCCCTGTAGCACTTTGATGGTTGGGCTGCTGCTGTTGTTGACATCTTCAGGGGCCGGATGTCCGGGTCCTGTAGCCTTTCTCCGGTTCCTCTCGTCGTGCTCCTTCATCCTTGTACTTGGGGACTTGTCCATCATTCCGAGCATCTCCGAGAGGGTCTACTTGGTACCTAGGCATGCGTAGTGTCCTTGCATTAGGTAGCAACCATGTCTCACACGAGTGGAAAGGGGAAGCATTTAGGAACGGGTTCACCTTGTGTCCAATGGCGCATAGTCAGGGTCTCATCTTATGTATCCTTAGGGCTTGGGGAGTAGTCGGAGTGTACATGGGGATGAACGTGGGATGCTCCGCATCATCCTGCCTGGTTAGGTAGGCTAGGAATGGTTCCGTCCACGGGGCAATGACTACCATTATTACGTGGGCTGAGGATGTTACTTCGTTGGCAGAACCACCAATTGTGTCAGAATGTTCGGTGTCGGGCAGTGCGGTTGGGTCCGGGTTGTTATTTCCGGACTCCCCCTCCCATAGTACGGATGGCTTGAACAGCCTCTCTTGGAAGATGTTGGGAGGGACGGCATCGCGCTTTGCGCCAATGCGTGCCAATACGTCTCCTGACTGGTTGTTATCCCGGGCTATATGGTAAAATTCGAGCCCCTCAAACCGAGCTGACATTTTTAGGAAGGCGTTGCGATAAGCTGCCATTTTTGGATCCTTGGCATCAAAGTCTCCATTTATTTGGGATATCGCGAGGTTTAAATCCCCGTGCACCTCTAGGCGTTGAATGCCCATGGAGACTACCATCCGGAGGCCATGTAGAAGGGCCTCGTATTCGGCTGCGTTGTTGGAGTCCGTATACTGATGTCTGAGTACGATGAATCAGATCTCCGATTGGGGACGCTGAACGACGCCAAATTTCCAGCACCAGCCAACATTTTGGAGTCGTCGAAGTGCATGATCCAGTTGGAATATGCGTCGTACTCTTTAGGGAGTTCGGCTTCAGTCCATTCGGCGACAAAGTCGGCCAAAACTTGTGACTTAATAGCTCGCCGTGGCTTATAGGTTATGTCGAACGGGAGGAGCTCAATGGCCCATTTGGCAATCCGGTCCGTCGCGTCGCGGTTGTTTATAATGTCACTAAGAGGTACTTTGGAGGCTACTGTTATCGAACACTCTTGAAAGTAGTGTCGCAGCTTCCAGGATGCCATGAACACCGTGTACGCTATCTTTTGATAATGCGGGTACCGTGACTTGCATGGAGTTAGGACAGTGGACACGTAGTAAACTGGTTTTTGAAGGGGGAACTTGTGTCCGTCCGTTTCTCGTTCGACAACGAGCACCGCGCTCACAACTTGATGAGTTGCCGCGATATATAATAGCATTGGTTCGCCCATGTTGGGCACGGCCAGGACCGGGTTTGTTGCCAATATGGCTTTTATTTCTTCGAGTCCGTCCGTGGCGGCATCCGTCCACTCAAAGTGTTCGGTGTGTCGGAGGAGGCGATAAAGGGGTAATGCCTTTTCTCCCAAATGGGAGATAAAGCGGCTTAGAGCCGCCATGCATCCCGTCAATTTTTGTATTTGTTTGAGGTCCTTTGGGATATCCAATTGTGACAGAGCTCGGATCTTGGCTGGGTTTGCTTCAATTCCTCTACCGGATACAATGAAGCCCAAGAGCTTTCCGGCTGGTACGCTGAAAACACATTTTTCTGGGTTAAGCTTAATGTCATATCTTCGGAGATTATCGAACGTGAGCCTCAAATCGTCTACTAGAGTTTCGCCGTGCTTCGTTTTGACGACCACATCGTCTACATATGCCTCCACTGTTTTACCGATCTGGTTTGCCAGACATGTCTGAATCGTGCGCTGGTATGTTGCACCGGCGTTTTTGAGCCCAAAGGGCATTGTGTTGAAGCAGAATGGGCCGTATGGGGTGATGAATGCCATTGCGGCCTAGTCGGGCTCTGTCATCTTAATTTGGTGGTAGCCGGAGTATGCGTCGAGGAAACACAATGAATGGTGTCCTGCGGTAGCATCGATAATTTGATCGATGCGGGGGAGGGGAAGGGATCCTTTGGGCAAGCCTTGTTGAGGTCCTTAAAATCGACGCATAGGCGCCAGGATTTGTCCTTCTTTGGTACCATCACCAGGTTTGCTAGCCAGTCCGGATGTTTTATATCTCTGATGAATCCGGCCTCCAATAATTTGGCTAGCTCCTCTCCCATGGCCTGTCTCTTGGGTTTGGAGAAACGCCGAAGAGCCTGTTTGACTGGCTTGAATCCTTTTAGGATGTTTAGGCTGTGCTCGGCCAGCCGCCGTGGGATTCCTAGCATGTCTGAAGGGTGCCAGGCAAAAATGTCCCAATTTTCGCGTAGGAATTCTCGTAGTGCGGCGTCTACATCAGGGTTTAATTGTGCCCTGATGGAGGCCGTTTTTGTAGGGTCCGTTGGATGGACTTGGAATTTGACTATTTCGTCCGCTGGTTTAAAGGAGGTGGACTTGGATCTCTTATCGAGTATCACATCGTCCCTATTCACCATGGAGCGCAGCGCCGTGAGTTCCTCGTCTGCTAGGGCTTCGGATAGTGCTCAAGGGCCAGTGCGGCTGTCTTATTTTCGGTGCAGAGTGCTATGTCCGGGTCACTAGCAAGAGTGATGATTCCGTTGGGCCCGGGCATTTTGAGCTTCATGTACCCGTAATGGGGTATAGCTTGAAAAATTGTGAATGCCTCTCGCCCTAATAGAGCGTGATATCCGCTGCTGAACGGGGCCACTTGGAACTTGACCTCCTCGGACCTGTAATTATCCGGGGTGCCGAACACCACATCCGGTGTGGTTTTTCCTGTACAACATGCTTCCCGACTCGGGATTATTCCTCTAAAGGTTGTGCTGCTTCGCTCAATGCGGCTCCAGTCTATTTCCATTTTTCGGAGGGTTTCCTCGTAAATGAGGTTCAATCATTGTCACCGTCCATGAGTACCTTGGTAAGGCGAAGCCGCCCACTATTGGACCGAGGACCAATGCGGCCGGTGCTCGGGCTGTTCGAATTTAGGTTCGCCACCGGCATTAAAGGTAATAGCCGTGTCCCCATGGGTTTATTGTTGCTACTTGGTAGACTTCGCAAGGCTGCGGAGTGTTCGTTTCCGCATATTATTTGATGTGAAAGTCTCGAAGACTGTTAATACCGTACTGGTATCCTTGGGCTGGTGCTCTGGAGTTAGAAGCTCTTCGCCACTTTTGGCCACCAGTCGTAGTATCCAACATGCTCTAAGGCTATGAGTTGGAGTGGCGCCCTCTATACTATGAATTTTGCAGGGTCCATTGAGCCATCCTTCCAGTATGGTTCCATGCCCTATAGAGGGTTTTTGCTTTTTGGTGTTTAACCCAGGTGCCTGGCGATAATGCACCCTTTTATTTCGGACTAGGGTTGTATTCAGGGCCGGATTGTCCCAAAATTAGATTTCGGTTTTCCAGGCGCTTTCCATCGCACAGTACTTTCGTACTATGGACGCCAAGTCAGCAAAGCGTGTAATTTCACGATGACTTACGGCGTTGAGGATTCCCTTGTCCGTGCAATTATTGCAGAAGAATGAAATTGCGTCCTCCTCGCGGTAGTCCTTTATCCTGTTCATAAGCAGGAGGAATCTGGCCCAGTAATGGTGTACTGTTTCTGCGGGCTCTTGCCGGATTTGGAATAGATCGCTTATGTTTGGGTGGGCAGGTGGAATTAATTTCGGAACCCCATCCAATTTAAGACTCAGGGGCCAAGTAGTTTCCGAACTTGGAAGCTTGGGTTCTTGGATGTTGTGCAATGAATCTAGCCCGCTGCCTGACTTGATGTTCAGGGCTTGAGTAACGTCCTCCCCTCTGTGGGAATCCGGCATGGAGGGATCAGGAATGCAGACATAGCTAGTCCTTAAGATAGAAGAAGGGTCGCCGTATTGTTCCTCTACCACAAAGAACGCAGTGGGTAACCCGGGAGAGTTAATCTCTCGGATCGGGTTTAGGCCCAATCGATCATAGTCTGTCGTGACTCCCGAGGCGGCGCGATCCAAGAGCTCGCTTAAGGAAGAGAGCTCCATCGATCTAACCGCTCGGCGAGTTCCGAGCTAACGTGAAGATTGCTTTCGATGACCCGAGAAGTCATCGTCGTGGCGCGGCCGGACAGCAGATCATAAGGAAACTGCCTAGCCGATAGCCAAAGCTCCTTTAGCAACAATGTCGCCCTTAAAGACGGATGAGGCATCCTTCCCGATGGCGACGGCACGAGGAACTCTCAATGAAAGCACCAATGTCGGTGTCAAACCGCGATCCCGGTAGGGGGTCCCGAATCTGTGCGTATAGGCGGATGGTAACAGAGACAAGGGACACGATGTTTTACCTGTGTTCGGGCCCTCTCGATGGAGGTAAAACCCTACTCCTGCTTGATTAATATTGATGATATGGGTAGTACAAGAGTAGATCTACCACGAGATCAGAGAGGCTAAACCCTAGAAGCTAGCCTATGGAATGATTGTTGTTCATCCTACGGACTAAAACCCTCTGGTTTATATAGGCACCGAAGAGGGTTAGGGTTACACAGAGTCGGTTACAATGGTAGGAGATCTACATATCTGTATCGCCAAACTTGCCATCCACACCAAGGAAAGTCCCATCCGGACACGGGACGAAGTCTTCAATCTTGTATCTTCATAGTCTAGGAGTCTGGCCAAAGGTGATAGTTCAGCTATCCGGACACCCCCTAATCCGGGACTCCCTCACCGGGGCACCTCCCCCAAGCTTGGCAGTTGCCAAGGGGAGTGCCCATACCCATGTAATTATGTCCTCGGAGGTGATGGAGGTGTTGTTGATGATCTAGTCTTGTCGTCCATCTTCCAAGGCATAGGCTCACCATCATAGAAGGATGATCGAGTCTCCGGGATCCTTAAATCTGCAGCCAAACTCATCCTCTTGAATCTATATTCATACTCACAGTTCTAGTTTTGCAGGTCATAGATCTGGGCTTGGAGGTGCTCGATTTTCTCTTGAAGCTTGAAGATGGTCTCCCCAATGACCTTGCCATCTAACTTGTGGTTGTTGGTGAACTCCGTGATCATCATCTGGTTTGTGTTGAATCCACGCTCCACCATCCCTTGGCACTTGAAAACTTGCTGCTCCACGGCTTCGAGCTTTGTCTCCACGCTCCCGGTATGCCTTGGTCCCTCCACATCGCGGATGTGCAACACCCCCTCATGCATATCAATGGTTTGAGGATGTTGCAGCACCTCCGCGAGATAGGGGTTGATAACCCTCTCGAAAAACTTGTCCTCGGGAGCGCTTGGAGACGACATGATGCTCTAGATCTGAAACAGAAACAACTTGAAATGAAAATAGAGGATATTTGCGTAATACGGTGGTCAAAACCTTCGGGAGTTTATATAATGAATTTTTACCGACCAAAATACGTAATGTGCAAGAAAACGGAGTTCGGGAGGCTCACAAGGTGTCCATGAGACAAGGGGCGCGCCCAGTAAGGGTGGGCGCGCCTCCACTCTCGTGGGGGCCACGTGTCCCTCTTGGACTACTTCTTTCTTCCTAAAATTCTTAAATATTCCAAAACTGATAAAAATTGCCATTGGAGTTGTTTTGGAGTCGGTTTACTTACCGTACCACATACCTATTCCTTTTCGTAGTCTTGAACGTTCTGGAAAGTGTCCCTTATGTATTCCCCCAGGGTTACGGTTTCAATAATATTAGTTTCAACATTGATAGGATTACCTGAAATAAAATGTTTAATTCTTTGACCGTTCACCACCCTCGGACTTGTGCCTTAGAAGTTGTTGATTTTTATGGCACCAGAACGATAAACCTCCTCGATAACGTAGGGACCTTCCCATTTAGAGAGAAGTTTTCCTGCAAAAAATCTTAAACGAGAGTTGAATAATAACACATAATCACCTATGTTAAACTCACGCTTTTGTATCCTTTTATCATGCCAGCGTTTGACTTTTTGTTTGAATAGCTTGGCATTCTCGTAGGCTTGGGTTCTCCATTCATCAAGCGAGCTAATATCAAACAGCACCTTCTCACCGGCAAGTTTGAAGTCATAGTTGAGATCTTTAATAGCCCAATATGCTTTATGTTCAAGTTCAAGAGGTAAATGACAAGCTTTTCCATAAGCCATCTTATAAGGAGACATACCCATAGGATTTTTGTATGCAGTTCTATAGGCCCATAATGCATCATCAAGTTTTTTGGACCAATTCTTTCTAGATCTATTCACAGTCTTTTGCAAACTTAATTTGAGCTCTCTATTGCTCAACTCTACTTGACCACTAGACTGCGGATGATAAGGAGATTCGATTCTATGATTGACATCATACTTAGCAAGCATCTTATGGAAAGCACCATGAATAAAATGTGAACCACCATCAGTCATAAGATATCTAGGGACTCCAAACCTCGGAAAAATAACTTCTTTAAGCATTTTAATAGAAGTGTTATGATCTGCACTACTAGTTGGAATAGCTTCTACCCACTTAGTAACGTAATCAGCAGCAACTAAAATATGTGTATAACCATTAGAGGCAGGAAAAGGTCCCATATAATCAAAGCCCCAAACATCAGACGGTTCAATAACAAGAGAGTAATTCACAGGCATTTCTTAACGTCTACTAATATTACCAATTCTTTGACATTCGTCACAAGATAAGACAAACTTACGAGCATCTTTGAAGAGAGTAGGCCAATAAAAACCAGATTGTAGTACCTTGTCTGCAGTTCTATCTCCAGCATGGTGTCCTCCATAAGATTCAGAGTGACACTTGCGTAGGATCTTTTATGTCCTTGGGACATGGCATCTTTTTAATAGCATCAACTTTGGCTTTGTCAACTTCAATACCTCTCTCGGAAATCTTATGCCCCAAAACAATGCCTTCATTAACCATAAAGTGACACTTTTCCCAATTCAGGACGAGACTAGTGTCTTCGCATCTCTGTAAAACTCGGTCAAGGTTGCTCAAGCAATCATCAAAAGAGGATCCATAAACAGAGAAATCATCCATGAATACCTCACAAATCTTTTCACAAAAATCATAGCCATCATGCATCGTTGAAAGGTAGAAGGTGCATTACATAAACCAAAAGGCATACGTCTATAAGCAAAAGTACCGAAAGGGCAAGTAAAAGTAGTTTTTTATTGATCCCCAGCTGACACAGGTATTTGAGAGAAACCAGAATAACCATCTAGAAAGCAGAAATGTGTGTGTTTGGATAGTCTTTCTAGCATTTGATCGATAAAAGGTAAAGGGTAATGATCTTTCTTAGTAGCTTTATTTAATTTACGGAAATCAATTACCACCCTATAACCTGTAATAATTCTTTGCGGGATCAATTCATCTTTATCATTAGGAACAACGATAATACCTCCCTTTTTAGGAACACAATGGACAGGGCTTACCCAATCACTATCAGCAACGGGATAAATTATACCTGCCTCAAGGAGCTTTAGTATCTCCTTTCTTACCACTTCTTTCATCTTGGGATTCAGTCGTCATTGAGGATCTCTAACTGGTTTGGCATATTTTTCCACTGTAATTTTGTGTTGGCATAACGTGGGACTAATGCCCTTAAGATCATCCAGAGTATATCCAATAGCAGCGCGGTGCTTCTTCATAGTTTTCAATAATCTTTCTTCTTCTTGCTCTGAAAGGTTAGCACTAATAATAACAGGATATATTTTCATTTCATCAAGATAAGCATACTTAAGATTATCAGGTAATGGTTTGAGTTCAAACACGGGATCACCCTTGGGTGGAGGGGGATCCCCAAGAATTTCAATGGGAAGGTTGTGTTTAAGCAAAGGTTCCTGTTTAAGGGACACTTACTCTATTTCCCTTCTTTCCTTCATAAACATATCGTTTTCATGGTCAAGCAAGTATTATTCTAACGGATCAGTAGGAGGCATGGCAATAGAAGCAAGACCAATAATCTCATCCTTACTAGGTGATTCTCTATCACGAGGTTGTCTACGAAACTTAGCAAAATTAAACTCATGAGACATACCCTCTAAGCCAATTGTAACAGTATCCTTTTAACAATCAATCCTAGCACTAGCTGTATTCAATAAGGGTCTACCAAAAATAATGGGACAAAAATCATCTTGTGGGGAACCAAGAACAAGAAAATCAGCAGGGTATTTAACCTTCCCACACAAGACTTCAACATATCGAACTATCCCAACTGTTTTAATGGTATCCCTATTAGCAAGCTTAATAGTAACATCAACGTCTTCCAATTCAACGGGTGCAATGTCATGCATAATTTCTTTATATAAATCATAGGGTATTGCACTAGCGCTAGCACCCATATCACATAAGCCATGATAACAATGATCTCCTATTTTAACAGAAATAACAGGCATGCCTACCACAGGTCTATGTATCTTAGTATCTGGTCTAGCAATATTAGCAGTCTCACCATAGAAATAAATAACATGCCCATCTAAATCATAATCCAAGAGATCTTTAACCATAGAATTACTAGGTTCAACTTTGATTTTCTCAGGAGGTGTATAAGTCCTAGTATTACTCTTACGAACAACAGTCAAAGTTTTAACATGATCCTTTATCCTAACAAGAAAAGGAGGTTTCTCAACATAAGTAGTAGGAACAATAGGATCACTATAAGAGACAGTCTTTTCTTCAACTGTAATAGGTGCAACTATTTTTACTTCAACGGGAGGATTATATTTAAACCACTTTTCTTTAGGGAGATCAACATGAGTAGCAAAAGATTCACAGAAAGAAGCTACTATCTTAGAGTCAAGTCCATATTTAGCGCTAAATCCACGAAAAGCATCGGTATTCATAAAAGGTTTAACACAATCAAACTTAGGTGTCATACCTAACTCCTTACCATCGTCGGAACCCCAGTGTTCAGAGTTGCATTTAGTTCTTTCCAATAAGTCCCATTTGAAATCAATAGTCTTCAGCATATTAGAACCAGCACATGAAGTATCGAGCAGGTTGCGATCATTAAGAGAAAGCCAAGCATAAAAATTTTGAATAATCATTTCCCTAGAGAGCTCATGATTGGGGCATGAATATAACATTGATTTAAGCCTCCCCCAAGCTTGAGCGATGCTTTCTCCTTCGTGAGGCCAGAAATTATATATGTAATTACGATCACGATGAACAAGATGCATAGGACAGAACTTCTGGTGAAATTCCAACTTCAATCGCTTATAATTCCAAGATCTCGTATCATTGATAACCCACAAGTATAGGGGATAGTTGTAGCCTCTTTCGATAAGTAAGAGTGTCAAACCCAACGAGGAGCTAAAGGTAGAACAAATACTCTCTCAAGTCCTATTGGCCACTGATACGACTCTACGCACGCTTGACGTTCGATTTACCTAGAACAAGTATGAAACTAGAAGTACTTTGTAGGTGTGATAGGATAGGTTTGCAAGATAATAAAGAACACGTAAATAAAAAGTAGGGGCTGTTTAGATAAAGAAGCAATAAAGTAAATATAACGAGTGTGGAAAAGTGGCGGTAGGAGTTGTGGAATTGTCCCTAAGCAATTGACTACGTTACTAGACCGTAATCGCTATTGCAATTCTATTTGAGGGAGAGGCATAAGCTAACATATCATCCCTTACTTGGAATTCTATGCACTTATGATTGGAAGTCTAGCAAGAATCCGCAACTACTAAAAACTCATTAAGGTAAAACCCAACCATAGCATTAAAGTATCAAGTCCCCTTTATCCCATATGCAAACAACCTACTTACTCTGGTTTGTGCTTCTGTCACTCACGCCACCCACCATAAACAAATCATAAACATATTGCAAACCCTACAGCGGGAATCCCTCACGCTTGTGCGACACGGAGGGCACAATAGGACAGCACCAATAATAAAACATGCAACTCAAACCAATCATAGCAATTCATCAATCACCGATAGGACAACGAAAATCTACTCAGACATCATAGGATGGCAACACATCATCGGAAAATAATATGAATCATAAAGCACCATGTTCAAGTAGAGGGTACAGCGGGTTGCAGGAGAGTGGACCGCTGGATATAGATGGGGGAAGGTGATGGAGATATTGGTGAAGATGATGGAGGTGTTGGTGAAGATCGCGGTGATGATGATGGCCCCCGGCAGTGTTCCGGCGCCACCGGAAGCAAGGGGGAGAGAGCCCCCCTTCTTCTTCTTCTTCCTTGACCTTCTCCCTAGATGGGAGAAGGGTTTCCTCTCGTCCTCGGCTCCCATGGCTTGGGAGGCGAGAGCCCTCCGACATTGGATCTATCTCTCTGTTCTGCGTTCTCGATTCTACCCTTCACCATTTCCTTTATATCCGGAGATCCGTAACTCCGATTGGGGTGAATCTTTCGCCAGATCTTTCTCATAAAATTATCTTTCTTGCGCGGAAGAAGAGCATCAATCGCCTTACGGGTGGACCACGAGGGCCAGGCGCGCTGGGGGTAGGGCGCGCCCCCTACCTCGTGACCACCTCGGACACCGTTTCGCATTGATTTTACTTCCCAAAAATCATAAATATTCCAAAAAATCTCCGTCCGTTTTTATCCCGTTTGGACTCCGTTTGATATTGGGTTTCTGCGAAACAAAAACATGCAATGACAGAATCGCACCGGCAATCGGATCAATATGTCAGTCCCAAAAATAATATAAAAAGTTGCCAAAAAGTATATGAAAGTGAATAATATTGGCATGGAACAATCAAAAATTATAGATACGACGGAGACGTATCAGCATCCCCAAGCTTAATTCATGCTCGTCCTCGAGTAGGTAAATGAAAAAAAGAATAATTTTTTATGTGGAATGCTACCTAGCATAATCTTGATCATATGTCTAATCATGGCATGAATATTAAGACACGAGTGATTCAAAGCAATAGTCTATCATTTGACATAAAAACAATAATACTTCAAGCATACCAATAAAGCAATCATGTCTTTTCAAAACAACAAGGCCAAAGCAAGCTTATCCCTACAAAATCATACAGTTTGGCCATGCTTCATTTTCGTCACACAAAATGCCCCCATCATGCACAACCCCGATGACAAGCCGAGCAATTGGTTCATACTTTTTAACGCGCTTCAGCTTTTTCAACTCTCACGCAATACATGAGCGCAAGCCATGGATATAGCACTATAGGTGGAATAGAATATGATGGTGGAGGTTATGTGGAGAAGACAAAAAAGAGAAAGTATCACATCGACGCGGCTAATCAACGGGCTATGGAGATGCCCATCAACTGATGTCAATGCGAGGAGTAGGGATTCCCATGCAACGGATGCACTAAGAGCTATAAGTGTATGAAAGCTCAACAAAAGAAACTAAGTGGGTGTGCATCCAACTTGCTTGCTCATGAAGACCTAGGGCATTTGAGGAAGCCCATCGTTGGAATATACAAGCCAAGTTCTATAATTAAAATTCCCACTAGTATATGGAAGTGACAACATAGGAGACAATCTATATGAAGAACATGGTGCTACTTTGAAGCACAAGATATGACACTCACTACATGAAGAACATGGTGCTACTCTGAAGCACAAGTGTGGAAAAAGAGATAGTAACATTGCCCCTTTTCTTTTTTTTTCTTTTTTTTGGTGGGCTTCTTTGGCCCCCTTTTTTATTTAGGCTTCTTTGGCCTTTCCTCTTTTTTTATGGGGCAATGTTCTATAATGATGATCATCACACTTTTATTTACTTACAACTCGATATTACAACTCGATACTGGAACAAAGATATGACTCTATATGAATGCTTCCGGCGGTGTACCGGTATGTGCAATGATCTAGCGTAGCAATGACATCAAAAAACGGACAAGCCATGAAAACATCATGCTAGCTATCTTACGATCATGCAAAGCAATATGACAATGAATTCTCAAGTCATGAGTATGATGATGATGGAAGTTGCATGGCAATATATCTCGGAATGGTTATGGAAATGCCATGATAGGTAGGTACGGTGGCTGTTTTGAGGAAGATATAATGAGGCTTATGTGTGATAGAGCGTATCGTATCACAGGGTTTGGATGCACCGGCGAAGTTTGCACCAACTCTCGAGGTGAGAAAGGGCAATGCACGGTACCGAAGAGGCTAGCAATGATGGAAGGGTGAGAGTGCGTATAATCCATGGACTCACAATAGTCATAAAGAACTCATATACTTATTGCAAGAATTTATTAGCCCTCGAAGCAAAGTACTACTACGCATGCCTCTAGGGGGATAGATTGGTAGGAAAAGACCATCGCTCGTCCTCGACCGCCACTCATAAGGAAGACAATCAAAGAAACACCCCATGCTTCAAATTTGTCACACAACGGTTACTATACGTGCATGCTATGGGACTTGCAAACCTCAACACAAGTGTCTCTACAATCCACAACCACCCACTAGCATAACTCTAATATCATCATCTTTATAACGCAAAACTATTGCAAGGAATCAAACATATCATATTCAGCGATCTACAAGTTTATTTAGGATTTTATGACTAACCATGTGAATGACCAATTCCTGACATCTCTCTAAATAGATATAAGTGAAGCAAGAGAGTTTAATTCTTTCTACAAAAGATATGCCCACGCTCTAACAAATATAAGTGAAGCAAAAGAGCATTCTACAAATGGCGGTTTTCTATGTAAAGAGAAACAGGCAATCCAACTTCAAATAATATAAGTGAAGCACATGAAGCATTCTATAAAGCCACACTCAAAATATTTAAGTGAAGTGCAATGAGCATTCTATAAATCAACCAAGGACTATCTCATACCATCATGGTGCATAAAAGAAAAATAAAAACCTAATGCAAAAGACGCTCCAAGACTTGCACATAATGCATGAACGAAACGAATCCGAAACATACCGATACTTGTTGAAGAAAGAGGGGATGCCTCCCCAGCATCCCCAAGCTTAGACGCTTGAGTCTCCTTGAATATTTAATTGGCGTGCCTCAGGCATCCCCAAGCTTGAGCTCTTGCCTCTCTTCCTTCTTCTCACATCGAAACATCCTCGATTAGACACTACATCCACACAAAACTTCAACAGAAAACTCGGTAAGATCCGTTAGTATAATAAAGAAAATCACCACTCTAAGTACTGTTTCAAACCAATTCATATTTTGTTTTTGCATTGTGTCTACTGTAGTATAACTTTTTCATGGCTTAATCCATTGATACGAATTCATAGTTTCATCAAAACAAGTAAACTATGCATCAAAAACAGAATCTGTCAAAAATAGAACAGTCTGTAGCAATCTGAACAATCACAATACTTCTTGTACCCCAAAAATTCTACCAAAATTAGAAAAAATAAACAAGTTGTATAACAAGATAGTGCAAAATGAATCAGAACGAATTGACGTTCCAGTTAAATATGTAAAATCGCGAACTACAGCCAAAGTTTCTGTCCTGCACCGTGCAAACCAACAAGCATTGTAAACATCCTAAAGGCAAACCTTGGCACATTATTTTTATAATACAATGGAATTGTACAAGGGGATAATTATTTTTGATGAAAAGTTTCTGTAATTAAGATTCACAAAGTTTCCGTGAGCATGAACAAAGTTCAAGGAGCTCTCCCACTTCAACAATGCTTGTCTTTCTCACTTTCACTTTCCTTTTTGAAAAGTTTTTAGGTTCCCCTCTTTATTTTTGTGTTTTTAAACTATATGAAAGCACTCAACAGAAATAAATGACTCTCTAAAACTTCCGGTTGTCTCCCTGGCAGCGCTTTCTTTAAAGCCATTAAGCTAGGCATTTAGTGCTCAAGTAATGAATCCACCCGGATCCCAAGGTATATCAAAGCAAATTTTAATTAACAATGATTTGTAATTTAGTAGTGAGCACAAAGTAATATATATCATGTAACAACGAAGTCTAACTCTCTTCCTATGCATCGGCATGTCATAAAAGAACAATTCATGCACACATAGTAAAGGCCAATGCATAGTATAAACAGTTTCTTGCAATTCTATCGTGTTGGAAACATAGAGAGGTGGAGACATAGCTCCTCTCTTATAATAATTACAAGTAGGAGCATCAAGCACATGCATATTATATTAATCAAAATCATCATGTGCAATGGTAAAAGGCAACCCATCAATATAATCCTTAATAAGCACAAACTTCTCCAATATAGTGTAGTTTGGACAATTCAAAAAGATAATAGGACTATCATGCGTGGGTGCAATAGCAACAATTTCATGTTTAACATAAGTAACTATAGCAAGTTCATTTCCATAAGCATAATTCATATTGGCATCTTGGCCACAATCATAGCAAACATCATCAAAAAGGGGTATTTCAAGAGGGATCATAGCAATCATCATAGCAATCATCCTTCGCTAAGAACGAAGGGAAATTAAACAATGTATGAGTTGGAGGGTTACTCTCATTAGAAGGTGGGCATGGGTGATCAATCCACTCTTTCTACTTTTGTTCTTCGCTCTCCTCATCATCTCTTTCATCCAATGGGCTCATAGTTTCATCAATTTCTTCTTCCATAGATTCCTGCAAAATATTAGTCTCTTCTTGGACAGCGGAGACTTTCTTAATAAGTGCATTAATTTCATAATTGTATTTATAATTCTCATAGCAATATTTGAGGATAGCTAAATTTTCAGATCTATCAACAGCATCATCATAGTCCTCAAACTCTTTACACATAGCTTCAATTTCATAAGCACCCATAAAAGCAACAAATTCTTCTATTTGTTCCACATCATAGTAATCATATATACCATTAGCATAAGAAGCTAAGGTTTTATTATCATTAAATTTGCATGAAAAGGGAAGGTGTGGAGCATTCATCCTAGAGCAACAAGTATAATCATATTCCATGCATAGTTGCCAAGCATACCACTTCAATATATGAATTTGATCCCATAATAGTTTCCCTTTTTGTGTTAAGCGATAATCCCTAAAGTATTCACGTTGATCCAACATTACTCCCATTACATAATTGAATGGGGTTTTCTCAGGATTATTAAATTAGTACATAATATCTTTCACATAACCAGCATCGAGGGTTTTAGGAGGTTCCCCATATCCATGAGCATCAAGTACACCTAATTTTTTTGGTATTTCGTGTTCCATATCCATAACTAAAGATAGAGAACAACTAAGAACAGCAAATAAAAATTACTTAGTGATAAAGCAAACAAGCACACACGAGAATATTCACCCCACGCTATGACTCCCCGGCAACCGCGCCAGAAAAAGGTCTTGATAACCCACAAGTATAGGGGATAGTTGTAGCCTCTTTCGATAAGTAAGAGTGTCGAACCCAACGAGGAGCTAAAGGTAGAACAAATACTCTCTCAAGTCCTATCGACCACTGATACGACTCTACGCACGCTTGACGTTTGCTTTACCTAGAACAAGTATGAAACTAGAAGTACTTTGTAGGTGTGATAGGATAGGTTTGCAAGATAATAAAGAACACATAAATAAAAAGTAGGGGCTGTTTAGATAAAGAAGCAATAAAGTAAATATAACGAGTGTGGAAAAGTGGTGGTAGGAGTTGTGGAATTGTCCCTAAGCAATTGACTACATTACTAGACCGGTAATCGCTATTGCAATTCTATTTGAGGGAGAGGCATAAGCTAACATATCATCCCTTACTTGGAATTCTATGCACTTATGATTGGAACTCTAGCAAGCATCCGCAACTACTAAAGATTCATTAAGGTAAAACCCAAACATAGCATTAAAGTATCAAGTCCCCTTTATCCCATACGCAAATAACCTACTTACTCGGGTCTATGCTTCTGTCACTCACGCCACCCACCATAAGAAAATCATAAACATATTCCAAGCCCTACAACAGGAATCCCTCACGCTTGCGCGACACAGAGGGCACAATAGGACAGCACCAATAATAAAACATGCAACTCAAACCAATCATAGCAATTCATCAATCACCGATAGGACAACAAAAATCTACTCAGACATCATAGGATGGCAACACATCATCGGAAAATAATATGAAGCATAAATGTAACGCCCTCGATGCGGCTATATCTCCCACGTGTTGAAGCACAACTTAGAGGCATAACCGCATTGAAAGCAATGTCGCAAGTGAGGTAATCTTCACACAACCCATGTAATACATAAGGGAAAGAGATACATAGTTGGCTTACAATCGCCACTTGACACAATTACATGAATAAAGCATTACATCATCCAGATACAATCAAGGTCCAACTACGGAACCAAAATAAAAGAAGAACCCAAATGCGACAAAAGGTTCCCGATCGACCCCAACTGGGCTCCACTACTGATCAACTAGAACGAAACAACACAAAGGGCAAGATCTTCATCAAGCTCCTCCGTGAGCTTGGTTAAATCCACCGCCGGTAACATAGGCACCGCAAACTGGTTTTGAAGTATCCGTGAGCCACGAGGACTCAGCAATCCCATTACCATGGGTATCAAGACTAGCAAAGCTTAATGGGAAAGGAAGGGGTAAAGTGGTGAGGTTGCAGCAGCGGCTAAGCACGATATGGTGGCTAACATATGCAAATGAGAGCGAGAAGAGAAACAAGCGGAACGGTCGTGAAGCTAGCAATGATCAAGAGGTGATCCTGAACACCTACTTACGTCAAACATAACACAGAAACCATGTTCACTTCTCGGACTCCGCCGAGAAGAGACCATCACGGCTACACACTCGGTTGATGCGTTTTAATTCGGATCAAGTGTCAAGTTGTCTACAACTGGACATTAACAAATTCCCATCTGCCACATAACCGCGGGCACGGCTCTCGAAAGTTTAAACCCTGCAGGGGTGTCCCAACTTAGCCCATGACAAGCTCTCGCAATCATCGAAGGAATAGACCTTCACCCGAGACACTCCGATCAGGCTCGGTATCCCGGTACATCAAGACATTTCAACAATGGTAAAACCAGACCAGCAAAGCCTCCCGCTGTGCCGACAAATCCCGATAGGAGCTGCACATATCTCGTTCTCAGGGCACACCGGATGAGCAAGACGTCGGGTTGGCATAGACCACGTTGCCAGTGGGCCGGACATCGCTCGGTTTGGACCAGCACTTAGACAAGCACTGGCCCGGGGGGGCTAAAATAAAGATGACCCTTGGGTTAATTACTCCCAAGGGAAAAGTAGGTGGTGGTGAGGCAAATGGTAAAAGTCAATGTTGGGCCTTGCTGGACAAGTTTTATTCAAAGCGAACTGTCAGGGGGGTCCCATAAATCACCCGACCGCGTTAGGAACGCAAAATCCAGGAACATAACACCGGTATGACGGAAACTAGGGCGGCAAGAGTGGAACAAAACACCATGCATAAGGCCGAGCCTTCCACCCTTTACCAAGTATATAGATGCATTAATAATATAAGAGATATTGTGATATCCCAACAAAACCCTGTCCACCATGGAGCAATCTTCAACTTCACCTGCAACTAGCAACGCTATAAGAGGGGCTGAGCAAAGCGGTAACATAGACAAACAACGGTTTGCTAGGAATGGTGTCAAAGGTTAGAGGTTCATGGCAATATGGGATGGCTGGACAAATAGGTAATAGGTAGCGCAGCATAGCGAAAGAACGAGGCAACTAGCATAGCAATGATAGTAGTGAGATCCAGGGTAGCGGTCATCTTGCCTGAAATCCCGCAAGGAAGAAGAACGAGTCCATGAAGAAGACGAATGGGAGTAGTCGAACAATCCTCACAACTCCGGAACAAAACCGAAGCTAACGAGAGAAGCAAACCGGAAAGAAGCAAACAACATAGTAAACACACAAGCATAAGCATGTCGTGATGCACAAACAAGTATGATGCATGTCCGGTTTAATGAGGCATGGCATGGCAAAGTGCAGCAAACAATACTACAAGTTAAGTGGAGCTCAATATGCAACGAGTTGCATATTGACAAAACACCACATGCAATTATTTAGTTTGATCTCGTTTAAGCTAGCAAACAATATTAAATGTTGTTAAACATGGCAAGAGATGAAGCATATGGAAACTAACTATTTAAGCAAGTTTAAATGAGGCCGGAAGAATAAACAACAATTCCAGAAAATCCTCATGTGCATATTTTAGATTCGGTACTGTTCTTTCCTAAACACCATTTTAATGTTGTTAAACAGGGAAATAAAGTGCACCATGTTAAGCTAGGCATTTTTCCACCCCATTTACATATAAAGAACATTTAAAACCGAGCTACGGTTATTTAGTTATGAAATAAATCATTTTAACATGTTATTTAAGCAAATTAATGCAAACAACATTTTAAACATTTCAAACATGGATGAAAGTGGCAAAATATTAAACTAGACACAATTTTAAGCATTTTCATATAAAGTTTGTTTTAATCCAATGCACCGTTAATGAGTTATTATATGCATGAAAATGAGGGTGCAATCTGCAAATCTGCCAATTCCTTGGAAATTAGGAAATTCCTGCAGAAAAAAAAAAGCGAAGGTGTCGAAACTGATTTGAACTGGGCTGGGGAGCTGCTCACATCCGGCCTTGAGGCCGGGATCTGGAGCTGGGCAAGGGGCGCACAGGGCTGGATCGGGCGCGCTGGGCTGGAGGCAGCCCAGCCCAGCGCTGCTGGGCCCATGAGGCAGCGCCTGTGTGCTCACACGCACGCAGCAAAGAGAGGGAGGCTGCGCCAGCAGAAGCTTCCGGCGAAGCGGCGGCGAGCCTTGGACGGCGGCAAAGCGAGAAACGGTGCGGGCGGGCGGAGTGGACCGATCCGGACAGCGGAGCCGGATCCGCCACGGAGGAAGTCGGAGGGGCTCCGCGACGAGATCCGGGGCGGCGCGCCGAGCCTCGAGCTCCGCGGCGGCGGCAACCTCGGAAGAGAGAGAGGCAGTGAGGAAGGAGGAGAGCAAGACGGAGACGGCGGAGGCGGCGACTGGGACGGCGGAGACGGTGGCTCCGGCGGCGACAAAGCAGCGGACTTGCCGGACTTGCCGGGAAAAGCAGCCTTCGGCGCTCTGGCGCGGCCTCAAGGGACCAGATGGGCCCAACAGGCCACGGCGGCGGGAGGAGGCTGAGGCGACGTGGCGACGCCTGATTGGCGGGCGCCGGCGCTTCAGCGGCGGCCGGGCGAACAATGGCCCAAGTGGCGGAGAGGGCTCGTCCGCACGGAAATGGAGGTGGAGGCGGCTGGGAGATGATTGAGGCACGGAAATTTAGGAGGAGGGGTAGGTAGCTGCCCAAAATGGAAGGGGAGGTGTTTATATAAGGCAGGGAGGCTAGGGTTGGAGGTTAGGAGGGGTTTCGGGACCCTCGGATCGCAATTCGACGGTTCCGGTTAGAGGGGAAAGTTAGGCAGGCCTAGGTGGGCTGTGACGAGAGGGTTGGGCTGAGAGGAGAGGGGAGAAATTCAGCCCGGCAACTGTTTCCGGATACCGAAAACGTCCGACGCAGGTACCGGCAACGGTACCGCTAAGTTTAACGGTTGGGCTAACAAATGGACTCCGAATGCGACGAAACTTGACAGGCGCTCTGTCTACACTATAATAAGACCGCATGCCAAGCTTCAACCCATTCCAAGAACATTTTTATGCCGCTTATAAAAATAATATTCGGACGTGCCACGGGCGCGTGCAAGTGTGTGTGGGCTCAGAACGGACACGGAGAGAACAAAGAGACCGGGACGGATGCAAGTTTTGAAAACATGATGATGCAATGTGGATGATGACATGGCAAGATGCAACACGCAAGCGAAAGACATGGCAACGACAATGAATAAATGGAGGACAACTGGCACATCGGTCTCGGGGCGTCACAACACTCCACCACTACGAGAGGATCTCGTCCCGAGATCTAGGATGGCACCGGAGGGAAAAGGAAGAGGAAGAGAAGAGGTGAGCTAAGTTCCTTCTTCGACAACGAGTGAAACCATGAACCTTGAGAGGTTGAGCAAAATGAATGAAAGAAAACAACGAAGATGAACAAAGTTGAAAACACTCCGTTAGAAAAGAGGAACAAGGGATACAACGAGAACCAAGAGGTTTAGTGATAAGATAGATATTGAAACCACTCCGGTTAAAACTAGATAGGGAAGGAATAAGATTGATATGATTTGGGCAGCACTCCGACTGAAAGAAAAAGGAAAAACTTGATAAGATGAAAAGATATTGAAGAGATGATACAACACTCCGGTTAAATGGATAAGCACGAAAAGAACACGATCCTAACAATTCGAGATGATGAATGAAGAGAGCAACATCACAATGTCTTCGGAAGAAAGAATAGAAGATAGATAATTGAAATAGAAGAATGGAGAAGAAAATGCCAACATCTGCCACCAACGGAAACAAATGATTGGATTGATATCAACAAGGAGAAAAGAACCTTATTTCACCGTAAGGACAAATGAAGAACTAGGGTCATTTATAAGCACCATAATTAGCAACATCCCTTAAGGAAAGGCTTTAGGTGACATCTGACACAAGATAACTCCAACGAAGAATTTGATTTGTCGAAAATATCTCTTGAACGAAGAGGAAATGATGGATTTAAAATACCTCATTCTTGACAACATATGAATCCTAAAACATGAAGGAAATTGCCAAGAATGATATAACACCATCTCAAAAGATAAGGTAGGAATTGCACTTTGGAATGCAAGATGAAGAATACTCGAACTCCTCAGAATAAAACATGTGTTGGGCACAAGGTTTATTTTTGAGTATAGCTAGGCGGGTCATAACTTCGAGATAAAACTTGAAGAACAATTGAAGAATGAAAGGAATCCTTGACGAACCACCATGTAGAGCCTCCATGAAGAACTCCGGTAATAAAAGAATGATAGAAAAGAAAAAGAAGTTGAAAACACAAGGTGAAGCCTTGCAATGATTTAGATGGAGCTTCGCGATTAATTAGAGCTTGGAACTCCGGAATAAGGAATTGAATTTACTCGATGAAACAAGAATAAGAATTACATTATGCTCATCCTTCACCAATTAAATTGATGACAAGAAATGGATTTGGCATACTACTTATTCTCGTAGAAAGGATTAAAAGAGATATATCAAAACTTGAGAAGGTCTTCAACGAACCACCGGTAGGATTGGAGGAACAAATGAATTGATATGATGAACAAGGAAGAGATATCTTGAAAGAACCCCCGTAAGAATTGAAAAAGAGAGTAGCAAGGGCACAATTCACCGGAAAGAATTGGAAAACGAATGAAGATATTTGAGGGGATTTAGATACATGAGAACGAAGAGAACATGAACTGATTAGAGGATATTTGAACGATGCACTGGTAAGATTTAGAGAATGATAGCTACACGCTGAGAATGACGAATTATGACATGATGACCTTCGGAGGAAAGAAATGGAAACAACTCATGAAATGCTCCGGATGGTAAGAAAAGAATTGTCACAACCAAAAACAATTATGAGGATGGAATGAAGCTAGAACCATGAATCTTGAAGAGAATGGAGCAAGATTCAAGAGAAATCCTTCTTCGGTCTTCAAATGATGAGAATGACAATGAGAAGCATCACCAAGAATTATTGAGGCACACCGGAAGAATCAAAAGCGAAGAGGTTGAGCCAACTATGAAAAGAATTTGAAAGATCTTGGAGAAAGCATTTGGCTGATGATAACTCATTCTTATGTCAAACTTTGAAATGAATTTGAGAATAGCTCCGGAATAATAGAAGAGTCAGGTAAGATCCTGGGAAAAGACCTGTGGGTTAGGGCCCACTCAAAAGAACACCGTTGAAAATGATTTAAAAGAGATGTTGCACCGGTTGAATTAAATGACTTGAATGAGATACCAATCTCGAAAGAGCTTGAACGAATGCAGAGTGGAAACACGAATCTTGTGAGATATCTTGAGCACTCCGGAATAACAAATAGCGAGAAGTAGAATGATAATGAGGTGCACCGGTATGAGAAGACATTGAAATGAGGAAAAAGGTATGATCAACAAAACTTGACTTGAATCCACCAGAGAAGAGATAACAATGAAGGATGATGAACTTGAAACTGTTGAGCATCTTCATGGAAATCACCGGATAACAACATTGAAAGAAAATAATGAAGAGCCTTCACATGAATAAACGGATACTTGATTAAGAAATCTGTGTCCTTGAAGAAAAAGGGTGGTAGGGCGGGAAAACAAAGGCAACTTGGGATGAACGAAACAAACACCGTTGATAAAGCTTAGAATTGATCTTGCGAATGGGAAAAAATGATGGGATCCACTTGAAGAGAAGCACACCGGTTGGAAATGAGTTGACATGACAAAAATCAATGATCAAAAGGATTAGTATTCACATAGCAATATGAGAACACCGTTTAGGAAAGGTATGGATTCAACTTTTGACATCGAAGCAACTCGAATACCACATATAACACAAAACAAAGGATTTGGCTTGCAGAATAAGCCGGAAACAAACATATGATAGACATTTACCCAATCCCATATCATGCATCTGTCGGAAAGATATTCTAGGAGCTACTTGAATTCCCACCTATAAACTCCCAAACTTTACGGTTATGCAATCTGGTGTTGGGGATACAGGAAGCAATATATCTCACCCAAACTAACAATCCCTACATCCAAATTGTATCCATCCGTCAACACATAACCAAGAAACCTTCGAAATCGTGTACCTCAACCTTCAAAAGCATCCGTTATACGAGTCATGGCAATACTCCCATACTCACCTCAAGATCGGGTTATCGGGTTATCTCACCAACAACTGCATAAAAGAGATTTTCGATGTCGGCGTACTAAACTCAGGTATTCCAGAACTGCAACGATAAAATTATGACGACAACACCTCAGAGCTCAACTCCCCGGGACACCTCCACTAAAAAAAACCCTGCTGACGGGAGGCACCAAGACAATGTTGTCATCATAAAACCATCGGAATGATTCTAAGATACCCGCGTGATCCTAAAAAATTTTTTAGTGAAATTTGAGGAGAGGAAAGTCAAAACTTCTACGTCAGGAGACCTCACCAGAGTGACGAAGGGACTGAGGAATAAAAAGAATTCCTAACTCTCCGATATATATAATCCTAAATGACTCAAAACATTTTTCTCGACACAACTCGGCCGCTAAAAACGATCAAGCAGTGGGGCTCCTAAGGTCGGGGAAGGCTCTGATACCAACTTGTAACGCCCTCGATGCGGCTATATCTCCCACGTGTCGAAGCACGACTTAGAGGCATAACCACATTGAAAGCAATGTCGCAAGTGAGGTAATCTTCACACAACCCATGTAATACATAAGGGAAAGAGATACATAGTTGGCTTACAATCGCCACTTGACACAATTACATGAATAAAGCATTACATCATCCAGATACAATCAAGGTCCGACTACGGAACCAAAATAAAAGAAGAACCCCAAATGCGACAAAGGTCCCCGATCGACCCCAACCGGGCTCCACTATCGATCAACTAGAACGAAACAACACAAAGGGCAAGATCTTCATCAAGCTCCTCCTTGAGCTTGGTTAAATCACCCGCCGGTAACATAGGCACCGCAAACTGGTTTTGAAGTATCCGTGAGCCACGAGGACTCAACAATCCCATTACCATGGGTATCAAGACTAGCAAAGCTTAATGGGAATGGAAGGGGTAAAGTGGTGAGGTTGCAGCAGCGCTAAGCACGATATGGTGGCTAACATACGCAAATGAGAGCGAGAAGAGAAACAAGCGGAGCGGTCGTGAAGCTAGCAATGATCAAGAGGTGATCCGAACACCTACTTACGCCAAACATAACACGAAACCGTGTTCACTTCCGGACTCCAACGAGAAGAGACCATCACGGCTACACACTCGGTTGATGCGTTTTAATTCGATCAAGTGTCAAGTTATCTACAACCGACATTAACAAATTCCCATCTGCCACATAACCGCGGCACGGCTCTCGAAAGTTTAAACCCTACGGGGTGTCCCAACTTAGCCCATGACAAGCTCTCGCGATCATCGAAGGAATAGACCTTCACCCGAGACACTCCGATCAGGCTTGGTATCCCGGTACATCAAGACATTTCGACAATGGTAAAACCAGACCAGCAAAGCCTCCCATGCCGACAAATCCCGATAGGAGCTGCACATATCTCGTTCTCGGGGCACACCGGATGAGCAAGACGTCGGTTGGCATAGACCTCGTTGCCGTGGGGTGCGGACATCGCTTCGGTTTGGACCAGCACTTAGACAAGCAATCGCCCGGGGCTAAAATAAAGATGACCCTTGGGTTAATTACTCCCAAGGAAAAAGTAGGTGGTGGTGAGGCAAATGGTAAAAGTCAATGTTGGGCCTTCTTTGGACAAGTTTTATTCAAAGCGAACTGTCGGGGGGTCCCATAAATCACCCGACCGCGTTAGGAACGCAAAATCCAGAACATAACACCGTATGACGGAAACTAGGGCGGCAAGAGTGGAACAAAACACTGGGCATAAGGCCGAGCCTTCCACCCTTTACCAAGTATATAGATGCATTAATAATATAAGAGATATTTTGATATCCCAACAAAACCCTGTCCACCATGGAGCAATCTTCAACTTCACCTGCAACTAGCAACGCTATAAGAGGGGCTGAGCAAAGCGGTAACATAGCCAAACAACGGTTTGCTAGGAATGGTGTCAAAGGTTAGAGGTTCATGGCAATATGGGATGGCTGGACAAACAGGTAATAGGTAGCGCAGCATAGCGAAAGAACGAGGCAACTAGCATAGCAATGATAGTAGTGAGATCCAGGCTAGTGGTCATCTTGCCTGAAATCCCGCAAGGAAGAAGAACGAGTCCATGAAGAAGACGAACGGGAGTAGTCAAACAATCCTCACAACTCCGGAACGAAACCGAAGCTAACGAGAGAAGCAAACCGGAAAGAAGCAAACAACATAGTAAACACACAAGCATAAGCATGTCGTGATGCACAAATAAGTATGATGCATGTCCGGTTTAATGAGGCATGACATGGCAACGTGCAGCAAACAATACTACAAGTTAAGTGGAGCTCAATATGCAACGAGTTGCATATTGACAAAACACCACATGCAATTATTTAGTTTGATCTCGTTTAAGCTAGCAAACAATATTAAATGTTGTTAAACATGGCAAGAGGTGAAGCATATGGAAACTAACTATTTAAGCAAGTTTAAATGAGGCCGGAAGAATAAACAACAATTCCGGAAAATCCTCATGTGCATATTTTAGATTCGGTACTGTTCTGCCCTAAACACCATTTTAATTTTGTTAAACAGGGAAATAAAGTGCACCATGTTAAACTAGGCATTTTTCCACCCCATTTACATATAAAGAACATTTAAAACCGAGCTATGGTTATTTAGTTATGAAATAAATCATTTTAACATGTTATTTAAGCAAATTAATGCAAACAGCATTTTAAACATTTCAAACATGGATGAAAGTGGCAAATTATTAAACTAGACACAATTTTAAGCATTTTCATATAAAGTTTGTTTTAATCCAATGCACCGTTAATGAGTTATTATATGCATGAAAATGAGGGTGCAATCTGCAAATCTGCCAATTCCTTGGAAATTAGGAAATTCCCAGAACAGAAAAAAAAACGTAGCAGGCCGAAACTGATTGAACTGGGCTGGGGAGCTGCTCACATCGGGCCTTGAGGCCGGGATGTGGAGCTGGGCCAGGCGCCTGAGGCTGGATGGCGCCATTGGCCTCGGAGGCCGCTGCCCAGCGCTGAGGGCCCATGAGGCAGCGGCCCCGTGGCGCCACACGCACGCCAAGAAGAGAGGGAGGCTGCTTGCAAGAAGCTTCCGGCGAAGCGGCGGCGAGCCTTGGACGGCGGCGCGAGAAACGGTGCGGGCGGCCGGAGGGACCGATCCGGACAGCGGAGCCGGATCCGCCACGGAGGAAGTCGGAGGGCTCCGACGACGAGATCCGGCGGCGGCGCTGAGCTCGAGCTCCGGCGGTGGCAACTCTGCGGAAGAGAGAGAGGCAGGAGGAAGGAGGAGAGCAAGACGGAGACGGCGGAGGCGGCGACTGGGACGGCGGAGACGGCGGCTCAGCGGACGACAAAGAGACAAAGGGACTTGCTGCGCTGCGGAGAGAGAGCGGCCTTCGAGCTCTGGCGGGCCTCAGCGGGTTCTGAGATGGGCCCAACAGGCCACGGCGGCGGGGAGGAGGCTGAGGGCGATGTGGCGACGCCCGGTTGGCCGGGGCGCCGGCGCTAGCGGCGGCTGGCGAACGGCGGCGCGCCAAGTGGCGGAGAGGGGCTCGTCCGGCACGGAAATGGAGGTGGGAGGCGGCTGGGAGATGATTGAGGCACGTAAATTTAGGAGGAGGGGTAGGTAGCTGCCCAAAATGGAAGGGGAGGTGTTTATATAAGGCAGGGAGGCTAGGGCTGGGGGTTAGGAGGGGTTTCGGGACCCTCGGATCGCAATCCGATGGTTCCGGTCGGAGGGGAAAGTTAGGCAGGCCTAGGTGGGCTGTGACGAGAGGGTTGGGCTGAGAGGAGAGGGGAGAAATGCAGCCCGGCAACTGTTTCCGGATACCGAAAACGTCCGACGCAGGTACCGGCAACGGTACCGCTAAGTTTAACGGTTGGGCTAACAAATGGACTCCGAATGCGACAAAACTTGACAGGCGCTCTGTCTACACTATAATAAGACCGCATGCCAAGCTTCAACCCATTCCGAGAACATTTTTATGCCGCTTATAAAAATAATATTCGGACGTGCCACGGGTGCGTGCAAGTGTGTGTAGGCTCAGAACGGACACGGAGAGAACAAAGAGACCGGGACGGATGCAAGTTTTGAAAACATGATGATGCAATGCGGATGATGACATGGCAAGATGCAACACGCAAGCGAAAGACATGGCAACGACAACGAATAAATGGAGGACAACTGGCACATCAGTCTCGGGGCGTCACAATAAAGCACCATGTTCAAGTAGAGGGTACAGCGGGTTGCAGGAGAGTGGACCGCTGGATATAGATGGGGGAAGGTGATGGAGATATTGGTGAAGATGATGGAGGTGTTGGTGAAGATCGTGGTGATGATGATGGCCCCCGGCGGCATTCCGGCGCCACCGGAAGCAAGGGGGAGAGAGCCCCCCTTCTTCTTCTTCTTCCTTGACCTTCTCCTTAGATGGGAGAAGGGTTTCCCTCTGGTCCTTGGCTCCCATGGCTTGGGAGGGGCGAGAGCCCCTCCGAGATTGGATCTATCTCTCTGTTTCTACGTTCTCTGATTCTACCCCTTCACTGTTTCCTTTATATCTGGAGATCCGTAACTCCGATTGGGGTGAATCTTTCGCCCAGATCTTTCTCATAAAATTATCTTTCTTGGGCCAGAAGAAGAGTATCAACCGCCTTACTGGTGGACCACGAGGGCCAGGGGCGCTCCTGGGGGGGTAGGGCACGCCCCCCTACCTCGTGACCACCTTGGACACCGTTTCACGTTGATTTTACTTCCCAAAAAATCATAAATATTCCAAAAAAATTCTCCGTCCGTTTTTATCCCGTTTGGACTCCGTTTGATATTGGGTTTCATGAAACAAAAACATGCAATGACAGAATCGCACTAGGCAATCGGATCAATATGTCAGTCCCAAAAATAATATAAAAAGTTGCCAAAAAGTATATGAAAGTGAATAATATTGGCATGGAACAATCAAAAATTATAGATACAACGGAGACGTATCAATCATCACATAGCCTATACCATGTCAATGCATCTCCCTTCAAAGATAAAGGGAATACCTTCCTTTTGACAACATCATCGGGAATACCTGCAAGCTTAAATAATCCACAAACTTCATCCACAAAGATAAGCTGTAAATCGGGATGCAATGTTCCATCTCCTGCAAATGGATTAGCTAGCAGTTTTTTTATCATACCCAAAGGAATCTCAAAGTAAATATTTTCAAAAAGTTCAGTAGGTTGAGGAGCAACTCTTTGCTCTTCTGGTCGGGGTGAAGATACCCCGAACAAGCCCCTCAAAGGATTAGTTTCCATAGTGACAAGTAACAGAAAATTTCAGCACACTATATAAATGTTTCCTTACCAAGTTCCACTCACCAAAAGCGCTACACTCCCCGGCAACGGCTCCAGAAAAGAGTCTTGATGACCCACAAGCGTAGGGGATCTATCGTAGTCCTTTCGATAAGTAAGAGTGTCGAACCCAACGAGGAGAAGAAGGAAATGATAAGCAGTTTTCAGTAAGGTTTTCTCTGCAAGCACTGAAATTGTAGGTAATAGATAGTTTTGTGATAAGATAAATAGTAACGAGTAACAAGTAAATAAAGTAAATAAAGTGCAGCAAGGTGGCCCAATCCTTTTGTAGCAAAGTATAAGCCTAGACAATTTCTTATAATGAGAAAGGAGCTCCCGGGGACACATGGGAATTATCGTCAAGCTAGTTTTCATCACGCTCATATGATTCGCGTTCGGTACTTTGATAATTTGATATGTCGGTGGACTGGTGCTTGGGTACTGCCCATACTTGGACAAGCATCCCACTTATGATTAACCCCTATTGCAAGCGTCCGCAACTACAAAAGAAGTATTAAGGTAAACCTAACCACATCATTAAACATATGGATCCAAATCAGCGCCCTAACGAAGCAACGATAAACTAGGGTTTAAGCTTCATCACTCTAGCAACCCATCATCTACTTATTACTTCCCCATGCCTTCCTCTAGGCCCAAATAATGGTGAAGTTTCATGTAGTCGATGTTCACATAACACCACTAGAGGAAAAGACAACATACATCTCATCAAAATATCGAACGAATACCAAATTCACATGACTACTAATAGCAAGACTTCACCCATGTCCTCAAGAACAAACGTAACTACTCACAAAGCATATTCATGTTCATAATCAAAGGAGTAATAATATGCATAAAGGATCTGAACATATGATCTTCCACCAAGTAAACCAATTAGCATCAACTACAAGGAGTAATCAACACTACTAGCAACCCACAGGTACAAATTTGTGGTTTTGATACAAGATTGGATACAAGAGATGAAGTAGGGTTTTGAGAGGAGATGGTGCTGGTGAAGATGTTGATGGAGATTGACCCCCTCCCGATGAGAGGATCGTTGGTGATGACGTTGGTGATGATTTCCCCCTCCCGGAGGGAAGTGTCCCCGGTAGAACAGCTCCGTCGGAGCCCTAGATTGGTTCCGCCAAGGTTCCGCCTCGTGGCGGCGGAATTTCGTCCCGTAAGCTTGCCCACGATTTTTTCCAGGGTAAAAGCCTTCATATAGCATAAGATGGACACCGAGGACCACCAGGGGCCCAGTGTGGGGCGCGTCCCAAGTGGGGTGGGCGCGCCCCCCTCCCTGCCAGTGTGGGCCCCGATGTATTTCTTCTGCTCAATAATTTTTATTAATTCCAAAACATGTTTCCTGGAGTTTCGAGATTTTTGGAGCAGATGTAGAATAGGTTTCAATGTTTGCTCCTTTTCCAAATTAAAATTCCATTGCCGCAAGCATCCCCCTCTTCATGGTAAAGCTTGTAAAATAAGAGAGAATAGCCATAAGTATTGAGATATAATGTGTAATAACAACCCATAATGCAATAAATATTGATATAAAAGCATGATGCAAAATGGACGTATCAGTGGACTACTGCCTCCTCATCATGGTGGCCGCTAGGATGATGAAGATGGCCACCGGTGAGAATTCCCCCCTCCAGCAGGGTGCCAGAACGGGGTCCCGATTGATTTTTGATGGCTACAAAGGCTTGCGGTGGCAGAACTTCCGATCCAGGGTCTCTGTGAGGGTTTTTGGAATATTTAGGAATTTATAGGACAAAGAGGGGGTGCGGGAGGCCACCGATGTGGGCACAACCCATCGGGGCGCCCCTGGGGGCCCAGGCGCGCCCTAGTGGGTTGTGCCCACCTCGGTGCACCCCCAGGTGCTGCTCTGGACCATTGGTAGTCTTTTGGTCCATAAAAAATCCTCAAAAAGTTTCGCGGTGTTTGGAGAACTTTCATTTCTGCACAAAAAACAACACCACGGTAGTTCTGCTGAAAACAGCATCAGTCCGGGTTAGTTCCATGCAAACCATACCAAAACCATATAAAATTATTGTAAACATGGTATGAATACTTCATAAATTATAGATACGTTGGAGATGTATCATACACATAACACAGACGGGCGATGAAGCGAGCATAAGCTGGACGACCCAGAATAGCATGATAGGCACTATGAAAATCCACCACTGCGAACATCAACTTTTCCTTCCGAAAACTCTTTGAGACACCAAAAAACGACATCCAAAGCAATCTTGCCGAGTGACTTTGCCTTCTTCCCTGGGATGACTCCGTGAAACTCCATGTTGCTTTCACTAAGTCGGGACATCGGAATGCCCATCCCCTAGAGGGTTTCAACAGAGAGAATATTCAAACCACTGCCGCCATCCATGAGAACTTTGCACAACTGAGTGCCTCCCATGACTGGATCCACTACCAGCGCTTGCCGCCCAGGGGTAGCAACATGAGGTGGGTGGTCCGACTGGTCGAAGGTAATGGGAGTCTTTGACCACTTGAGATATGTTGTAGTCACCCGAGCAACCATGTTCACCTCGCGATTGATGGCTTTCAGTCAACTTTTGATCTCAATGTAAGCAAAAATCACCAGAGTGGCATTGACCTTCAGGTAATCTTTTGCCTTTTCTTCGTCCTCATCCTTGTCGGAGCCTTTCTCACTCGGCTGACCTTCACGGAACTGTTGAATGAGGAATCTGCACTATCGAGTGGTATGCTTGGGTAAAACCAGATTACCCTTCTTGTCTTTCTTTGTGTGGATGGCACACGGTAAGTCCAAGACATCATGTCCAGATTGATCTCTCTTCTTCTTAGGAACCCACTGCTCTTTGGCCTTCCTTTTGGACTTTCCTTGAGGAGCCACCACTGTGGCTTCGGCCTGACCAGTGGTTTCAGCTTTGCGTTTCTGCTTCCGACTAGAATTCCCGCCTCTAGTATCAGGACTATAGCTTTTCCTTTTCCACTATGGAGTTGGTCCTCCTCTTTGCCATTCGCATACCAAGTGGCTATCTCCATCATCCGGTTCAGGGACATGGCCCCAGAGCGACCAAATTTCAGTATGAGCTCCTTGTACCGGACGCCTTCCTTGAAGGCACAAACTACTTGGTGCTCTGAAACATTCTCCACCACATGGTGAAGCGTGGTCCAATGTTGAATGTAATCTCTCAAGGTTTCATTCGGTTTCTAAACGCAGTGCTGTAACTCAGTCAGTCCAGGAGGTTGCTTCCAAGTTCCCTCAAATGTTTTTATAAACACTCGAGCCAAGTCTTCCTAACGGTATATGCTAGCGGGAGCCAACTGGTTCAACCACGCCCTGGTCGAGCCTTCAAGCATCAAGGGCAGGTGCTTCATGGCCACTTTGTCATTGCCTCCACCAATATGCATAGCCACCCGGTAATCTTCTAACCACGTATCTGGCTTCGAATCACCAGTGAACTTACTCACCCCTGCAGCCAACCTAGAGTTGGGAGGAATCTCAGCGGCCGGAATAGCCCTACTGAAGCACTCAGGCCCAGAAACAAACACTCTGCTTCCGCTCGGGCAATCCTTGTCCAAATATTCTTAGTTAGCCCTGCCTCTATCAACCAGGCCCTGCACAAGGACTGACCTTGCATCAAACCCAGGCTCTCGGGGATCGACTGGAATTCTCCGCTCTTCATTCTACGGGTGCCTGTCATCATACCACCGGGACGCGTACGAACCACCCATCGGAGGGGGCATAGGCACTCGATGGCGGTCGTCATGATGATATTGAGGACCAAACTGTCCGTGGCCTCACCTCGATCCAGGTCCTGGTCCTGGCGATAACCACGATCTTCATGCTGCGAAGGCGATCTTAGGCTATGCGCAGACTGAACTGTGTCCGCCCTGATGGACCTGTTGTGAATCCTCTTGCGCAACTGAGAAACAGCCGAATTCTGCTCCCTAGCTGCCCTGAGCAGCATCTGAATCTGCTCTAGGCCTCTTCCAGCCTTGGAATGAGATGGTTGGATTGAATATGCAATACGCGCAGCTGCTGCAACATTCTGGATTGGAGTGCGGTATACTTGACACTCATCTCAAGATCCAGTCGGGAACAATTGTCGTTGCCGTCGACTGGGATTTGGAGGTGCCCTGCAAGCGCGGTCGTCGAGTGACTTCTGGAGATCCTCCAAGAGAGCACGTTCAGCCAGAGTGGCTATGCGCACAACCTCCAAAGCCTGAGCTTCGGTGGTCTCCCCAATGATGGGGGGCTCGAGAGTTTTCTCATTCATGCGCTGCAGTTCTTCTCTTTGTTCTATAGTGAGGGCTTGCGGGTAGTACTCGTCGTTGTCGTGCGACGGACCACCGCTTTCGCCTCCACCACAGGGAAATCCTGGTGGGCTACTCTAGGGGCCGACCATGAGGACTTCCGCTATGGGATCATTGCTTTCGCACTCGGAAAGCGTATCCGAGTGACCAGTCGACAAATCGAACAAGCCATAAAGTGACTAATCAGGCTCGACCACCATGATCTGAGGAGTGGACGACTGACGAGCCACCATGTGCTTCACCCACCGCTGGAGCCACAAGCGACCGGATCGCTTGCGACGGCGAGCAGCAGGGAGGGAAAACGCCACCGAAGCCGACCGATACTGAGTCGATGGCTGCCGCAAGAGGACACCGCAGGCACTCGCATGGAAGTGCGCCGCCCCGTGAATAGGGAGCGCCTCAACGTCGAGGCGGGCTTCCTGGAGCCAGGTCAAATCTTCGGTGATGAAGGTGAGCGCGCCGAGACGGATCTCGTGGCCCAAAGACAATCCACCACCGGAAACCATGTTGTAACGCCCTCGATGCGGCTATATCTCCCATGTGTCGAAGCACGACTTAAATGCATAACCGCATTGAAGGCAATGTCGCAAGTGAGGTAATCTTCACACAACCCATGTAATACATAAGGGAAAGAGATACATAGTTGGCTTACAATCGCCACTTCACACAATTACATGAATAAAGCATTACATCATCCAGATACAATCAAGGTCCGACTATGGAACCAAAATAAAAGAAGAACCCCAAATGCGACAAAAGGTTCCCAATCGACCCCAACTGGGCTCCACTACTGATCAACTAGAACGAAACAACACAAAGGGCAAGATCTTCATCAAGCTCCTCCCTGAGCTTGGTTGCCACCGCCGGGTAACATAGGCACCGCAAACTGGTTTTGGAAGTATCTGGTGAGACACGAGGACTCGGCAATCCCATTACCATGGGTATCAAGACTAGCAAAGCTTAAAGGGAAAGGAAGGGGTAAAGTGGTGAGGTTGCAGCAGCGGCTAAGCATATATGGTCGCTAACATACGCAAATGAGAGCGAGAAGAGAAACAAAGGAACGGTCGTCAACTAGCAATGATCAAGAGGTGATCCTGAACTCCTACTTACGTCAAACATAACCCAGAAACCGTGTTCACTTCCCGGACTCCGCCGAAAAGAGACCATCATGGCTACACACGCGGTTGATGCATTTTAATTCGGATCAAGTGTCAAGTTATCTACAACCGGACATTAACAAATTCCCATCTTCCACATAACCGCGGGCACGGCTCTCGAAAGTTTATACCCTGCAGGGTGTCCCAACTTAGCCCATGACAAGCTCTCGCGATCAACGAAGAATAGACCTTCTCCGTGAAGACCCGATCAGTCTCGAATCCCGGTTTACAAGACATTTCGACAATGGTAAAACAAGACCAGCAAAGACGCCTGATCGCCCGACAATCCCGATAGGAGCTGCACATATCTCGCTCGTGGCAACACCGGATGAGACATCCTCGAGTAAAACCAGACTCGAGTTGCCCGAGGGGCCCCGCAGTCTACTCGGTTCGGACCAACACTTAGACAAGCACTGGCCCGGGGGGCTAAAATAAAGATGACCCTTGGGTTGGCCGACCCAAGGGAAGGATATAGGTGGTGGTGAGGCAAATGGTAAAACCAAGGTTGGGCCTTGCTGGACAAGTTTTATTCAAAGCGAACTGTCAGGGGGGTCCCATAAATCACCCGACCGCATTAGGAACACAAAATCCGGGAACATAACACCGGTATGACGGAAACTAGGGCGGCAAGAGTGGAACAAAACACCAGGCATAAGGCCGAGCCTTCCACCCTTTACCAAATATATAGATGCATTAATAATATAAGAGATATTGTGATATCCCAACATCAACCCTGTCCACCATGAAGAAATCTTCAACTTCACCTGCAGCTAGCAACGCTATAAGAAGGGCTGAGCAAAGCGGTAACATAGCCAAACAATGGTTTGCTAGGAATGGTGTCAAAGGTTAGAGGTTCATGGCAATATGGGATGGCTTGATAAACAGGTATAGGTAGCGCAGCATAGCGATAGAACGAAGCAACTAGCATAGCAATGATAGTAGTGAGATCCAGGGTAGCGGTCATCTTGCCTGAAATCCCGCAAGGAAGAAGAACGAGTCCATGAAGAAGACGAACGGATGAAGCCGAACCAACCGTACACGAACGAATCCTCACGATCGCAACGAAACAGGAACTAACAAGAAGAAGCACACAACAAGGTAAACACACCACACATGGGCAAGGCATGATGCACAACAAGCATGATGCATGACCAAGCTACATGAAGCTACTCATGGCAAGAGATGATGCATACAAGAGCAACACATCAAGGCAAGTTTAAATGAGGCCGGGAACAACATATAACAATTCCGGTAAGTCCTCATATGCAAATTTCAAAATGGGTCCAGAACTGAATAAACATTAAGTTGAAGTTGTTAAACAGCAAGTTAAGATGCACCAAGATGATCTACACGAAATTCTAGTCAAGTTACATATAAAGTTCATTAGATTCGGAGCTACGGACTAGAAGATATGAGCAAAACAAGTTAAGCATGGCATTGATGCAAAATGCATACAAACATCAAGCAAACACGCCAAAGCAAGGATGCAACATGATAATATGGAACTACATGCAAAAACAAGCAAGTTTCATATAGAGCACACTCAAAACGGAGCAACGGTTCAACACATGCACACTATACAAGTCATAGCAACAATCTGTCCATAACAGCAACTAGGCATATTGCAAGCATCAAAACAATAAGCTACAGCACCCCAACATAATAACAAAAGGCATGGGCATGAAGTACACGTAAAGCATAACAAAACATGAACACTGAGCTATCTCCAGAAATCACTAGAACATGCTCAAAAGGACATGGAGATATTGCAAATAATAACAGTTTCAGACTTTAGTAGAAATAACATCAGGTTGCAATGTTTAGAGCAAGCAAACAACATGTAACAGGAACATATCATGGCAAACAAAGGCATGGCATGAATCTACTAAAAGCATAGATCAAAAGACCCTTACTGACCATAGCCAAAAAGGATCAGAAAATATGATGGCACCCATGTAAACATGGCAAGTTATATTACAGATTCATACATGGCAGGAACAACAATAAGTAGGCATGTTCGTGAGCTTGAACCACTCACCACAGAGCAATACATGGCATGGCAAGGCAACCAACAGTAAGAAGGCATGTTTATGAAGCTAAGCATGGCAAGAGCAAGGTCATAGGATGCATAGATCACTAGGATAACACATCGGAACAAGTGAACTTAATGTTAACAGGTTGACATTAACATTTTCAAGCAATTTTAGAGCAAGATTACAACATGTTCCAGCAGGCTATAATTGCAAACAAGGGCATCAATTGATAGAGCATGACATGTAGATCAAAACATGTTTATAGAGCATCTCCATATTATGCATAGAATGATTAGTAGAAGCATGTTAACATAGCAACAAAATATAACAGAATCTGTCAGAAAACAAAGAACAAAGAACTACCCTACTTAGCAAGCTTGATACACTCAGCACACAAGTCACAAAAATACATGGTTGGATCCCCTGGAAAGATGGCATGGCATAGATCAACATACATGTAGGGCTCAACCTCATAGGATGCACACATCAATCATGGCAAAAATGATAAAACAGCAAGTTATAACAGTTTCAGCAGATTAACATCAACATGCACTCTTCCAACAGCATTTCGGGCATCAAGATGAGCTCAAATGAAAATGATGCAATGGAATGAAATGATCTACTCGTCGATATGAACAATTTGACATATTACACGCACGAAACGGAGCTACGGATGCAGAGATGTGATGCGATGAACATGGCACGTTAATGTGCAATTTCGGGGACTTAGCAGTTTTTCACCTCGGGGAAAAAGCTGGACGGGGCGATCCGGGATGGGGCGTTTGGATCGCGGGACCGGTGGATCTGGTCCACCTGGACCGGATCTGGAACGGGGTCGCCGGCGACGGCGGGGGACGGCGGGGCGGCGATGACCGGCGATGAGGGATTTAGCGAAGCGCGGCGGCGGCGAAGCGGCTGGCGTCTTCTGCGGCGGCGGAGCGAGCCAGCGGCGCCTCGGGCCCGGTCGAAGTTTCCTGCCGGGGACGGCGCCTTGGCCGGAGCAGGGAGGAGAGGCGGCGGCGACGGCGGGCACGCCGGCGAGATGGCGCCGGGCGGGTTGAGCGGCGCGCGCGGAGGCGAGGCGCGGGAGAGCGGTCGGCGCCGGAGAAGATCGGCGACGGGTCGGCGGGCAGGCGCGAACGGCGGCGCGCGCGCGGCGGCGGCGGCGCGGCGGCGCGCCGGGCGGCGGAGGCGGCGATCAAGGGCGGTCGGGTGCGCGGTCCGGCCGACGGCGGGACGGGCCGAAGCGGCGGCGGGATCCGGCCCGCCACGGGCCCGGATGGGCTCCATGGCCGTGGCGCGGGACGGCGGCGGAGGACAGGTGGCGCGATCTGGTTGGTCGGGGCGAGCGGGGTAGACGTGTCCGGCGGGGTCCGGACGTGTCCGTCGGCGGGAGGAGGAAGAAGGCTAGGGTTTAGACCGGGATTTCGGGGGAGATGCACATATTTATAGGTAGAGGGAGCTAGGAGAGTCCAAATGAGGAGCGGTTTTCGGCCACACGATCGTGATCGAACGACCGAGAGCATGGAGGGGAGTTAGATGGGTTTTGGGCCACTTTGGAAGGGGTGTTGGGCTGCAACTCAAAGGGGCTTTTACCGTTACCCGGCTAACCGTTGGAGTATCAAACGACCTCCAAATGGCACGAAACTTGACAGGCGGTCTACTGGTGCTATACCAAGGCCGCTTGGCAAACCTTGGGCCATTCCGAAAAAGTTTAACACCCGCACACGAAAAGAGAGAAGAGGGGGACGCCGGATGACATAGGAGCGCCGGATTGCAAAACGGACAACGGGGAAAAGGCTCGGATGCATGAGACGAACACGTATGCAAAATGAAATGCACATGATGACATGATATGAAATGCATATGATGACATGGCAAATGCAACACGCAAGCAAATGACATGGCAAGGACGGCGAATAACTGGCGGACACCTGGCGCATCGGATCCGGGGCGTTACACATGTCGATGGAGATTGAAGATCGCAACCTCACCGAAAGTCACTTAGACACCTGGCCCAAGGTGGGCGCCAACTGTCGTGAGAATGGATTTGACAGTAGAGGTAGGGGTACGTAGGAGAGGGCAGAGTCTAGCTACGGTGAGGTTGTACACTCGGATTTACGAGTTCAGGCCTCTCGGAGGAGGTAAAAGCCCTACATCTCGGTGCTGTGGGAGCTCTGTTTGATTGGAGTGTTGAGTTACAGGGGTTGCGAACCCTTGTGCAAGAGGGGAGGGGTGGCTTATATAGAGTACGCCGACCCCTCACAGTCCTCAGTTACGCAAGGGTTCAATGAGAGAATAAAGGCACGAGCGTTACTGGTAACGCCTGCGTTTAATGATCTTTATAGTGACGGAGTGATTGTCCGACCATTGCCATCATGGGGTGGCTCTAGGTCTTCTATCCTTCGAGTGGAATCTTGTGCTCCGAGTGAATAACGACGGTCGAGTGGAAGTGGGATATCCATGTGGATCTTCTGTCGAGTGAGTTGTGCTCTGTGATGATTTCAGCCGGTATCTTCTTTCTATCTTTGTAGGTCTTGGCCTCTTGTGCAGTGTCCTTGGGTAGGGCATGTAGATCAGGCCTAGGACCCCACCCTAGGTACAAGTCATCGTCACCTGACAGCCCAGACATCCGGCCCCAGCCCCAGACATCCGGCTCCTCACGAAGTCCAGGACATCCGGTCCTAGACCGAACATCCGACGCCCTTCACAGAACACCTCTGAAGCCGGCCCCCGCCAGCCCGGACATCCGGCTGCTCACGAGCCGCTGGACATCCGGCCCCCAGCTCGGACATCCGGTGCATGTGTGTGCACAGTGAACGGGCCAAGGGCCCATGTACCCCTCCAAATCGTCCCACTTTGTACTATGACTATATATAGACCTCTCCCCTCCTAGCTAGGGTTAGCAAAGTAGTAGCTCATTTGAGATAGAGATTTGCTCTCCACTTGATACCTTCTCCATCGGAGTTCACGACCTCTACTAAGAAGATCCCCCAAGTGGATTCAAGACCCCTCACGGGAAGACCTTCAAGACCTCACGGAGAAGAACTTGCTACTTGTATTGTCCTTTGTTGATTGTGGATCGTGTATCTCTTCATGTGCTCAGATCTAGCACATGTGTAATCGAATCGTGTTGGTTTGAGTGAACCCTCTCGTGTTTCCCCTCGTGTTCTTTGTGTTCTTCGTGGGATCCGCTCCAATCGTTAAAGATTGGGCATCTAGGGTTCTACCCTACATTAATGGTTTTGTTAAGTTTTGTGTGATTGAAGTTTTTAAGTTTTGGGTGAGATCACGATGGATGAAGGAATAAGGAGTGAAAAGAGCCTAAGCTTGGGGATGCCCATGGCACCACAAGTTGATATTCAAGGAGAACCAAGCAACTAAGCTTGGGGATGCCCCGAAAGGCATTCCCTCTTTCTTCTAATAACCATCGCGTAATTTTACTTGGAGCTATATTTTTATTCTTCACATATCATGAGTTTTGCTTGGAGCGTCTTGTATTATATGAGTCTTTGCTTGTTTACTTTTTTGTCACATTTATCTTTGCTGGACACACCTATTTGAGAGAGCCAGAATTATGCTATGATTTGTTAGAATTGCTCTATATGCTTCACTTATTTATTTATTTTGAGCTATGGAATTGCTCTAGTGCTTCACTTATATCGTTTTGAGCATGGTGGTGCTTTGATTTTTGAAGGAATACTCTCATGCTTCACTTAGATTAATTTGAGAGTTAGTAATTTTTTGAAGAAATTCTCTCATACTTCACTTATATTATTTTGGGAGACAAAAAATTTTATGCTCATGTTCTTCACTTAAATTTGTTTGAGCTTGTCAAAAGCAATTGCAATATATGAAATTAGTCCCAAATTGTTAGATATTTAAGAGCAATATAATAAAAAAATCATGAAGATCATTGGACAAAATAAACTTGATTCTTTGTAATAGTTTTGAGATACTATGATAGTAATATATGAGTCATGTTGGTGAGTTATTATGCTTTAGTAAGAATATTGGCGTTAAGGTTTGTGATTCCCTATGCAAGCATGAAAGTCAATAGTTATGCAATCAAATTACATCCTACTTGTGGTGCATTATTCGTTGTTAATTATGCTTAATGCTCGTTTATGTGAATTTCTTGGTGGTTGCTTCTCAATCTATTTGCTAGCCTTTCTTTGTACTAAGTAAGAATACTACTTGTGCATCCAAAATCCTTAAACCAGTTATGCCATATGAGTCCACCATACCTACCTATCACTACTGAGGAAAAGCCTAGCAGTAGCGCGGGTTCTAGGTATAGCAGTAGTGCGGGGGCCCGCGCTACTGATAAGGTGCTACAGCTAGCCTGTAGCAGCAACGCGTCTATGCCCGCGCTACTGCTATACAAGTGTAGCAGCAGCGTGCTGTATGGAAGCTCGCTAATGCTAATAGCTCTAGCGCGCTTTGATGGGACGCGCTACTGCTAGTGTCATGCTGCTGCTAACTTTTCTCCACTCGCTACTGCTAATTTTAGTAGTTTTTGAATTTTTTTCTGCATATTTGTTTTGTATTTGAACAGGCTTTATAGAAGAATCTTTAGCACATACAAATGTCACCATCATACACATACAAATGGCTGTGAGACCAAAAATGTAATCATAGCATATACATACAAATAGTCTCATCATAACCATCATCCAACACAAAGTGGTATCTCGTCATCATCTCGAAAATAGCGATACATGCAAGTCTCGAATACTTGCAACTACAATTTCATCCATCTAAACAATGATATACGCGAGAAGTGCTATCACTATGAGTGATAGTGGAACTATGTAGTACATGAGGCGGCGATCATGAGTCCTCTCTCACGCTAGCCTGAACCTCAAGTAACTAGCTTGTGCTTCTTGTCTGCTTTTGAAGCCTTTATGGCTGGCGCCCGAGACCCCCTGCACTTGCGCCTGACACTCATGCCACTCGTCATACACTCCTAGAACCTTCCCTTCATACACGACATAGCACTCCTTCTTCGCCATCAAGAATCTCAGTACCTGTTAGAGATGCATCTTCATTAAGAGAATGCACGATCATATGCAACAAAATATACTAGAGCAACACGAAAAAGAAAGGGTTAGCAACTAGATGCAACATATAGTATGCAAACTAATTAACTAGAAGTACGCATGTCATCGTATCCAAACTAACAAAGTAGTGTTACGCAAGTTCGGCTGGGACCGTGGACATCACAAAGTTTCATCGCTACAGAAAGTATACAAGTTCAACCGACACATATCATCATCATCGGCATCGTAAATCACTAAAAGTTCCATCCTTCCATATCATCAAGGATGGACCCTAACTTCTTGAATGGCGTGAGGTCATGACGTTGCATGCCTATGCGAATTCGGACGTCAGCTTGCGATATAGGGCCGTGGTGGAACATCCCCTTCTCATCGACGACTTCTTTCATGATGATCGTCGCAATGTCCCTTTGGATGCGAAAGAAGTCATCTCTAAGTTTATAATCCGCTTCTCCATGAGATTCTACCCACTTGCGGATATGATCATCGTTTCTAGTTGTCATACGAAGCTTTTGGTGATCCGTGTTGAACTCAATCATGAGATGGAGGAGGTAGAATCCATCTTTCTTGCTTGGTTTTGGGACATGGATGCAGCAGAAGTTAGTTTTATGCGAGAAACCCAACTTCTTGTTCCTCTGTTTCCTGATCTGCAGGTGGCCACCCCTAATGCTGAAGCCTTGGAGAGCATCATCTAGAATATTCATTATGTGGGTGTAGTCCTTCTTCTCTAGTCTTTCGAAGGGCCGAAATACACGGCGCGGGAGACTCGCGAGTAGACGGCGCGCCCGTTGCTGCAGGGAAAAGACACCTCAAATTATTATCTATATGAGCGAGAAGGAATGATTGAAATGTACGAAAGGGTTGTTTGGAACTGACTTACTTTGGATGATAAGGCAGGAGGACAATTTCCTGGTCCTTATTCTATACCATGAAGTTTTGGAGGTACTCCCTAGCATTTTCACGCTCAAAATCGCCGAGACTCAAGAAATACTCGTGCATGTAGTACGGATCCGCCACGCAGATTTGCGAGACTTCTTCTCTCTTCATGACGGAGCTCATATGTAGCGCAAAAAGGCGAATGATTGTAAAATCGAGCCGCCTTGTCAGAAACATCTCAAAGATATGGTCAAACCGTAGGAAGAACACCTCCGCGGACCGTGTTTCAACGTAGCACTTCCCCTCAGGCACACGAGCCGCGTATGTCGGATATCATGGATCCTTCGAGGCTAGTAGGCTTTTCTCAGTCGACAACACAAGGTCGTGCAGTCTCCTGAGATCCCCTGATAGTGCCTCCAGCGGTTTGGACGGTAGCATCGGCTCGCCCGTGAGATGGAACATGGCCGCACCTTTCATGGGTACACGCTCCTTAGAATCCATTGTCTGGGTGCTATGTGCTCTGGCTTATTTGGAGGCAGCTATCTTCCTCGGTCTCTTCTTCTCCTTTTTCTTGGGCACACCTTCCAGACCCTTCCTTAACCCTTGCCCCAGTGTTGCCGGGCTAAGCACTGTACGACCCCCGGCTAGTTGAGCCTATGTTGAGGTGGCATCTTCAGGCGTGTCCTGTGAGGATTTCATGAAGAGAGACTTCTTGCAATCCCTGCTACGACATTCCTGCCCGGGCAGATCATCCATATCCTCAGTAGCATGCTGATAGCCCGATTCGTCATATGGTTGACTCATCATATCTAAGCCACCCTCATAGCGTTTGTATTGAGGAAAGCCATTGGGTCCTCCGTCTCGTCATCCATTCTCTATTCTACAGGACCGATTACATCATCTAGTACTATTGCACCCCCTTCATCACGTCGTCCGCCGCTCTCACCCGGCACTACAGGAGCTGGTAATTGCGTATGCGGGGTGGTAGTCTCCACACATCCTTGTTGATGTGTGGTTATTGGTGTGCTCTCGGCCGGATCCAGACGAAGAAGATTCTTCGGCCATAGCAGCACCCAACCCTTGCAGCTTCCAATCCACGGCGGGGTCTTGTCGTCCTCTCCCCCTAGGCGTAATGGAGGAGGCAAATCCTCGTGCCCCGATGTCACACTCGACAAGGTAACCCTGAAGTGCCCAATGGGCATCGGCTGCTTGTGGAACAAGAGATCCAAGGGCTTCGTTATCACCCCCTTTCCCACGTCCACCTTCTGGCCTTTGATCAAGTATAGTACAGTGCACGGGGTTTCGTCGGCCTCCAAACACATGCCTGTGGCATAAAACATCCGAAAGGCAACGGAAATGGAATATTTTTGATATATATGTTCGTGCGACATGTAATTACCGGGAGGGCGTCGAGCTCAGCCAAAGACGAAGGCCCACCTAGCGCGCCAGAGACTGAGGATGGGCTGCTATGAGCAGGAGCGAGTGCGAGAGGAGGCCCGGTTGCGTGAGCAAGTGATGGTGCGGTGGTGTTGTTGTTCACGGAGTTGCTCGTGACGAAACTAGGCAACGGGAAATCATGTACCGTCTTGTCTGGATTTTCCTTCGTCAAGTTGATGATAGCCAGAACCAAGTTAGTAGCAAAATCATTTCTGTAGGCAGTTACAGCTGCACTGACTGCTTGTTGTAGCAACTCATTTTTCTCCTTGGCTATTTTTTTCGCGTCCTCAGCTGCTTTTTCTCGACCGCAAGCTTCACCTTTCGTTGATGTCCGCCTGACTGAACTTCTTTTTCTGCTTCTTGGCCTCTGGGCCCTTGTTGTAAAACACCTTCCATGTGGCGCCGTCTCCGGCACCGTGCACACGACCATATTGCGTCCACTGGCCCAAGGGGAGTACCTTAAGTTCGTTCAAGGCCCGGTTGAGAGGGGTGTCCCACTTGGGCCTCATCGGAGAAGTAGGGCTTTCGGCTGCAAGCTGGTGTTGCTTCTCCTATAGAAGGAACGTGAACCGTTTAGGAATGTGTAGTCGACTAGATCTGGAGCTAAATGTAAGGTGTTAAAAGAATAATTACCAGTAGTCTAATCAATCTCCTCATGATCTGGTCCGTGTAAAAAACCTTCTTTTCCTTGTCCCACTTGTAGCGAGCCCTGATGAAGTCACGCTCCAAGGGGTTGGTGAACTTCACGAAGGGGTCTGGGATACCTGCGGCTTCATGTTATGCGTCCTCCTTATCCCATATGGGCCTTTTACCGAGGTAGCCATGGCTTCTGAGGCAATGCTTCCCCGTGTTCCTTTGCTGAAGGCTCTTGAATTTCGCAGCCTTAGCCTTGGCTGCCTCGGTAGCGCAAGTGTCGTTGAACTTTTCGAGCTCCTCTTCCGTAAGTGTCGGATTTTCCTCTAGAATCTTGGACAGGGGTTCCCCAGCCTCAATAGCTAGTTTCACCCTCCCTTTCCAGGAGGCCAAATCATTGTTGAACATGCCCATGGCATGATTGTTAATCTTTTTCATCTTTGGATCATCCCAGGATTGTTCTATGTTATCATCCCAGGATTGTTCTAATGGCTCAAACTTGCCAGGTGCCATCTTTATGATCACCAGTCGTCCAATCCCTAGTTTGTTAGGTTTTCGTATCCTCTACTTCTTCTGCTTCTTCTTTTCGGTAGCGGTATTAGCGTCGGTACCTTCCCCACCAGTATCTTCCCCGCCGGTCTCGGCGCCGCCATCGGTGCCAGCGCCGTCGGTGTCGATGTCAGCGTCAGTACCATCATCAAGACCGACCTGCAAACCTTGATTGTGCTTAGCAGACAAAAAGTCGAGGTACTCTTGTTCACCATCATAATCCATCTCGTCTACATCTTGGTCAGAAGGCCCAGTTTCTTTGTTATTCAACATGTTTCCTATGATTAAGTTTCCTCATTTAATTCTAAAACTATGAAAAAATGAGAAATGACACAAAAAAGATCTATGTTTGCCAGAATGTCGTTTCCCAGTAACTCCCGGCACTCGATATGCCTACTATCTAGCACGAATCATGCCAAAATTCACGGAAAATTTCGGCATGACCTTTGCTATAAAAAATGGGCATATCGAGCGCTTGAAATTTACCGAAACAGAAATGAATCAACATTCCAGTGTAACATAGGCCACTAGGATCATTTACCCTGCACATAATCATCATGTCCAAATTCCAAATATGATATGTGCAAAACATCACATGTCCACATATCACATGTCCACTTCAAATTTGCATATAAAAGGAAGAACAATATAGAACTTGAAGAAAAAAACTAGCTAAATTCATAACTAAATATATAACCTAATCAACCATCTGCCCGAACTAAAACCTAAGTAAATTAACCAAAGAACCCTAGCTACCAGAGAGAGGAGGAGCGGTGGGGGGTTTATAGAGGGTGCAGGCCCGACGACGGCCGAGGTTGGGAGGGGTCGGGGTCGGGGTCGAGCGCCGGGGCCGGAGCCGGGGTCGGGGTCGGGGCAGGGGCCATGGGCGAGCACCGGGGCCGGAGCCGAGGTCGGGGTCGGGGTCGGGGGCGAGCGCAGGGGCGCGGTGAGGGCAGGGCTCCGGCGGCGCGACGGGGGAAGAGAGAGTGTGGGGATTTGGGGGAAAAGAGGCGGGATGAAGAGAGGAGTGGGGATTTTGGCTGTTAAGTGGGCATAGCAGTAGCGCGTTTAAACAAAACGTGATATAGCTACTCCAGGTAGCTATAGCGGTTTTATGAAGAAACGCTACTGCTATCTTGACTAGTTGTAGCTCTTTTCTCAGAAAAGCGTTGCTGCTATAACCAGTACATATATAGCAATTTTCCTGTTTGTTTCCTTCTATTTTCTTTTCCTTTATTTTCTCTCACTTTTCTTTTCTTTTTTTCCGAGAGCAGTGAACGAAGGGAAGGCGATATATATTGCATCATTTGACGGTTAAGTATGTATTCAAAATAGGAACATATATATTACATCATTGGACCCATGCATAATAATGGACAGGTGTCTATACAAAATAGGAACATATATATTACATCATTTGACCGATAACATATGGTCCCTCAGCGTTGACGCTTTTGTTTTTGAGTGAGCTTCTTTCCCTTCTTGTTCGTTGAACAATAATTGAGCCCCTCATTGTGACTTTTCCTTTTCCATTGGAGTATGATTTTTCTTAGGTAATGTAGTATTGATTCTTCTTTTGAAGTATACTTCATCATCATCGTCATCTTCCCTCATTGGGTTGCCGTACTGGTCGTAGTCTTCCTCGTTGGCAACTCCATCCATTCCAATGATGTTCCTTTTGCCTCTCTGTAACGCCCCGGATCCGATGCTCCAGTTGCCTCCCATTTATTTTAGTTGTTGCTGTGTGTTTATTGCGTGTGGCACTGTCATAATTGTTTTGTGTATTTCTCTTTCCCTAGGATTGTTGCCATGATCATGTTGAGTGCCTTGTCATATTTGCTACTTGCTTCATGATCATCATTGTTTACATTGCATTGTGCCTCTTGTCATTTTCTATTTCATCATAATCACCATGTGCATTGCATTCTTCATGATGTTGTGTTGCTCTATTCATGTCGTATGTATCAACCCCTTTGCTATCCCTCTCAAACCTAGCCTTGCACCATCACCTTCTTCTTCCTCTTCTTTTACTTCTTTATGCAAGTGAGTTCTTCCCTGTCCCATTAATGTTCATTCTTTTTATAATGCTCGTGCGCCATGCCTACATCCTCTCTGCCAATTTTCAGCTCATTTGAAGATGTTTTGGTTGGGTTCAAAAATACCTCAAGTTTGAATTATATTAAAACTTGTTTTATTTTTCTACCTTTAAAAATGCCCAAACCAATTATTTCAAATACTACAAAACTCCAGGAGCTTGAGGATATTTTTATATCTGAAAAACTCTTCTCCTAGCCCCCTGGCCATTTTTCTTTTCTTTTGTTGTTTATTTAAATAAACAGAAATTTAAAGGAAATGGAAAAGGCCGCAGCAGCAGCCAGCTGGGCCTCACCTCCAAGCCGGCCTAGTTTTTTCCTTGCTCGCAGCCCGCCAGCGCCGACTCTTTCCCTCTCTCTCTCTCTCTCTCGCCGGGCCCGCCTGCCAGCGACCCATCCCCCTCACGGTCACCTGCTCCGTTCCCCTCCGTCTCCCTCGCTTCAGAGCTAGAGCGCTCGCACCGCCGCGTCGTGAGATCACGGACGTCGAGGCCAGCGCCTTCCGGCGCAACTATAAAGCCGCATCCCTGCGCCCTAGGGTTTCCCTCTTCCCCGTCTCGCCACCGCCACAAGCCCTCTTCCCTCTTCCTGTGTTTGTTCTTCTTCTTCAAGAGCAGAGCACATGAGACAAAACCCCGCCGGTGTCCGGCGTCGCTCGCGCAGCCGGAGGACTTCAAGATCGTCTCCGACATGTTCATCTTCTTCCTCGACGTCGACTACGTCCGTTCAGGCGTCTTCCCCGCACTAGGTCACCTCCACTACGTCGCCAAGTTCCTCGATGTCTTCCTCCCCGCTTCCTCTGCTTTTCGGATCCGAGGATGTCGCCCCGATCGGCGCGTCCCCACATCGTCTCCTTTGTTTTCCGGCAAGACCAGGAGCCAAGAGGTCCAAGGCCGATGCGATCGTCCACCTCTACGTCACCTACCTCCCCTGTTTCGTCTTCTTCGCGGAGCCGCACGCTGCCACGATCAGCGCCTCACTTCGCCCTCTGCATCGCGCCTCCGGTCCCCTGTCTTGTTCCTCGAGCCCAGGGTGAGCAATCTCGTGTCCCAACTCATTCCCGTCAATGATTCTTCGCATCATGTCGAGGCCACGCTCGCTTTTCTCTCACGCCCGCGCCTAGCGCAAACTCTTGGCGCTCCTGCTTCTAGCCTACCGCGCACACACCAGAGGATGTTTTCCTCCTCTGCACGCACTGGCGCACGCCTCGCCTCGTCGTTTATTTTGCATACTCATGTACACACACGCATGCGCGGCACGCGTAGTAGCCGTAGAGCACCACCCGCGCGGCTCCGGACGTCTTCTTCGCCATGTCCGGGGCAAGCTGAAGCTCGTGCCCGAACGCCTGCGCATCCACACAGCACGCGTGCACCCTGTGTGCTTTGCCTCACCGTGCCTCTGTACTCACCCGGCCTTGCCGCGCATCGCCCGGGCCGAGCCGAGCCTTCTCGTGCTCGAGCACCTCCGTGGAGCTGTTTGCCGCGCTCGCCATGCTGCTCAACAGTCTCTGCCGCACCCACGAGCGCCCCGACCTGCAAGCCCGGCCATGTCTCTCTGTTATTTGCTCCGCTTGGTTCAGGTCCAACGTATGCATCTTCAGCGAGTCCACACGCATCACCAACAGCAGCAAAAGCCCCTCCATGCACACGTGCACCCTCACCTATTTCCGCACCCTCGCCGGTGCTTGGTAGCTGCAGCAGGCGCCGTCTGTTGTTACTGTCGCCGGTGAGTTTGACCGTGAGCCATGCCTCCAAAGGTCGCCCTATTTGGTCTCTATTCAATTAGCCCTGGCCTTCTTTTTTTCCACAAGCATAGCTGTAGCCTAGTTGGTCTTCGCGGCGCGCCTCCATTTAGCAGACCTGGGTGCCCCTTTTTGTTTCCCACCTGTTTTATTTATTTTTGCCACACACACGCACGCAGGCACTTGGGCCCCTCTCACAGCCACATGGGCCGAATCCTCATCTGGGCCGCTGCATTGTGATGCTTCGGGCCCGTGCATATTTTTTTCCCACCATGTGTATTTTAGCATTTTTCAGTGCATGCATATTTACCGAAATGCCATCATTTTAAAATGCTCATAACTAAATATCCATGCATCCAAATGAAACATGTCATATATGCATCTTGCTCAGTTTATCATGTTCTTTAACAATATTCAACTTTCATCCCGATGAAAATATTTAAAATTGCTGCTTGCATTAATTAGCATAAATCACATGCTAAAATGATTTATTTTGTAACTAAATAACTGTAACTCTGTTTTAAATAAACTTTATATATAAATGGGATAGAAAAATGCATAGTTTAACTTGATGCACTTATTTTGCATGTTTGACAACTTTAAATTGTGTATAGGGCAGAACAGTAGCAATTCGAAATAATGAACATGGGGATTTTCCGGAATTGTTGTTTGTTGTTTCCGGTCTCATTTAAAATTGCCTAGATAGGTAGTTTTTGTTATGCTTCACCTCTTGCCATGTTAACAACAATTAACCTTGTCATGCATCATACTTGGTTGTGCATCATGCCTTGTTCATGTGTTGTTTGTTTACCATGTTGTTTGCTTCTTTCCGGTTGAGCTTCTTCCCGATAGTTCCTGTTTCGTTGCGATCGTGAGGATTCGTTCGTCTATGCTTTGTTCGACTTCGCCCGTTCGTCTTCTTCATGGACTTGTTCTTCTTCCTAGCGGGATTTCAGCCAAGATGACCGCTACCCTGGATCTCACTACTATCATTGCTATGCTAGTTGCTTCGTTCTATCGCTTTGCCGCGCTACTATCTCTTGTTGATCAAGCCTCTCAAATTGCCATGTCAGCCTCTAACCTTTTTCACCCTTCCTAGCAAACCGTTGCTTGGCTATGTTACCGCTTTGCTCAGCCCCTCTTATAGCGTTGTTAGTTGCAGGTGAAGTTGAAGATTGCTCCATGGTGGACAGGATTATGTTGGGATATCACAATATCTCTTATTTAATTAATGCATCTATATACTTGGTAAAGGGTGGAAGGCTCGGCCTTATGCCTGGTGTTTTGTTCCACTCTTGCCGCCCCTAGTTTCCGTCATACCGGTATTATGCTCCTTGATTTTGCGTTCCTTACGCGGTTGGGTGATTTATGGGACCCCCTTGACAGTTCGATTTGAATAAAACTCCTCCAGCAAGGCCCAACCTTGGTTTTAACATTTGCCACCTAAGCCTTTTTCCCTTGGGAGTCGCGCTCCCGAGGGTCATCTTTATTTTACCCCCCTGGGCCAGTGCTCCTCCGAGTGTTGGTCCAAACTAGAGCAACATGCGGGACCATCCCTTGGAAACTTGGGTTATGTAGGTACCTGTACGCTTAGCTTATCCGGTGTGCCCTGAGAACGAGATATGTGCAGCTCCTATCGGGATTTGTCGGCACAATCGGGTGGTCTTGCTGGTCTTGTTTTACCATTGTCGAAATGTCTTGTAAACCGGAATTCCGAGACTGACCGGGTCTTCCTGGGAGAAGGAATATCCTTCGTTGACCGTGAGAGCCTGTGATGGGCTAAGTTGGGACACCCCTACAGGGTTTAAACTTTCGAGAGCCGTGCCCGCGGTTATGTGGCAGATGGGAATTTGTTAATATCCGGTTGTAGAGAACTTGACACTTGATTTAATTAAAAAGCATCAACCGCGTGTGTAGCCGTGATGGTCTCTTTTCGGCGGAGTCCGGGAAGTGAACACGGTCTTTGTGTTATGAATGTGCGTAAGTAGTTTCAGGATCACTTCTAGCTTCTCGGCCGTTCTGTTGCTTCTCTTCTCGCTCTTATTTGCGTATGTTAGCCACCATATATGCTTAGTCGCTGCTGCAACCTCACCACTTATCCTTTCCATTCCCATTAAGCTTTGCTTGTCTTGATACCCATGGTAATGGGATTGCTGAGTCCTCGTGGCTCACAGATTACTGCAACAACAGTTGCAGGTACCGGTTATGCGATGATCATGACGTGAGAGTGATGCTTGCTTGCTTTGAGCTCTCTTCTGCTTCGTCATCCAAAGGATAGGTTCCAGGTCGGTAGCCTGGGCTAGTAGGGTGGATATTGTTTGAGTTTCTGTTTGTGTACCATCCGTAGTCGGATGTTGATCTCTTGTATGATGTTGATGTATTCTTGGGGCGTTTGTGCCTTATGTATGTATCCCCAACTATTATGTAATGGTTTGATGTAATGATATCCACCTTGCAAAAGTGTCTTCAAGATGCGCTTCTATCCTTGGTGGGACCTTCGAGTTCCTTTAGGATAGGGTCGCATCTTGGGTGTGACAAGCTGGTATCAGAGTCTCGACCGACCATAGGAGCCCCCTTGATTGATCGTGTAGTTTGGCCGTTGTCAAGTCTATAAGAAAACTGTTTTCGGAGTCTAGTTATATCGGAGAGTAGGAATTCTTTTTACTCCTCAGCCCCTTCGTCGCTCTGGTGAGGAATCTTGACGTAGGTGTTTTGAATTACTCCTCTTCCCCTTCAAATTTTCTTTAGGATCACGCGGTTAATTTTCCGGTCGTTGGTTCTCATCTCTTTTCATCCGGTGCATTTCTCATCAAGTTGACTCGAGCCTCTTCGTCGTTGCCAAGTTCAATCCTCAGTTGTTTTCTTTTTCCCACTCGCCCACCCCTTTTTCTTTCTCGGAGCCGGAGTCCGTAATCGAGTATCCATCCTACTCGTGTGAAGTCTTTGCTTTCTTTCCTCAATTATTTCAACTCTTCAAGTTATTCGTCGGTTCTACCTTCCAAGTCGCCTTTGTTTTCCCGCCCTCCCACCCTCTTCTTCCTGGAGCTTGAGTCTCTTTCGAGCATAAATTTTCATTCGTACGGAGCCTCTTCAGTCTTCCCTCAATTGTTTCAACCGGAGAATTCTCGTTTTGTTCGACATTCTTCAACTCTTTTTCTTTTCCGGTGGACTCAATTCAAGTTTTTTTTTCTGGGTTGATCATATTCTTTTCCTTAGATCAAGGGTTTTCCCTGCTCGTTCGCCTCTCGCCAGTCTATCCTTCCTGAGTACTCAAGACATCTCAGGAGATTCATCTGTGTTTTAATTAATTCGAGGTTATCACCTCATTCAAATATTTCAATTGTTCCGATGCATCATCTATCTGTCCAACATCCCTTTTCAATGGTGTTTTTCTCTTTAGTGGGCCCTAACCCACAGGTCTTTTCCCAGGATCTTACCTGACTCTTCTAATTATTCCGGAGCCATTCCTAATTCTTTTTGAGTTTGACGGAAGAATGAATTTCATCAGTCAGATGCCATCTCCAAGATCGCTTTCAAATTATTTTCATCTTTGGTTCAACCCTTCCTCTTTTTCATTCTCCCGGAGTATCTCAGTAATTTTGGTGGTGTTTTCCGTCGTCATTTGAAAGACCGAAGAAGAGTTTTTCCTCTAAATCTTGCCCGTCCTCTTGAAGATTCATGGTTCTAGCTTCATATTGTCCTCTCGAATGATTACGTTTGTCAGATATTCTTTTCTTACCCATCCGGAGTATGTCAGAAGTTGTTTTCCCATTTCTTTTCGCCGGAGGTCATCGTTCCAGAAGTATTCTTCGCCCTCACATTTCAGCTACCGTTATCCAATCATCCCAGTGCTTCGTTCAATTGTTCTTTAATCAGCTCATGATCTCTTTGTTCTTTTGCATCTAAATCCCCTCTAGCATATATGTTCTTCTAATTCTTCCCGGTGATTCATTCCCTTTCATAAGTCATTTTCCAATTCTTACGGTGGTTCCTTCAAATTCTTTTTCCTCTGTCATAATATCATTTCATTCGCTCTTTCCAATTCTACCGGTGGTTCATGAAGACTTTCTCAACTTTTGTGCTATATCCCCCTTAATTTTTTTCCAATAAGAATAAGTAGTATGCAAAAATCCATTGCTTATCATCAATTTAATTTGATGAAGGAAAAGCATACAATAAATCTTATTCTTATTTACCTCCAAGGGATTAATCATTTTCTTCGGAGTTTGTTCTTGATGAATAAATTCTAGTTCCAAGTGTTTTCATCTATTTCTTTTCCGGAGTCAAAAATTACTCGGCCATTTCGTCGGAACCTCCATCTAAATCACCGCAAGGCTCATCTTATTCTTTCATCCTTCATTTATATCTCATCATCCTTTTGTCACCGGAGTTCTTCATGGTAGTTCTTCATGATTTAATTCATTCTTCAAGAGGTCATCAGGATTATTGTTGGAGGAGCGCAAATATCTTTTCCTCTTGCGTCTCGAAGTGCAGTTAATTCTCCGTATTTCTTTTGAAGTGGAGTTTTGCATTTCTTCATTCTTCTCAGCTATTCAGACATTGGTTGTGGTATAATTTCACCTCAAGTTTTGAGTTGTTTTTGATAAGTCCACAACAAACTTATTCTCTCGTTGTTGATTTTCTCAACAACTCCATTCAACCCTTCCTTCTAAGTTCTTTTCATTCAATTCTTTCAATTCTTCCGGAGGCATTGCATTCTTCATCTCGCCAAGTGCCATCTCATTGGGTGAAGTTCATGTTCTAATCCTTCCATTTTCAGTCGGAGTGTTGCCGAGATTCTTTTATTCATTCCTTTTCTATCTTGTTCTAACCGGAGTGATTTCAGAGTCTATCTCGTTTCCATGAGCATTTGATTCTCGTCATATTCGCGGTTCATCTTTTCTAACCGAGTGCTCTCGACATTGTTCATCTTCTCTCTTGTGTTCTTACTTCACCTCTTCCTCTTTCTCTTCCGTCTCGTTCCTAAGATCTCGGGGCGAGATCTCTTGTTAGTGGAGGAGAGTTGTAACACCCCGGATCGATGCTCCAGTTGCCTCCCATTTATTTTAGTTGTTGCTGTGTGTTTATTGCGTGTGGCACTGTCATAACTGTTTTGCGTATTTCTCTTTCCCTAGGATTGTTGCCATGATCATGTTGAGTGCCTTGTCATATTTGCTTCTTGCTTCATGTAGCTGCAGCAGGCGCCCTCTGTTGTTACTGTCGCCGGTGAGTTTGACCGTGAGCCATGGATCCAAAGGTCGCCCTGTTTGGTCTCTATTCAATTAGCCCTGGCCTTCTTCTTTTCCACAAGCATAGTTGTAGCCTAGTTGGTCGCGCCGCGCCTCCATTCTGGAGACCTAGGTTCGAATCCCTGGCTCACCCCTTTTTGTTCCCCACCTGTTTTATTTATTTTTGCCACACACACGCACGCAGGCACTTGGGCCCCTCTCACAGCCACATGGGTCGAATCCTCATATGGGCCGCTGCATTGTGATGCTTCGGGCCCGTGCATATTTTTTTCCCACCATGTGTATTTTAGCATTTTTCAGTGCATGCATATTTACCGAAATGCCATCATTTTAAAATGCTCATAACTAAATATCCGTGCATCCAAATGAAACATGTCATATATGCATCTTGCTCGGTTTTTCATGTTCTTTAATAATATGCAAATTTCATCCCTGTTAAAAATATTTAAAATTGTTGTTTGCATTAATATGCATAAATCACATGCTAAAATGATTTATTTCGTAACTAAATAACCGTAACTCTGTTTTAAATAAACTTTATATGTAAATGGGGTAGAAAAATGCATAGTTTAACTTGATGCACTTATTTTGCATGTTTAACAACTTTGAAATTGTGTATAGGGCAGAACAGTAGCAATTCGAAATATAATGCACATGGGGATTTTCCGGAATTGTTGTTTGTTGTTTCCGGCCTCATTTAAAATTGCCTAGATAGGTAGTTTTTGTTATGCTTCACCTCTTGACATGTTAACAACAATTAACCTTGTCATGCATCATACTTGGTTGTGCATCATGCCTTGTTCATGTGTTGTTTGTTTACCATGTTGTTTGCTTCTTTCCGGTTGTGCTTCTTCCCGATAGTTCCTGTTTCGTTGCGATCGTGAAGATTCGTTCGTCTACGCTTTGTTCGACTTCGCCCGTTCGTCTTCTTCATGGACTTGTTCTTCTTCCTAGCGGGATTTCAGGCAAGATGACCGCTACCCTGGATCTCAATACTATCATTGCTATACTAGTTGCTTTGTTCTATCGCTTTGCCGCGCTATCTATCTATTGTTGATCAAGCCTCTCAAATTGCCATGTCAGCCTCTAACCTTTTTCACCCTTCCTAGCAAACCGTTGCTTGGCTATGTTACCGCTTTGCTCAGCCCCTCTTATAACATTGTTAGTTGCAGGTGAAGTTGAAGATTGCTCCATGGTGGATAGGATTATGTTGGGACATCACAATATCTCTTATTTAATTAATGCATCTATATACTTGGTAAAGGGTGGAAGGCTCGGCCTTATGCCTGGTGTTTTGTTCCACTCTTGCCGCCCTAGTTTCCGTCATATCGGTATTATGTTCCTTGATTTTGTGTCCCTTACGCGGTTGGGTGATTTATGGGACCCCCTTGACAGTTCGCTTTGAATAAAACTCCTCCATCAAGGCCCAACCTTGGTTTTAACATTTGCCACCTAAGCCTTTTTCCCTTGGGAGTCGCACTCCCGAGGGTCATCTTTATTTTACCCCCCCCCCCCTGGGCCAGTGCTCCTCCGAGTGTTGGTCCAAACTAGAGCATCGTGTGGGACCGTCCCTTGGCAACTTGGGTTATGTTGGTACATGTACGCTTAGCTTATCCGGTGTGCCCTGAGAACGAGATATGTGCAGCTCCAATCGGGATTTGTCGGCACAGTTGGGTGGTCTTGCTGGTCTTGTTTTACCATTGTCGAAATGTCTTGTAAACCGGGATTCCGAGACTGATCGGGTCTTCCTGGGAGAAGGAATATCCTTTGTTGACTGTGAGAGCTTGTGATGGGCTAAGTTGGGACACCCCTGCAGGGTTTAAACTTTCGAGAGCCGTGCCCGCGATTATGTGGTAGATGGGAATTTGTTAATATCCAGTTGTAGAGAACTTGACACTTGATTTAATTAAAACGCATCAACCGCGTGTTGTCGGTGTACGAAAGTAGGGGTACCTTAGTATCCCGAACTTGTGCACGGGCAGTCGCAGCGTCCCGCGGCAAGGCTTGCCGGGTGTCCGCCAAGATCCTCCGTAGTTCATATTGATGCCATTCAAGAACAAAGTGTTTTAACTGAGAAGACAAGACCCCGGCAAGAGGAGCTTGCCGGGAAGGATAAGGCCCCGGCAAGAGGAGCTTGCCGGGAAGGCCGACCCACGCACTTCAAAGAATCTACCGCGACGCGCCGCGCATCCCGGCAAGACCCGACGAGCGACAAGCTTTTGGGTGCGACAAGACAACGACCGCGGCAAAGCGCTTGCTGCGGCGAGGCCACCATCGCGCCCATGCTCCAATAAGATCTGCCGGGCGTGTCGCCGCAGATCGTTCTAGGCGCACGTGGCGGGAAGTCAGGCAGCCAAGCGGTGCGAGGTGGCAAGTGGAGATGACGAAGGCCATCGTGGCAGTGGTGGCGCCCTAACGGTCGCTTTTACGACTGCTTTGGCGACACGGACGGGCATTGAATGCTCTTGTCCCTGCGCCGAGTTAGGTAGGGTGCATCAGAGATGGCAGCTTGTACCAACCACCCTTTTACATTTGTACCCTTTATGCGTTGCCACTGTCGGTGACCCCTTTAGCCTATAAAAGGAGGCCCATGCGCAACGAGAAGAGGTTCGACTCATTCAAACTACACCACTCTCACACTCTCGAGCAAGAAAGTAATATAACCACAAAGCAGCGGATGAGTTTTATCTCTCCGAGAGCTCCGGCTGGGTAAAATCGCCAAGCGTTCGCCGATCCACTCTTCAGGCGCCTCCGCCCTCGTCGGACGAAAAGGGCCCGCCCCATAGGTGCTCGTTTCCCACGACATCTTTGGCGCGCCAGGTAGGGGGCGTCGAGGTTGTGTGAACCCGATCCGGCGTTCGCGCGAGTTACATCATCATCTTCATCGACATGCCACCGAAGAAGAAGGCTTTGGAGGTGGCTGGACTGTCTGCGTCGATTCCACCGCCACCAGAGCAAGCGGGTGGTGGAGTAGACGCCGGCGGAGGCATGGGCGCCGACGAGGGGGCTCACGATGCTGCCAGGTCCAAGGACAAGGCTGCACAGACCTCGGCGTCCGTACACGCACCGCGCCCATCTCAGGAGGCGCGGGACCGACAACGTCATGGCACGCGCGGTACCATACGTTCGTTGGGTCAAGGCCAAGCTGGTGGATCTCGACGCCAAGATCGGCATGCACGCCAACATGCCGGCACGAGCGCTGCATCGGTCGCTGACGAGATGTCGCTTCTTCTAACATTGTTAGAAGTGTGAGCATATCTCGTTCCTCGCGCCGTTCGCCGCCGCCACCCAAGACTCTAGAAGAAGCATTGGTCCGGGCCCAACTGCTTCTAGATTACCCTCCAGCACCGGACAAGATCGACGATTGGAGGGCTACCATCCAGAGCCTAATCGGCTTCGCCAACAGCGACACTCCTCGCAACCGAAAGCACGCCGGTTGCGCAAGACGCCCCAATAAGAAGCCGATGGCGATAAGATCGTGGGGGTGCAACCACCGTGCACTCCCCGCCCCGAAGGCCGAAATCGCCGACTCGCCGGGTCAACCTCGACACCGATTCCACGGCATCGTCAGATCCACGAGCTCGTCGCGATCAACGCCAAGTTCTTCAAGAACGGCAACAAGAAGACGCTCGTACTCGCATTGAGCGCCGAAGAGAAGCGCGGTGTCAGTCAGACCAGCGCGCTGGGCCAGCTGTTGACATGCATGCGCTAGGGGAACCAGGCGACTTGCCGTACGCGGTAGGTTGCCCTGCGTTCACTTGTGAGCTGCGGCAAGTCCAGTGGCCCAATAGCAAGAACTTTAAACCAGATGTATCGGAGAAGTATGATGGTAGGTCGCATCCGTCGGAGTTCCTCAGCATCTACACCATCGCGGTGTAGGCTGCCGGAGGGCGCGACGAGAAGATCCTTGCCAACTACTTCCCGCTGGTACTCAAGCCCAACGTCAGATTCTGGCTCATGAACTTGCCGGACGACTCCATCTCCTCATGGGCGGACCTGTGTCACCAGTTTGTCGGCGCATTCACAGGCGGCTACAAGCCCCATGGCCAGGAAAGCGATCTTCATCTGCTCGCCTAGAAGGAAGGAGAGCCCCTGCGCAAGTATATTCAGAGATTCAGCCAAGTGCAACGAACATCCAGATGTCCACCCGCCCATGTTATTAGCGCTGCTCCATCAAAATGTGCGAATCTGCAGGATGCGGAGGAGAGGGCGATGTGCAAGATAAGGGACGCGATGAGCTATACGCCCGGCCGGCGATGTGCACGTGCTGAGGAAGGGAGGAAACTCCCCGGAGAGAACACAGGAGCAGGGGGGTCTGACAGTGAGGATGCTGCCCCGGCAAGAAAGAAAAACCGCGGCGAACAATGTAAGAAGGAAAGGCAAAGATGTGGTAGCTGCAAGCAGTCCGCAACGGAGGTGGCGCCAAGGAAGCAGAACTCGGCGGCCGCCGACAAGCGTGGCAGCCCGACAAGCAAGATCGCAAGATCCATCGTACCAAGGGCCACGATCTCCAAAGTTGCAAGAAGGTTGAACAGCTTGTCGAGCTGCAGAAAGCTGAGTACGAGCGACGCGACAAGGAGAAGGCCCAGGAGGGTACTGGTGGATCCGGCAAGAAGCGTCCCGGCAGGGGAGGACGCTGCGGCAAGGCCAAGCAGCGGCAAGGAGACAGGCCTCCCCGCGGCCGCGACAAGGATGGAGATGAAGATGAAGATGAGGATATGGAAGATGATGAGGCCGACGAGCAGGAGTTTCAAAAAGCCACAGAGGTTTTGTGCGTTGACAGCGGTGCTTCTCTGCATACCTCGCACCGCCACTTCAAACAAGGTGCGAGAGTTAATGCAACCGAACCATCGGTTGAGTCACGCAAGCCCTCGGTGGTCCAAGACGCTTATCATCTTTGACATTGAGGATCACCCCGACCGCATCATCGCGGTCGGGTGCTTGCCGATGTTGGTTTCACCAACTATCCGCAACCTCAAGGTCACAAAGATGCTAGTTGACGGCGGGGCCGGCTTGAATCTGATCTCCTCCGCGGTACTCCAGAAGCTCCAAATCCCGACAATGAGCTCAAGAGACCGGTACTTTCCAGGGAATCAATCCGGGAAGGAGCAAGCCAAAGGGGAAGATCACGTTGCCAGTGACATTTGGCAGCGAGCTGAATTTCAGGACAGAGAGAGTTACCTTTGACGTTGCTGATTTCCCATTGCCTTACAATGGGATACTCGGCCGTCCAGCACTCGCCAAGTTCATGGCAGCCTCTCACTATGCTTACAATGTGCTCAAGATGCCAGGTCCGATAAGTGTCATCTCTGTCCCTGGCGACAAGAAAGATGCCCTTATCTGCACTGACAAGATCTACCGGGAAGCAGCAGCCGCAGCAGATCACAAGCCACTTGCCGTTGAAGCTCCCCGGGGGAAGAAGAAGACCAAGTCCGGCAAGAGCTCTGATGCCCAATCCGCAAGCGCACCTCTTCGAGTGCTGCGCCATCGCCGAGGACGCACCATCGAGCTCCACCGGCAAGTGTAAGAAGGCGAAGGCAACTCCGCCAGAGACCAAGAAAGTGGCGCCAAAGAGGACGGCACCGGTGGTACCTTCACCATCGCTTGCCACGCTTGACCCTAAATAGAAAAGCGCCATTGCTTTCTGCATGGCGAATGTCGATGTGTTTGCATGGCAACCATCCGACATCCCCGTGTTCCTGTGAAAGTAATTGAGCACCACCTTGCCGCCTATCCTCACGCCGCCCGCCAAGCGTAGTTAGGAAGCAAGCGGTGGAGCGCCAAGAATTCATTGTCAAGAGATCAAGAAGTTGGAAGCAAGCGTTCTGGTCGAGGAGTGCTCCATCCTACGTGGTTGGCCAATCTCGTAGTCGCGCGCAAGGCTTAACGGAAATGGAGGCTTTGTATTGACTTCACCGATGTTAATAAAGCTTGTCCCAAAGATCCATTTCCTTGCCGCGCATTGACCATATTATCGACTCCACGGCAGATGTGATTTGCTTTCATTTCTTGATGCGTATTCGTGATATCATCGATCTTTATGGTAGAAGAGGATGAGGAGAAACCGCATTCATTACTCCATGTGGCACATACCGCTTTGTACGGATGCGTTTGGACTAAAGAATGCTGGTTCAACATTTGCAAGGGTAGTTCACGGCTTTTGAGCCACAGCTGCACGTAAATGTAGAGGCTTACATGGATGACATAGTGGTCAAGAGCAAAGACAGAGCAACTCGATTCAAGATTTGGACGAGACCTTTGCAAATCTACGCAAGATCAATCTCAAACTCAACCCCGAGAAGTGCGTGTTTGGAGTCCCTTCCGGCAAGCTTCTCGGTTCTTTGGTCTCGGCGGGGATTGAAGCCAACCCCTACAAGATAAAGGCCATTGAGCGATCAAGCACCGGCGCGCCAAGGATGTACGAAGGCTTGCTTGCCCTGCGTAGCTGCTCTCAAGAGAGTTCATCTCTAAGTTCTGCTGAACGCGCCTCGCCATTTTTCAAAATTTTGAAAAGGCAGGTCCAATGAAATGGACTCGAGAAGCGGAGGCTGCGCCGCAGACTTCAAGAGATACCGTCCTCCACTCAATACTTGTCGCACCTAAACCACAAGAGAAGTTGTCGCTATATCTAGCGGCAACCAATCAAGTGGTTAGTGCTGCGTTAGTAGCGAAAGGGAGGCGGTTGATGAGCCAATGGCCACAGCAAGTGCATCCAATGACAAGCAAGGGCTTCCCGACAAGCTCGTCCCCCGACAAGGACGATCCGCAGCCACAAGAAGAGAAGAAGAAAATGGTGCAATACCAGTTTACTTTTGTCGGCCTTCTCGCAGGGGCTAGATCAAGGTACTACGTGCGTGCGTTGCTTTTCGCCTTCTCATGGCCTCGAAAAGCTGCGCCATTACTTTCAAGCACATGAGATCACAGCTTGTCACTCGCTTCCGTTGAAGAGGATATTGCAAAATCCGTATAACAGCAGGATTGTCGAGTGGGCACTGGAATTGTCAAGCTTTGGCCTCAAGTTTGAGAGTACTTCAACTATCCAGAGCCGAGCATTGGCAGAATTCATAGCGGAATGGACGCCAACACCTGATGAAGAAACTCTAGAGACAAGCATCCCCGTCAAGGAAGCAAGCAAAGAATGGACCATGTACTTTGATTGTGCCTTCTCACTGCAAGGCGCCGGTGCGGGCGTGTTACTTGTCGCACCCACCGGAGAGAACCTCAAGTATGTCGTCCAGATGCACTTTCCCAAGGAGCAAGCGACAAACAATACTGCAGAGTATGCAGGCTTGCTTGCCGGACTTACGATCACGGCAGACCTTGGGATCAAAAAGCTTATTGTCAGGGGTGACTCGCAGCTTGTCGTCTGCCAAGTGAACAAAGATTATCAGAGCCCGTTGATGGAAGCTTACATTGATGAAGTGAGGAAGTTGGAAGAGCATTTTGAAGGCTTACAGATGGAACATGTTCCGAGAGCCCAGAACGACATTGCAGATGGCCTGTCAAAATGCGCTGCACTCAAGTTACCTGTGGAACCAGGGATCTTTGTGCTCAGGCTGACTCAACCATCTGTGATACCATCAACTGGACAGAGCAAGAAGAGGAAGTTGATTTCCGGTGACTACTTTCCGCTGAGCTCCCGAAGCCGCCAAGAAGGTCCCCAAGATCAACACTAAGAATGCCGAGGAGCATCTGCTCCGACAAGCCCTAGGTTTGTTCCGCTGAAGCGCACGCCCCGACAAGTTTTGTTCGCAGCTTGCCGGGAACATCAAGCTCCGGCTGAACCGCAGGTTCTTGCCGTAGAAGCAGATGTTCCCGCAGCAGCGTTGGTGCCTTTAGTCCTTGTTGTTGAGCCACAAGCTCCAGCATGGGCATAGCAGATTGTCCATTTTCTACAGACAGAGAACTTCCCAAGAGCAAGAAGAAGCGGAGAGAGTAGCCCGGCAATCATATGTACCAGTTTGTCGATTTACATACTGCATGTATGAGATTCAACGGAGTGAAATTGAAGTGCATTCCCCGGAAGATGGATGAAGTCGTTGGCGGAGATACATGGAGGCATATGTGGTCATCACATTGGCAAGAAGAGCACTTGCCGCAAAGCTTCCCGGAAGGTTTCTTTTGGCCAACAGCCTCCGTGATGCAACGGCACAAGTAACCAAGTGTGAAGCGTGCAGTTCCACTCCAAGCAGATACATCAACCAGCTCAAGCTCTCCGCACGATCCCTTTATCCCGCCATTTTCGTCCGGGGCTCGACATCCTCGCCCCTTTCCCCGAGCTGTCGGGGCTTTGAATACTTGTACGCTGTAATCGATAAGTTCACAAAGTGGCCGGAAGTGGAAGCGAGGAGGAAGGTGACAAAGACAACAAGAAGTCAAGTTCTTCAGTCAATTGTTTGCCGCTTCGAGTCCCTAACAAGATCATCACCAACAATGGCACACACCACGAGCCGCACCTTCATGCAAGACGCCCAAGATCTTGGCGCCAAGGTTCCGCCCGCTTCGCTTGCTCACCCGAGAAGCAACGGTCAAGCGGAGAGGGCAACGCCATTTGGCGCGGGCTCAAGACCGTAACTTTCGACAGGCTGCACAAGTGCGAAGGAATTGATCGAGGAGCTGCCAGCTGGTTCTTGGTCGATCAGACGACGCCAAATCGAGCCATCGCCGCACACCTTTTGCTCTAGTCTATGGAGCAGCAGGCAGTTCTCCCCACGGAACTCAGATACGGATCGCCTCGAGTGCTCGCTATGATGAGCTTGAGCAAGAGCAGCTGCGATAAGATGACACGCTGCTCCTTGAGGAAGATCGCCTTCAGTCTGCCAGACGAGCTGCTCGATATCGCAAGCTTTGCGCCGCTACCATAGCCGCAAAGTCAATGCCAGAAGTCTCGAGGAAGGCGACTTTGTTCTTCGGCGCGTTCAATCCGCCAAGAATTCCAACAAGTTGACGCTGAAGTGGGAAGGTCCTTATCGGGTGAAACGAGTCACTAGGCCCGCGCCGTCTCGCTTTGAGACCAAGATGGCTTTCCGTGAGCAACTCCCCGAACATTGAGCATCTTCGTAAGTTTTACCCATATAGGCGGTTGTTTTAACCTGTTCCGGCAACCACCTTTTGCACAAGCCTTGCCGCTGTTGCATGTAACCCTTTGTACAAAGCCGAGCACAGATCCCGTGCATAAATAAAGCTCATGTGCTTCGCACATCTTGTCAAATTTCATGCCTTTTTTCTTTATTGCATGCATTATCTGACACTTTGTGCAGCACTTGCCCCCGGTAAGCAATAACGAGCCTTAAGGCTCCATATCTTTATTTTCTCTTCTTTCCTTTTCTTAAAAAGAAGGTTCCTTCGCCCACAAGTTCACCGGGGAGGAGAAGATAATGGTGTGGACCAAAGGCCGCTCAAAGAAGTATAGCCTTGCCGGACGCAGATTTACGTAAAAGCTAAGTTGCCAAAGTTTGAGTACAATCAATTTTTTAAAAAATAAAGTTATCTTCCTTGAACGACTGCGGCTTTGTATGGAAAACTCAGCGCGCGGAGGAACCAACTCAGAGCTAGTTGCGCCTTACTTTGCTTCGAGTCCGCTCAACAACTTAAGTGTGCGTGCAACTAGTTGCCACAAGGTTTCTTGTCGGAAGCAAAGACCGCCAAAGAAGTCTGCCGATAACCAAGACTCAACAATAAGGCAAGGGTGCTCATACCGCAAGTTCCCTAAAAGCGTAGGGCAAAAACATACAAAGGAGGGAATCAAGTAAAGGAAATGACATAGCAAATACTGACCAAGATAAAGTTATATTACAAAAATGACTTGCCGTGCTCTAATAGATTGTTCGTGTGACATATCTGGCAGCGGCAAGAAAAAGGAGGAAAAAGGCGGCCTAGTCTACGCGATCACCGTCGACCCTCCTGACTTCATTCACCTTGTCCACGATGGGTGCGACAAGGGCCCTGAGCTCTTCAAGATCGGCACCCGCCGGCAGCTTCTTGAGGATGTTGGTGAGGTTGAGGCCCGAATTGCGGAAGAGCACCTTCACCAACACCTTCTCCAAGACTCTGGCGCAGATTGCGCGGACTCGTCACCAGCTGCCTTGGGATCCTTTCTCGAGTTGCCGGAGAGCCGCCGCCACGCCTTGAAGAACAGAGTGAGCTTGGCGCTGGGCCGGAGGTTCTCATCAAGAGTACCAAGCCCTCCAATTCCAGCAAGGCCAGCTTGCCGATGATCAAGGGCGATGTTGACGAGGCCCCACGCCCACAGCTCCACAAAGAGTCTCAAGGTGTTCTGGTTTCGCGGCCCTCGCTGCCAGCCGCCTCATTGGCCTTGATCTCCTCGCTTCAAGTCCTCCTCCCGCTTCTTGGCGCCGTCCAGCGCCTCCTAGAAGCGTGGCACACTTCACCGAGATCGGCATTGGCGTCCTTGGCAGCGTTCAGCTCCCTGCCCTTCTCTGAGAGATGACTCTACAGCTCACCATGGGCAAGGGCGTCCTTCTCGCGCTCGCGCTGAAGCGCGGCAAGCTCTTTAGTCTTTGCCTTGAGGGTGGCTTCTAGCTCCGTCACCCTCACCTTCAGCTCCTTCTTGGCGGCCTCGGCAACTGCAGCAGTATCCTTCGCTTCCTTGAGGGCTCCGCCAAGTGTCTCCTCGCACGCGGCAAGCTCCTCCTCATGGCTATCCAAGTTAACCTTCTTCTGTGTCAGCTCGCCTTCTCGCGCAGACATCTCCTCGGCGGCAAGCCATTGCTGCTCTTCGGCTTCAGCCTTCTTGAGGAGAAAGGCCTTCCGCACCTCGGCAAGCTGCGCCCTCTCCTCTGCAATGGACCGGAGGGCCTCTTGGTTGCGGCTCTGGAGCTCCTCCGCGTGCTTCTATGTCCACTCCGCTGCGCGACAAGCGCTTCCGGACTCCAGCCATTGCTTCGGGCACGGTAGAGCGACACCAACTTCCGGAGTAGCTGCTCCTCCTCAGACTCACCGTTGCTGCTGCTTGGCGTGTCAACCACCGTCAGCCCAACGGTGGCGAGTACTTCTCCGTCAAAAGCCTCTCCCTCGACCGGCGCCTGAGCTTGATGCCTGTGGGAGCTTGATGAAGACACCGCCGCCTTCAAGTAGGCGCCGGACCGGGCTCTTCAGAGCTTGGTGCCGTGTTAGCGGCGGAGGATCGGCGGTCGGTGTAGCGCCTCAAGCTCCCGCGCGCCCTAGGGTCGCCAAGATGATCACCGGATCCTCGCCAGCCCAAGCCAAAGAGCCTTGGCGGCCTCTTTGTCGGCAGGATCATCAGCGCCGGCCTCTTCTTCGGTGGCAGCGGCTTCGTCAGTATTGCCGCGCACATTCTCCTCGCCGGTGGCCTCGATCTCCATCGGTTCAGTGGAGGGGGGATCTGAAGACAGGAAGAGGGAGAAGAAGTCAAGCAAATATCCAGAAAAGAAGATCGGAAGAAGAAGAATCCAAGGGAAGTTTCAAGCAAGGGAAATTACCAGTGTTGGGATCCACGGTCATGGGCTCCACCACTGGAGGGTCGCTGGTGCTGCCCCTTGCCGGAGACTCCTCCCTTGCTGGAGAGTCACCCCTTGGCGGCGTAGTCGAAGCAGATAGCACCTCAGGGGCAGCTTCTGGTTGTTCCTGGTGAGCCTGTTCTGCTCCTACACAAGCAAACCAATAATCAAGATATCACCAAGGAAAGATCACTCATGCGCGCCCCACAACAGGAAGTGAACAAATACTTACGCTGGGGGCTGCGCTGGGGGCTGCTTTGGGGAGAGATTGTCGGGTCCGACAAGGTGGTCTCGGATGCGTCCTCTGTTGCCACAGCAGGATCGTCCTCGATGACAACCACGGGGACCTTGCCCTCTTCGCCGCTCTCTGGGCCAGAGTCCTGGAAAGGAACAAGGTTCAGAAGAAAGCATATCAGAAACAAGACAAGAAACAGCAAGAATTGAAGAAACATAAGTACAACAAAAAGAAAAGACTTACTCGTCCTCCTCTTCTTCCTCCTCGTCGGAGTTGAGCGCGGAGAGATCAAAGTCTGGTACCCTTTCAGCGCGACGAGGCGGAGGAGTAGGCTCCCTTGGACGCTAGGCGAGAGCTGCGGCAGGGTCGGGAGCGGCGGTCCGAGAAGACCCCGCTCCAGTTGCCGGGGCGGCGTGAGATGCTCCCGCGGCAGCGGTGCTTGTCGCGGTGGAGCGTGTCCCGCGGCGCGGCGGCTGTTGGCCCATCTGCCGCCTCGCCAGAAACTCCGGTCTGGAGGCGCCTTCTTGGTTGAGCTGGGGGCTGCACTGGGGGCTCTGCCTGCGACAAGTTGCTTGAAGACGGCTGGCCACTCGCGCCCCCAGCGGGCTCGCTCACTTCGGCTTCGGGCTCTCCCTTGCCAACGACCTCCCCGACAAGATCCTCTCGGTCGGCAAGGCTTGCCGCCTCGGCTGCCTCTGCCTCCTCCAAAGTAAACCAAAACTCGCCCACGGCGGCGCGGCCGCCGCCTCCCGCTTCGGTGGCGATCGCCGATCTCATCATCGCGGTGTCGCGGTGAGAAGCCTCGCTTGTCGTCACGGACCGCCACCTCCACCAAGTCGTCGAAAAACTGTTGCACGACGTCGTCGGCGGGCTCCTGCCAAGTTGGGATAATCCCATGCGAGTCGCACTCGCATCATTGCGTGGATGTGGTCGAGCCGAGTTGTTGCACAACGGACGATGCCTGCGGCAGCCCGAACCACTCGATGGTTGGGGTCGACTTTGAACAGTTCCTTGAGCGCCCCGCCCAACTCTGCAATGAAGTTAAAATTGAGGCCTGGGCGTAGCCTCATGATATCCGCCGCCCCCAACAACCAGCGGGTCTCCCTCTCCCGCAGAGGGCGCGCGGGCGGCGAAGAAAGTCCGCGCCAACAGCCCCTACGGTGAGCCCGCAAGCCCGAGCCGCAAGATCCGGTGGTGGCAATCTTCAATCTAGCATCGTCCGCCGCCAGAGCCCAATCGCCGCCAAGACTACTCGGGTTTGGCGAAATTGGTAAATGGATGCGGTTCTCATCAACAATCCAGCACCACTCCGCCGCCACTCCTCCCATTTGCTACGGAGCTCCCTCCAGATAGACCTCCTTCATGCCGACCGAGATCCAGCGATCCCGCCAGCCTAAGGGCTCTCCTTTCGCCCGGGGCATGAAGTAGTGGCAAAAGGGCAACATTTGGGTGGATTCCAACGACGTTCGCAGAGATGTGCAAAACCGCCATGGTCGAACGGCGCTGGGGGTGAAGTCAAGGAGATGAAACCCGAGGTATTCATGATGTCACTGAAGAAATCGGAAAAGGCGGGCACAGCCCGCAATAGAAGAACAATGGGAAGAAGGGGTATCCTTGACACCGCTTGAGGTAGAAGCTTCGCGGAGAGTACTGCAGACGTGGATGCGCCTGCCTCCGCTGACCAAGATATAGAACCACTCCCAGATTCTTCGCGGAGAGCTCGAGGGGGAAAGTGCTCGCTCCTTGCGCAGCGCCTCAAGCCGCAGCGCCTCGGCCGACTTCGCGCCCTTCCCGGTCTTCGGAGCCATGGCGGAGGCGGTGGGGGAGAGCGGGAGCGTTGGCGGCGACGGCGGCGACGGGCGGCGGAGCGCCGCTGCTTTTCGGCTTTGAGAAGCGGAGGGGAGGGCGGAGATTTCGAGGAAGCAATCGCAGTGGCGAAGGTGGGGAACGCCCCTGCTTCTCGCTTATAAAGAGGAGGAGGCGAACGCTACGCCTTTTTTCGACAAAGAATCACCCACGATCTCCCACGACGCCGCTGCTTGATGCGTGCCATTACGGAGGGCGCGGTGGATACGGAGTTAGATTTGGTGCGACCGGGCCGCGGTGCCCGTGCAGCCTGCTTTTGGGCCTCGCCCAACAGCCGCACCGCAGGTGGCCCAGTTCGGGGCTCTGTCGGTGTACTAAAGTAGGGGTACCTTAGTATCCCGAACTTCAAGACGGCAACAAGCAGCGTCTCATGGGCAAGGCTTGCCGGGTGTCCGCCAAGATCCTCCATAGTTCATATTGATGCCATTCAAGAACAAAGTGTTTTAACTGAGAAGACAAGACCCCGGCAAGAGGAGCTTGCCGGGAAGGACAAGGCCCCGGCAAGAGGAGCTTGCCGGGAAGGCCGACCCAGGCACTTCAAAGAATCTACCGCGACGCGCCACGCGTCCCGGCAAGACCCGACGAGCGACAAGCTTTCAGGTGCGACAAGACAACGAGCGCGGCAAAGCGCTTGCCGCGGCGAGGCCACCACTCTGCGCCCATGCTCCAGCGCATCCGTCGACGTGTCGCCGCAGGACCGTTCCAGGCGCACGTGGCGGGAAGCTGTGCAGCCAAGCGGTGCGAGGTGGCAAGTGGAGATGACGAGAAGGCCATCGTGGCAAGTGGTGGCGCCCCTAACGGTCGCTTTTCTGCACTATTTTGGCGACGCGGACGGGCATTGAATGCTCTTGTCCCCTGCCGTTGGAGTTAGGTAGGGTGCACTGTAGATGGCAGTTGTACCAACCACCCTTTTTACATTTGTACCCTTGCCTGCGCTGCCACCTGTCGGTGACCCCTTTAGCCTATAAAAGGAGGCCCATGCGCAACGTAGAAGAGGTTCGACTCATTCGAAACTACACCACTCTCACGCTCTCAAGCAAGAATAGAATATAACCACAAAGCAGCAGTAGGAGTTTTATCTCTCCGGAGAGCTCCGGTTGGGTAAAATCGCCGATGCTCCGCCGATCCGCTTCTTCGGCGCCTCCGCCCTCGCCGGATCAAAGGGGCCCCGCCCATAGGTGCTCGTTTACCACGACACGTGTGTAGCCGTGATGTTCTCTTTTTGGCAGAGTCCGGGAAGTGAACACGGTCTTTGTGTTATGAATGTGCGTAAGTAGTTTCAGGATCACTTCTTGATCACTTCTAGGTTCTCGACCATTCCGTTGCTTCTCTTCTCACTTTTATTTGCGTATGTTAGCCACCATATATGCTTAGTCACTGCTGCAACCTCACCACTTATCGTTTCCATTCCCATTAAGCTTTGCTACTCTTGATACCCATGGTAATGGGATTGCTGAGTCCTCGTGGCTCACAGATTACTACAACAACAGTTGTAGGTACCGGTTATGCGATGATCATGACGTGAGAGCGATGCTTGCTTGCTTTGAGCTCTCTTCTGCTTCATCATCCAGGGGATAGGTTTCAGGTCGGCAGCCTGGGCTAGCAGGGTGGATATTGTTTGAGTTTCTGTTTGTGTACCATCCGTAGTCAGATGTTGATCTATTGTATGATGTTGATGTATTCTTGGGGCGTTTGTGCCTTATGTATGTATCCCCAACTATTATGTAATGGTTTGATGTAATGATATCCACCTTGCAAAAGCGTCTTCAAGATGCGCTTCTATCCTTGGTGGGACCTTCGAGTTCCTTTAGGATAGGGTCGCATCTTGGGCGTGACACTCTCCTCGCGACAACACAACTGGGATTGCGTGGGTCGGTTATGAAGTAGCATTGTGTCACATGCCTAGCGTGTACCCATGGCTCGTTTTTTGCGATAGCGTTCATGGTAGCGCTCTTGGCGTCAGATATAGTCATGGTAGTGAAATACCGGTTTTCTCTTTCGACATTCTTAGCCCATCTGACATAGAACATTGTTGTGTTGTGCAGTCCAGAGTAGTCAAGCTCCCAGATCTCCTCAACCCTTCCGTAAAATCTATCAGTTGCGTCGTTGTTGCTGCCGGTCATGCATTCCATCGTCACCCATGAGTTCTGATCATCACTGCCATATCTTTGGCCTCCGTGTAGAACGTGTATCCGTTGATATCATAAGCATGATAGGTACGAGGTTGGGCGAGGGGCCATGATGTGCTAAGGCGTATATGAGCAATCCGTCCTTAGAGCCCTCCTTTGGGGATTAGCAATAATATGCTCTTTGAACCAATGCAGGAAAGTGGAGTTATGCTCTCTAGTAACTTCAGCGTCCGTCCTGCATACCCTCCGGTCATGATACTTCTTTGCGATAATTTCTTTCTGTAGTGCCACGAAAGGATCTACCTCATCTAGGTGTTGTAGCACTACCAAATTTGCTCACAAAGTCAAATCATTTGCATCGATCCGAGTATGCCATGTGCAGTTCCTCGCGACGTTGGAGTGACCTTCTCCTTCGAGCCTCCCATCGTGCTTGTTAACGGGCAAACCAACACCAACACTAGGCGGCTGGTCTGCGCCATATAGAAAATTCTCGCAGAAAGAGATGCACTCTTGTGTCAGATAGCCCTGGACAATGCTTCCATCCGGACGGGACATGTTACGAACGAATCCTTTGATGATCCCATTCATCCTCTCAAACGGCCTCATGTTGTGCAGGAATGACGACCCCAGGTTTATTATGTCGTCCCCGATGTGGACACACAGACACACCATCACGTCAAAGAACACGGGCGGGAAGTACATCTCAAGCTCATTCAGTATCACAATGATCTCTTCCTCTAGCCTTCGGAGCTGCTTCACACTGATCAACTTTCGAGAGATGACATCGAAAAAGTTGCAGAGACTAATAAGCGTGTCACAGACGTGCTTGTCCATTATCCCTCTAAGGGCAACATGTAGTATATGCATCATCATCACATGACAGTCATGGGATTTCATCCCGCTGAACCTTTTCTTGTCTGTGTCTAGATATCTGCTTATCTTGCCACAGTAATCGGAACTAACTTTGACTCCGGTAAGGCACTTAAAGAATTGACCGATCTCAGCCTGACTTAAGGTGAAGCAAGAAGGGGGGCAATAATCCTCTTTATTTTCTTGCCCTTCTTCTCCCGCGCCTCTGTCTCCATCTTTGTCTCGTCTGACTTTTTAACGGGCGACCTGTGCATATCTTCCCTGATATTCAAATCTTGCAAGTCTTTTCTTGCCATCGGCCCATCCTTGTTCTTATCTGGCATGTTCATCAGTGTTGCGAGCAAGCTCTCAAGGACATTCTTATAGATATACATTTGATCAAGGCAATGAGGTGTATCGAGTTCATGCCAGTACTCTAAGTCCCAGAACACAGACCTCATCTTCCATACCTTTAGCAGCGGCTTCAGCGCCTTTTTCATCATATTTCCCGGTGTGGGGCACTGCTTCAAGTTTCTCAACAACTCATCAATTTTGGCGCCGCTCCGCTTACGTGGAGGTCCTCGATGCTCAGTGTGACCATTGAATAGATCTCCACGGTTTCTCCACGGGTCGTCCGGTTCGAGCCATCTTCGATGCCCCATCTACATGATTTTCCTAGACCCGCCATCTTTCCTTGACGTTTGCTGCTGAGACATCGTATCATCCATGCACCGCGTGCATCCGCAATATCCATGGCACCCCTAGACTGCGACATATCCGTAACCGAGATAGTCATGCATAGTCATGATCAGCGCGGCTCTCATGTAGAAATACTCACCTTTGCTGGTGCTACCTCTTGAGCACTGCGTTGGATTTCCCCGAAGAGGAGAGGATGATGCAGCAAAGTAGCGTAAGTATTTCCCTCAGTTTTTGAGAACCAAGGTATCAATCCAGTAGGAGACCACGCACAAGTCCCTCGTACCTACACAAAACGATAGCAACTCGCAACCAACGCTTAGGGGTTGTGAATCCCTTCACGGGCACTTACGAGAGTGAGATCTGATAGAGATAATATTTTTGGTATTTTTGATAGATAGATGCAAAGTAAAAAGTAAAGGCAAAGTAAAAAACAAAGCAAGTAAATAAAGTGATAGAGATTGATATGATGAGAATAGACTCGGGGGCCATAGGTTTCACTAGTGGCTTCTCTCAAGAGCATAAGTATTCTACGGTGGGTGAACAAATTACTGTTGAGCAATTGATAGAATTGAGCATAGTTATGAGTATATCTAGGCAATGATCATGTATATAGGCATCACGTCCAAAACAAGTAGATCAAACAATTCTCAAGATCTACTACTATTACTCCACTCATCGACCGCTATCCAGCATGCATCTAGAGTATTAAGTAAAAACAGAGTAACGCTTTAAGCAAGATGACATGATGTAGAGGTATAAATTCATGCAATATGATAAAAACCCGGATGTAACTTTCAATATTTGTAACTCCAACTCTTGCCATTTTCGGATTTGTGCTATGTTTTTCCCTCCGTGGTTGGGTTTTGTTTTCATTTTGCATTTTGTTCATGTCATGCATCTCATATCATGTCATCATGTGCATCTCATTTGCATGCGTGTTCGTCTCATGATTCCGAGCATTTTTCCCGTTGTCCGTTTTGCAATCCGGCACTCCTATGTTCCCCGGCGTCTCCTTTTACATGTTTTCCGTGTGCGGGTGTTGAACATTCTCGGAATGGACCGAGCCTTGCCAAGTGGCCCTGGTATAGCACCGTAGACCACCTGTCAAGTTTCGGGTCATTTGGAGTTCGCTTGGTACTCCAACGGTTAACCGCACTCTCAAGAAAGGCCTCTTTTGAGTTGCAGCCCAACAACCCTCCAAAACAGCCCAATAACCCATCTAACTCCCTCCATGCCCTCGGTCGTTCGATCACGATCGTGTGGGCGAAAACTACACCTCATTTGGACACTCCTAGCTCCCTCTACCCCTAGGTTGACTTTTCTCACCCCGAAAATCCACTAAGTCATTATTCTGCAATAATTTCGTGGCATTTTCATAGCATCACATCTCCGCACCCGCGGCTCCGTTTTGGCCTTATAATATGTCAAATTGTTCGCCTCGAAGATTACATCATTTCATTCCATCGCATCATTTGCATTTGAGCTCATCTTGATGCCCGAAATGCTGTTGGAAGATGGCTTCAGATCGTTAGTTTCAGAATCTTATCAGCTCGAGCTCTTTTGTCATTTTTGCCATGAATTATGTGTGCACTTTATGAACTTGAGTCCTACATGTGAGTTGAACATTGCCATGCCATCTTTCCAGGGGTGTATGTCATGTATTTTTGTGAGTTATGTGTTGGCTAGAACAAGCATGCAAAGTAGGGATGATGATGTTGCTGATTTCAGGAACTTAGTGTTTTCACTAAGTCTTGTCCTGCTGTTATTTTTATGCCATATGTTCATGTTGTTACAGAGGGATCCATGCCCTTTTTGAGCATGATCAGTAAGGGTGTTTTGAACATATGGATGTGCTCTATCCAGCCATGCCTTTTTTGGTATTTATGGAGTTGTCTAGCATGTCATTTTTGTCCTCTACTTTTGCTTGAAAATGTTTCCTGGCAGACTGTTGGCATGAGATTCAATTTTCACGAGGTTGTTGTAGTTGATCCGTGTATGCTATGATGTTGTTCTTGCCATGTATAGCTCCTATGCCATGTCTTCTTGATGGGTGTATGCTTAGTTTATCATGAGATGCTCTGTAGTGAGTGCATCGAGCTCACGAACATGCCTACTCGTTATCTGTTTTTGCCATGCCCAGTTTTTCTGCTAAGTCTGAAATCTGTATTAAAACTTGCTATGTTTACATGGGTGCCATCATTTCTTAAGGTCCTTTTTGGCTTATGGTCAGTAAGGGACTATTGATATATGCTTTGAGTAGAATCATTTCATGCCTTGTTTTGCTATTATAAGTTCCTGTAGCATGTTGTTTGCTTGCTCTAAACATGCCTTCCTGATGTTAATTCCTGGCATGTTAGTATTTTCACTAAGTCTGTGAACCTGATATTTTTAGCACTTTCACCATGCTTGTTTGAACATGTTATGATGTGATTTAGCCGTAGCTCAGTGTTCCTTTTTTGTTAAGCATCTCCTGTAGATCGCTGCCATATGCTTTTCTTTTATGTTGGGGTGCTGTAGCATAGTTTCTTGTTGCTTGCTAAGTAGCATCGGGCTGTTAAACGCAGATTCGCGTCATTCTTGTTTTGCTTGTCATTTGCAAACCGTGCATCCGATTCCGGTGATCTTTATATCGATTTCAACCGAAATCACCCCAACTTTCCAGCGGCATACTTAGTTTGCCAAGTTGATGCCCGGTTCATCATTTTCCTTCTGGAGCACACATATGCATTGCATATCACATCTCGCATCGCATGTCATGTATTGCATCATATTGCTTGTGCATTGTTCCTTGTTTGATTGTGGTTCCGTTGCTTGTGTTCTTGCCTTGGGTAGAGCCGGGAGACGAGTACGTGAACGAGGAACCTGTTGAGAACGCCTACGAGGATCAAGTCTTCGACAACTTTGAGAACCTTACAGGCAAGATGACCATACCTTCGATATCACTTCTATCTTTGCTTGCTAGATGCTCGCTCTTTTGCTATGCCTATGCTGCGATACCTACCACTTGCTATACCATGTCACCCATGTTGCCATGTCAAACCTCTAACCATCCTTGTCCTAGCAAACCGTTGATTGGCTATGTTACCGCTTTGCTCAGCCCTCTTATAGCGCTGCTAGTTGCAGTGAAGATGAAGTTTGTTCCTTGTTGGAACACGGATATTTTGGGATATCACAATATCTATTGTTTTAATTAATGCATCTATATACTTGGTAAAGGGTGGAAGGCTCGGCCTTATGCCCGGTGATTTGTTCCACTCTTGCCACCCTAGTTTCCGCCATACCGTGTTATGTTCCTTGATTTTATGCTCCTTACGCTGGTCGGGTGATTTATGGGACCCCTTGACAGTTCGCTTTGAATAAAACTCCTCCAAAGAAGGCCCAACCTTGGTTTTACCATTTGCCACCTACACCCCTTTTTCCCTTGGGTTTTCGCGAGCCCGAGGGTCATCTTTATTTTAGCCCCCCGCCAAGTGCTTTCGCCGCCACCAGGGGCAACTCGATGGCCTATCGGAAGTTTGGACAATCCGTGTGCCCGAGAAAGAGATATGTGCAGCTCCTATCGGGATTTGTCGGCACATTCGGGAGGCTTTGCTGGTTTAGTTTTACCATTGTCGAAATGTCTTGATGTACCGGATACCGAGTCCGATTGGAGTGTCTTGGGTGAAGGTTTATTCCTTCGCTGATCGCGAGAGCTTGTTATGGGCTGTTGGGACACCCCGCAGGTATTATCTTTCAAAGCCGTGCCCATGCGTTATGAGGCGATGGGAATTTGTTAATGTCCGGTTGTAGAAAACCCGGTTGACCTTAATTAAAATACATCAACCGTGTATGTAACCGTGAGGGTCTCTTCTCGGAGTCCGGAAGTGAACACGGTGTTGGAGTTATGTTTGACGAAGTAGTCGGGATCACTTCTTGATCGCTAATAGCTTCACGACCGCCTTGCTTCTCTTCTCGCTCTCTTTTGCGATGTAGCCACCATATATGCTAGTCGCTAAACTGCAGCCCCACCTTTTGACACCAGCCTTCCTTGCTTAAATAGTCTTGATCTCGCGGGTGTGAGATTGCTGAGTCCCCGTGGCTCATGATTCTACCAAAATGATGCAGTACCGGTGATGCCAAATAGCAGATGGCGAATCGAGCTGAAGTGGGAATTTGATGAGGCACTTGGTCGTTACTATGTTTCATTTCCAGACGATTAGTAGTGGAGCCCAGCTAGCGATCGGGATCTGTGTTGCATGTGGGGTATTCTTCTTTTATTTTGGTTCCGTGAGACGGACCTTGAGTGTAATCCAATGATGGATGTTTATTTATGTATTGTGTGAAGTGGCGAATCGAAGCCAACTATGTATCTTTTCCCTTATGTATTACATGGATTGTGCGAAGATTACCTCACTTGCGACATTGCTTTCAATGCGTTATGCCTCTAAGTCGTGCTTCGACACGGGGAGATATAGCCGCATCGAGGGCGCTATGTTGGTAATCGAGCCATCCCGACCTTAGGAGCCCCCACCGCTTGATCGCTTTTAGTGGCCGGGTTGTGTCTAGAAAAATGTTTTGAGTCATTTAGGATTATATATATCGGAGAGTTAGGAATTCTTTTACTCCCCAGTCCCTTCAACCCTCTCGTGAGGTATCCCGACGAGAGTTTTGACTCTTCTCTTCTCAAATTTCACTAAAAAATTTTAGGATCACGCTGGTATCTTAGAATCGTTCGATGGTTTTATGATGACAACATTGTCTTGGTTGCCTCGACATTTAGGGGTTGTGGCGGTGTCCCGGAGTTGAGCTCCGAGGTGTTGTCGCCATAATTTTATCGCTGCAGTTCGAATACCCGAGTTTAGTACGCCGACATCGAAAATCTCTTTTATGCAGTTCGTTGGTGAGATAACCCCGCTAACCTAGTACTGTGGTGAGTACGGGAGTATTGCCATGACTCGTATAACGGATGCTTTTCGAAGGTTGAGGTACACGATTTCCGAAGGTTTCTTGGTTATGTGTTGAAGGATGGATACAACTGGATGTAGGGATTGTTAGTTTGGGTGAGATATATTGCTCCTGTATCCCCAACACCGATTGCATAACCGGAAAGTTTCGGGAGTTTATAGGTGGGATTCAAGTAGCTCTAGCACTTCTTCCGCAGATATTTGGTTTGTGATTGGGTAATCCTTACCACTTATTTGTTCCATTCATACCTTGTTTTTATTTTTATTCATCAATCTCTTATCAAGTGGCTTCTCACCTTAATGGACGGATGTTTACTTTGGAATTCATTCGCTCATCCCTGCTCAATGTTTATTGTGAAGACTATATGTTGCAATTTCTATCCGCTGATTCAACTTGTCTATCTGCTCATCAAGATGCTAACGGATGTCACCCTCTTCAGATGGCTCCGCCACGCCGTAAATCCGAACGCAGTGATGGGAGTCAGCGAACCTCCACCTCCACCTCCGCCTCCGGAGGCATGGCAAACTTTGATGGCAACCACTAACGCCAACGCCGCTTGTTGATCCAGCTGATGCAAGAGCGTAACCAAGGCCAAGGCAACCAAGGGAATCAAGGTCAAGGGCGTTCTTCCATCACCACGCTTCCCTACACTCAACCAGTTCCTTGCAAACCAGCCAAAGTCTTTCACCATCGTGCCGAGGCCACGACGCCGACGATTGGCTCGTGGATATCAACAAGCATTTGAATGCAGCAATGTCGACCCGAGGACTACGCAAGTTCGCGTCTTTTCAGCTCAAGGATCAAGCTGCTGATTGGTTCCAAGAATACAAGGATTCCAGAGGTGGTCGAGTGATTACTTGGACTGATTTCCGGGACTTTAAAGCTCACCACATTCCTACCAAAGGTTGTTGAGAGCAAGCGTGAGGAGTTCCGCAATCTCAAGCAAGGAAACATGTCAATGTACTAATACAACATACAGCTTTGAAACTTGCTCGATTCGCTAAACAAGACGCTCTCGATGAGAAAAGTATGATCTATCGCCAGAGGTGGCCTTAGAGAGGATCTGCAGCTATCTCTTGTTCTTTTGAGCCTACTCAGCTTTGATCAATTCTATAATATGGCACTCAAGCTAGAAGGTGCTCAGCTCAAGTGTGAGGCTTCAAAGAAGAGAATCAGGATGCGCAGTCTTCTTCTTCCTCTCAAGTGGCAGCAAAGCAGCAAAAGTTCTACCTTCCTCCTCCTCCGTTCCGTCGGCCTTATCGCCAGAAGAACTCGTGGTCGTGGATCTTCCCACCCACCCAACCCAAGCTACTGTAACAAGTCTCACCTCAAGCTCCAAGGTCAAATGCTCCTTATCACCGTCCGCTCTCAGAGGTGACTGCAACAAGTGCCAGCAGAAGGGTCACTATGCTAACAAATGCCATAACCAAAGGCGCCTTCCTCCTCCTCCTCCCGTGAGGTCTTCAAGCAATGCAAAGGGTCAAGCATAATCCCAAGTATGCAAAGGTGAATATGATGAATGCAGCTCAAGCAGAGGATTCTTCAGATGTGATCATGGGTAATCTTCCTGTTAATGATATTCCTGCAAAAGTCTTATTTGATACTGGTGCATCGCTTAGTTTCATCTCAAAACCATTTGCATCTAAGCATGAGTTGTTTTTCCAAGATTTGCCTAGACCATTAGCAGTTGTCTCTCCGGGTAAATGCATGAACGCAAGCTACATGGTTCCGGATGTTTCTATCAAGATGGGCGACTATAGATTTCTGGCTAAACCAATTGTTCTTGGTGACTCGGATATTGATCTAATTCTTGGGATGGATCGCTTTCAAAGACAAGGCTCAACTTGATTGTGCTGCCAGGAAATTCAATTGACACACCCTTCCGAGGATGTTATCATCTATGCCGCCGTGATGAAACCATTCGTTGTTTTCTCTCAATGAGAAGGGCGAGTTGGATGCTATCTCTCGATTCCAATCGCTTGTGAGTACCAAGATGTCTTTCCGAAGAGCTTCCGGTATGCCTCCTCATCGCCACCGAATTCAAGTATCGATCTTGAGCCCGCATCAACCCGCTTGCAAGCGCCCTTACAAGCTTGGACCCAAGGAGCTGAAAGAATTGAAGAAGCAGCTCGATGAACAAGAGCGTCTGGTTTGATCGGATCGAGTTCATCTCCATGGGGATGTGGAGTTCTTTTGTCCGTAAGAAGGATGGCACGGACCGACTTTGCGCCGATTACCGCCCATTGAACAAGAAGACAATCAAGAACAAGTATCCACTTCCCAACATCAATGAGCTATTCGAGCAACTCAAAGGTGCTAAAGTATTCTCCAAGCTTGACCTTCGATGGGTTATCATCGATTCGCATTCGTGAACAAGATATTCCCAAGACAAAGATTCGAACAAGCTTTGGTTCTTATGAATATACCGTCATGTCTTTCGCCTTGTCAATGCTCCTCCAACTTTCTCTCGCATGATGAACTTTATCTTCAATCCCTACACCAATGATTTCGCCTTGGTGTATCTCGATGATATTTTGGTCTTCCAAGAACAAGCAGGATCATGCCAAACATTTGCGGTTGGTGCTCGACAAGCTCAGAGAGCATCAATTCTATGCGAAGTTTTCCAAATGTGAGTTCTGGCTTGATGAAGTTCTTTATCTTGGTCATATCATCTCCGCCAAGGGAATTGCTGTTAATCCCGAGAAGGTGTCTTCAGTTCTGAATTGGGAACCTCCTCGTATCGTCAAGCAGCTCCGCAGCTTTTCTCGGTCTTGCAAGCTATTGTCAAGATTTGTTGAGAATTTCTAAGATTGCAAAGCCTCTTTCCAACCTCCTCCGTAGCATGTCAAGTATGTCCGACGCCGAGTGTGATGTCGCTTTCAACACCCTCAAAGAGAAGCTAGTTACAGCTCTGCCTTGACTCCTCCCGATGAATCCAAGCCATTCAAGTTTTTGTGATGCTTCCTTGCAAGGTCTCGGTCTTGTGTTAATGCAAGAGAAGAAAGTTGTGGCCTATACCTCTCGCCATTGAAGCCCAACGAAAAGAACTACCCCACTCACGATCTCGAGTTGGCGGCATTGTCCATGCATTGATAACATGGAGACATCTCTTGTTGGGAAGGAAAGTGGACATATTCACCGATCACAAGAGTCTCAAGTATATCTTCACTCAACCAAACCTCAACCTCGCATAAACTCGATGGGTCGAAATGATTCAAGAGTACAATCCAAGTATTGAATATACTCGCAAGGCGAATGTGATTGCAGATGCTCGAGCGAAAAGGCTTATTGCAACAGTCTAATTCTCAAGCCCTTCCAACCGGATCTTTGTGAAGCTTTCAAGCTGAATCTTCAAGTTGTTCCTCAAGGCTTTCTTGCCAACCTCATAGTCTCTCCTACTTTGGAAGATCAAATTCGTGAGGCACAACTTCGGATACCATGGTGAAGAAAGTGAAACGTGGTATTGACAAGGGCATTTCAAATACAAGTGCTATCGCTTGATGACAAAGATACTCTTTTCTTCGAGGACCGGATTGTGGTTCCTAAAGGCGATCTGAGAAAAGTCATCATGAATGAGGCACACAATTCCTCCTATCCATTCATCCCGAAGTACGAAGATGTACCATGACCTCAAGCAATCATATTGGTGGACTCGAATGAAGCGAGAAATTGCTCAATTCGTGAATGAATGTGATGTCTGCAGAAGGGTGAAAGCAGAACACCAAAGACCAGCTGGTCTCCTCCAACCTCTTGCTATTCCGAATGGAAGTTTGATCATATCGAGATGGACTTCGTGATCGGTTTTCCTAAGTCCAAGCGTGGAAATGATGCTATCTTCGTTGTCATTGACAAGCTTACTAAAGTGGCTCATTTTCTTCCCGTCAAAGAATCTATCACAGCAGCTCACCGGCAGAGCTATACACCTCGAATTGTCTCCTTGCACGGTATTCCACAATTGATCTCTTCAGACCGTGGAAGCATCTTCACTTCTAAGTTCGGGACTCCTTCGTAAGGCCATGGGCACCAACATTCGCTTTCAAAGACAGCTTTCCATCCTCAAACTAGTGGCCAAGTCGAGCGAGTCAATCAAATCCTTGAAGATATGCTCGGGGCTTGTGTCATTTCCTTTGGCATGAAGTGGGAAGAGTGTCTCCCATATGCCGAAGTTCTCCTACAACAACAGCTTCCAAGCAAGTTCGCAAGGCCCCATTCGAAATTCTCTATGGCGTAAAGTGCCGTACTCTCTCAATTGGTCCGAGACAGTGAACGCCAACTTCTTGGCAACGACTTGATCACGAAGTCAAGAAATGTGCAAAGTCATTCGTGAGAATCTTAAAGTCACAAGAATCGCGCTTTAAGCGCTATTATGATGACAAGCACCGTGATGTGGCTTTTGAAATCGGAGACCATGTCTACCTCCGCGTCTCTCAATGAAAGGTACTCGCCGCTTCGGTATCAAAGGAAGCTTGCCCCTAGATACGTGGGTCCTTTCAAGATCATTGGCAAAAGAGGCGATCTCGCCTATCAACTTGAGCTTCCATCCAACTTTGCAAACGTGCACGATGTGTTTCACGTGTCACAGCTCCGCAAGTGCTTCAAGATTCCTGAGCGCACTATCAACTTTGAAGAAATTGACCTCCAAGAAGATCTTTCTTATCATGAGTACCCCGTTGCTATTCTTGAAGAAATCGAGCGCAAGACTCGCAACAAGTCAATCAAATTCTTGAAAGTAAAGTGGTCACACCATTCCGACCGAGAAGCCACCTGGGAGCGCGAGGATCACCTCCGTTCTAAATATCCGGAGTTCTTTCAGTCCTAGATCTCGGGACGAGATCCTCTTGTAGTGGTGGAGTGTTGTAACACCCCGGATGTAACTTTCAATATTTGTAACTCCAGCTCTTGCCATTTTCGGATTTGTGCTATGTTTTTCCCTCCGTGGTTGGGTTTTGTTTTCGTTTTGCATTTTATTCATGTCATGCATCTCATATCATGTCATCATGTGCATCTCATTTGCATGCGTGTTCGTCTCATGATTCCGAGCATTTTCCCCGTTGTCTGCTTTTGCAATCCCAAGACTCCTATGTTCCCTGCGTCTCCTTTTACATGTTTTCCGTGTGCGGGTGTTGAACATTCTCGGAATGGACCGAGCCTTGCCAAGTGGCCCTGGTATAGCACCGGTAGACCACCTGTCAAGTTTCGGGTCATTTGGAGTTCGTTTGGTACTCCAACGGTTAACCGCACTCTCGCAAAGGCCTCTTTTGAGTTGCAGCCCAACAACCCTCCAAAACAGCCCAATAACCCATCTAACTCCCCTCCATGCCCTCGGTTGTTCGATCACGATCGTATGGGCGAAAACTACACCTCATTTGGACACTCCTAGCTCCCTCTACCCCTAGGTTGACTTTTCTCACCCCGAAAATCCACTAAGTCATTATTCTGCAATAATTTCGTGGCATTTTCATAGCATCACATCTCCGCACCCGCGGCTCCGTTTTGGGCTTATAATATGTCAAATTGTTCGCCTCGAAGATTACATCATTTCATTCCATCGCATCATTTGCATTTGAGCTCATCTTGATGCCCGAAATGCTGTTGGAAGATGGCTTCAGATCGTTAGTTTCAGAATCTTATCAGCTCGAGCTCTTTTGTCATTTTTGCCATGAATTATGTGTGCACTTTATGAACTTGAGTCCTACATGTGAGTTGAACATTGCCATGCCATCTTTCCAGGGGTGTATGTCATGTATTTTTGTGAGTTATGTGTTGACTAGAACAAGCATGCAAAGTAGGGATGATGATGTTGCTGATTTCAGGAACTTAGTGTTTTCACTAAGTCTTGTCCTGCTGTTATTTTTATGCCATATGTTCATGTTGTTACAGAGGGATCCATGCCCTTTTTGAGCATGATCAGTAAGGGTGTTTTGAACATATGGATGTGCTATATCCATCCATGCCTTTGTTGGTATTTATGGAGTAGTCTAGCATGTCATTTTTGTGCTCTACTTTTGCTTGAAAATGTTTCCTGGCAGACTGTTGGCATGAGATTCAATTTTCACGAGGTCGTTGTAGTTGATCCGTGTATGCTATGATGTTGTTCTTGCCATGTATAGCTCCTATGCCATGTCTTCTTGATGGGTGTATGCTTAGTTTATCATGAGATGCTCTGTAGTGAGTGCATCGAGCTCACGAACATGCCTACTCGTTATCTGTTTTTGCCATGCCCAGTTTTTCTGCTAAGTCTGAAATCTGTATTAAAACTTGCTATGTTTACATGGGTGCCATCATTTCTTAAGGTCCTTTTTGGCTTATGGTCAGTAAGGGACTATTGATATATGCTTTGAGTAGAATCATGTCATGCCTTGTTTTGCTATTATAAATTCCTGTAGCATGTTGTTTGCTTGCTCTAAACATGCCTTCCTGATGTTAATTCCTGGCATGTTAGTATTTTCACTAAGTCTGTGAACCTGATATTTTTAGCACTTTCACCATGCTTGTTTGAACATGTTATGATGTGATTTAGCCGTAGCTCAGTGTTCCTCTTTTGTTAAGCTTCTCCTGTAGATTGCTGCCATATGCTTTTCTTTTATGTTGGGGTGTTGTAGCATAGTTTCTTGTTGCTTGCTAAGTAGCATCGGGCTGTTAAACGCAGATTCGCGTCATTCTTGTTTTGCTTGTCATTTGCAAACCGTGCATCCGATTCCGGTGATCTTTATATCGATTTCAACCGAAATCACCCCATCTTTCCAGCGGCATACTTGGTTTGCCAAATTGATGCCCGGTTCATCATTTTCCTTCCGGAGCGCATATATGCATTGCATATCACATCTCGCATCGCATGTCATGTATCAGATCATATTGCTTGTGCATTGTTCCTTGTTTGATTGTGGTTCCGTTGCTTGTGTTCTTGCCTTGGGTAGAGCCGGGAGACGAGTACGTGAACGAGGAACCTGTTGAGAACGCCTACGAGGATCAAGTCTTCGACAACTCTGAGAACCTTACAGGCAAGATGACCATACCTTCGATATCACTTCTATCTTTGCTTGCTAGATGCTCGCTCTTTTGCTATGCCTATGCTGCGATACCTACCACTTGCTATACCATGTCACCCATGTTGCCATGTCAAACCTCTAACCATCCTTGTCCTAGCAAACCGTTGATTGGCTATGTTACCGCTTTGCTCAAATTTCTCTTATAGCGTTGCTAGTTGCGGTGAAGATGAAGTTTGTTCCTTGTTGGAACACGGATATTTTGGGATATCACAATATCTATTGTTTTAATTAATGCATCTATATACTTGGTAAAGGGTGGAAGGCTCGGCCTTATGCCTGGTGATTTGTTCCACTCTTGCCACCCTAGTTTCCGCCATACCGTGTTATGTTCCTTGATTTTATGCTCCTTACGCGGTCGGGTGATTTATGGGACCCCTTGACAGTTCGCTTTGAATAAAACTCCTCCAGCAAAGGCCCAACCTTGGTTTTACCATTTGCCACCTACACCCCTTTTTCCCTTGGGTTTCGCGAGCCCGAGGGTCATCTTTATTTTAGCCCCCCCGCCGCTGCTCGTCGTGAGTGTTGGTCCAACTCACGACCGCCGGTGTGCATCGATGGATTCATGTACCTAGGTAGGGTCATAGGCCTGACCTAAACGCCCTACCCAAGGGCACTCAGAGAAGAGATCATCTTCCAATGACCAAAGAGGAATCCACTCGACTAGATCTGAAGGACTCGACCATGGAAGACTCACTCGACCATGAAGGCTCACTCGACCACCGAAGGTCAAGGCACTCAGTAGCGCAACGGTTTGCTATTGAATAGACTTAATGATAGTTAACGCTGCTTATGAGGGCGCACAAGAACCCCCGGCTTAATGTACTTTAATCCCTCCATTATGTGGGCTGGCTGGGGTCCCGGCGACTCTATATAAGCCACCCCCTCCACAGATAGAAGGGTTCAGATTCTTGTAATACTCATACTCGTAATCCACTCGACCGCCTCGGGGCTCCGAGACGAGGGCTGTTACTTCCTCCGAGAAGGGCCTGAACTCAGACATCCTTTGTCTCCACAACTGCTCCATAGCTAGGACATCGCCTCTCCTTAACCTACCCCTACTTCTACCGCCGACTTAGAACCACGACAGCTTGGCGCCACCGTAAGCAGGTGTTTTAGCGATTTGTGGAGGAGTTGCAAGATTCCAGTACCTTCATCATGTCGATCGCCGGAGTTTTGGGTGAGGGCACGAGATCCGCCTCGGAGCTCTCACTTTGTCGCCGACGACCAAGATGGCTCCAGGAGGCCCTCTTGACATCGAGGCGCTCCCGTCTGCTGGGCGACGACTTCAAGCATGTGTTCAAGGGCGCTTTGCTGCGGCAACCGCCGACTCAGATCGGTCGACTTCTATCGGTCGCCTCCCAGCTCTCCCACCAGCGCAAGCGCTCTGGTCGGTCGAGGCTTCAGCGGTGGGTGAAGCACGCGGTGGCTCGCCAGACAGCCACCGCCAGTCGCGCTATCGAGCCCGACGAATCTCTACTACTGCTCGATCTGGCCGACCGCTCAGAGAGATCGTGATCCGAGTGTGATAGCAGTGATCCAACAAGCGAGGTCCTCATGGTCGACGGCCCGCAGTCCTCCCGGCCGCCCCACGGCGGTGGGGCCGGAGGAGGTGACCCTGCAAGAACACGAGGAGTACCAGCCCGAGACACTCGACTCTCTGCAGAGAGAAGAGCTTCGTCGCAGAACATGGATGCACTACATACTCCTATCGCCGGAGAGACCCACGAGGCTCGTGCCTTGGAGGAAGCACGCCATTAATGTGGTGAACGCGCCGCTTGAGAATCTTCAAGCACTCGACGAGCGCTGCTGCAACGACTCCACGAATCCGGTCGACGCCGGCTCTTCCCACCGACTCGTATACCGCGACGCCCATTCAGAATTTAGCAACCGTAACTCGATAGCAGAGTCTATCCAGCCTTCCCAATGGAAGTCGGAAGAGGCTTGCAGCAGATCGAGATTTACTCCGAGCGGCAGTGACCGAACTAAGCCGTGTCGCATCGCAAGAACAGATTCACAACGATCCGTCGCTGCGAACAACGGCCCACGGCTCACAGCCCCAGATCGCCTCCACAAGGGAAGGGCGCGACAACCGGCGAGAGCAGCTCGGAGACCGATTCGACCGAGATGACAGCGCCGAATGCCCCTTTCTCCTCCGAGGAAGGGTCAGACGCCCTCGGCGGCAAGATGACGATTTACGCTCAAGATAGGCGAAGGGTTCCAGTTGACCCTGTGGAACTGTGCTTTGATGCGCGATCCATTATCGTGCGGTGCTTGGTCGACCGAACAGAGCCCATCGAGGCGGACCGAGAGATGCACCCACTAGCGATCGAGTGCATGTCTCGGTCCGAGTGTTTTAGCAGGCTATCGAGCCGCAGAATCCCCCAATTTCAGATTGGCAACAGAGTCGCAAGTTCATCTGGGAATCTAAGCCTCAAACTTGGCTCGAGGATTACCGAGTGGCTGTTCAGATTGGTGGTGGGAATGATGAGGTGGCCATGAAACATTTGCCCTCATGTTGGAAGGTTCTCGCCAGAGCATGGTTGAGTCAATTACCTCACAAAGAAAGATATATACTTGGGAAGATTTGTCCCGAGTGTTCGTCAGGACTTTTGAAGGGACTTGCAAATGACCAGCTGGTTTGACAGAGCTGCAAGTTTGTGTGCAGAAGACCAATGAAACTCTCCGAGAGTACATCCAGAGATGGATTACCTTGCACAATACTGTGGAAAATGTGTCTGACCACCAGGCAATTTGCGCCTTCAAGGACGGCGTCAAAAACAGAGAATTGAGTCTGAAGTTCGGTCGAACCGGGGACATGACCCCGAGTCGAATGATGGAGATTGTTAGCAAGCACGCCTAATGGCGAGGAAGAAGACCGACCAAGCGGTAAATACAAGCCTAGTCACGGAGAAGGGCAATTCAATCGGAAGCAGAACGAAAAGCCGAGCCAAGAGCTCCGGAGAGGCCCCGCCGTGACTCGTGGGAAGTTCAAGGGAAGCCCAAAGGATCCCGAATCAAGAAAGTGAAAGACAAAGAGGGAAATGACGTGATGGATATGCCATGCCATATTCACACGAAGAAGGATGAAGAGGGCAACATTATTTACCCGGCACACCACTGCCAAAGGTCGACTCGATCCAAAGAAGCCAGGCAAACAGTCTAAGGACAAGGAGAAGGAGCCGACAAGGCCGGAGATAAAGAGGACAAGGAGGAGGAATACCGATGTCAACTCCACTGATGATCTTCGCGATGTGGAAAGCAAAAGTCGATCGAAAGTCATCAACCGAAGTGAATATGGTTGCCCCAGTTAAGCCAAGTTATGTGAAGTGGTCCCAGACACCCATCACATTCGACCAATCGATCACCCGACTCACATTGCCACCTGGGCGGCAAGCGTTAGTGGTCGATCCAGGTTGTCGAAGGCACTCGATCGACAAAAGTGCTGATGGATGGTGGTAGGGGCAATTTGTTATACGCGGATACTTTGAAAGGGATGGGCATTCCGATGTCCCGATTGAGCGCCAAAGAATATGAGTTTCCACGAGTCATACCAGGAAGAAGGCCAACTCACTCGCCAAATAGCCCTCGGGCGTGGTTTTGGTGATTCCAAGCACTTCCGCAAAGAAAAGTTGACCTTTGAGGTTGTGGATTTTCAGAGTGCATACCATGCCATTTTGGGAGGCCCGCCACGCACGCATTCATGGCCCGACCATGCTACGGTACCTCAAACTGAAAATGCCAGACCCAAGGGAGTGATCACCGCCACCGCGATCGGAAGAAGGCGGAAGAGTGCTTTCGAAGGGCTCAAAGATTGCCGACTCCCAAGTGTCAGCAGTCGAATTCGAAGAGTACATGCAAAACGCAGATCCGAGTGATTTGCTATGATCTAAGAAGCCAGCCACAGAGTCTGCATTCAAGTCGTCTGGTGAGACAAAGCCCGTCCATATTCATCCGACTGACCCGATGCAGCTCCGACCCACATATCCACAACACTCGACTCAAATAGGAAGAAGCGCCATCCAGTTCCTCCGTGAGAATCGGGACATCTTTGCATGGAAGCCACCGACATGCCGGTGTTCCTGTGGAACTGGCTGAGCATCGCCTCCGAGTCGACAAGTCAGCGAAACCAATCAAAGAGCATCTTCGACGGTCCGCCGTCGTAAGAGAAAAGCTATTGGGGAAGAAGTGGCTCATTGCTGACAGCAGGATTTATCCGAGATTTACCACCCGAGTGGCTCGCTAATGTTGTCATGGTCCCCAAGAAGGATAACTCACCCGCATGTGCATTGATTTTAAGCACATTAATCGGGCTTGCCGAAGGCGATCATTTTTCTCCCCCGCATCGATCAAATTGTCGACTCGACCGCGGGGTGTGAGAGGTTGTCTTTTCTAGATGCATATTCGGGTATCATCGATCCGCTCAGATGGACCCGACGAAATAAAAACAGCTTTCATCACTCCATTCGGTGCTTCGCTATATCACCATGCCATTCGCCTCAAGAATGCCGGAGCCACATTTATGCGAATGATTCGAAGTGTCTTCACCAAATCACCGGAATGTGGAAGCGATATGGATGATATCGTCGTTAAGTCGCGAAAAGGTTCCGACCTGCTTGCGACCTCGCCAAACATTTTCCAACCTCGGAAGGTACGATATCAAGCTCAATCCGTCAAAGTGCACATTCGAGTTCCCGTGGAAAATTACTCGGTTTTCGCTTCGAACGAGGAATCGACGCTAACCCGAGAAGATCGGCACTATTCTCCTAATGAAACGCCTGCGCGAGTGCACGACGCCCGAAGCTTCTTCGATGCTTGGCCGCTTAAGTCGATTCATCTCACGACTCGGTGAAAAGGCATTACCTCTTTACCGATCGATGAAGAAGGCCGACAAGTTCGAGTGGACTCGAAGTCGATGCAGCGCTTGCCGAGCTAAAGCTCGCTTCCACCCAGCCGGTGCTTGCTGCTCCAATCAGCAAAGAGCCTCTGTTGCTTTACATTGCAGCCACCGGACAAGTTGTCGGGCTGCGGCTTACTGGCCGGCGGGAAGAGGAAGGAAAGGCCTTCAAAGTTCAGCGCCGGTGTATTATTTGTCCAAGTTTTGACTCCATCCAAGCGAGATACCCTCATTATCGGCTTGTGTATGGTATATACATGACCACAAAGAAGGTTGCTCACTATTTCTCCGATCATTCATCACGCGTCGCCGACGCCCTTTATCGAGATCTTGCATAACAGAGACGCAACCGGTCGAGTGGCTAAGTGGGCGATTGAACTTCTTCCCTTGATATCAAATTCGAGGCAAAGAAAGCCATTAAGTCCTGTGCTATAGCGGATTTCCTTGCCGAGTGGATTGAACAACAAAGAACCGATCGAAGTTCACTCGGAGCATTGGACCATGTTCTTTGACGGCTCCAAGATGCTTGAATGGTTCGTGTCAGGTTGTTCTGGTTTCCCCGAGGAGATAAGCTTAAGTATGTGCTCCAGATTCACTTTGATTCCTCCAACAATGAGGCAGAGTATGAGGCCCTTTTATATGGATTATGCATGGCCATCTCACTCGGCGTCCGTCACTTCGATGGTTTATGGCGACTCAGATCTAGTGGTCAATCAAGTGATGAAGGAGGGGGCGTGAAGCCCGCTTATGATCGGATATCGCAATGCAATGAGGAAGCTGGAAAAGAGGTTTGAGGGTTGAGCTCCATCACATCCCCGATTGAAAAATCAGCAGCAGATGATCTGCCAAGATAGGGTCCAAGAGGGAAGCCATTCCGAGTGGCGTGTTTTTGGAACATATACACACTCCGTCAGTCAAAGAAGATCCCTACACAGAGGAAGCTCCACAACCCAAGAGTGCCACGGACTCGACTGAGGTTGAGGTCCCGGCAGTGGTCGACTTGGTCATGGAGGTTTTAGTGGTCACTCCCGATTGGACAATTCCATACATTGCGTATATTCTGAGAAAGGAACTCCCAGAGGATGAAGAAGAGGCTCGGCAGATCGTCCGTCGATCCAAAGCCTTTACCGTTATCAATGGGCGTTATATAGAGAAAGTTCGACGGAGTCGGACAAAATGCATAACGCCGTAAGAAGGTCGAGTCATACTCAATGATATCCACTGGGACCTGTGGTCACCATGCGCCCTCTCGGACCATTGTAGCCAAAGCATACCGAGCTGGATTTTACCGCCAAGAGCAAATGAGATGGCGAAAGAAATAGTGGACAAGTGCGAAGGATGCCGCTTTACTCAATATGTCACACAAGCCTGCATCAGCCTTGAAGACCATTCCACTCGTCGGCCTTTCGCAGTATGGGGTTGGACATGATCGGTCCCTTGCGAACGGGTCGGAGCGGCTTCACGCATGTACCGGTAGCAATGACAAGTTCACCAAGTGGATTGAGGCTAAGCCAATCAAAAACTTGATGCTTTATCGCTGTTTCCTTCATCGAGGGTTGACGCTCGGTATGGAGTCCCGCACAAGATTATCACGACAATGGGTCGAATTTTGACTCGAAGAATTCAAGGATTTCGCAACTCCCAAGGCACACGAAGTCGACTACGCTTCATCGCCCATCCACAATGAACGGACAGCGTAACGAGCCAATGGATTGATCCTCAAGGGTCTAAAGCCCCGCTTGATGCGAGATCTCAAGCATGCGGTGGAGCTTGGGTCGACGAACTTCCCTCGGTGCTTTGGGGTTTGCGGACCACGCCTAATCGGTCGATGGGAGAACTCCTTTTTCCCGGTCTATGGGGCGTAAGCAGTTTTACCAAGTGATCTCCTTCACAATGCTCCACGAATTGAACTTTATAATGAAGCGTAAGTTGAGCAAGCGCGTCAGATGCGAATGACCTCTGGAAGAGGAAAGGGAAATGGCTCGATCCGCCGACCATTTACCAAAGAAGACTTGCGCCACCAGACGCCCGAAAATGTGAGAGGTCGAGCCTTCTAGGAAGGAGATCTAGTCCTTCGTAGATCAGCCAAGCAACATAAGCTTGCTCCCTCCGGAAGGACCCTTCATTGTCACAAAGGTTCTCCACAATGGGGCATATCGTCTCTACGATGTCGAACACAATATCGATGAGCCCCGAGCTTGGAATGCGGATCTGCTCCGCCCGTTTTACACTTAAGGTTTTTTTTACTCGGAAGAATTGTAATAAAGTACTCCTGTAGCTCACGAGCTTTGAAGTAATAGTGTCATAATCCCTTCATAATTTTTGTCACTCTTTATTTTGCGTCGTGTAAAATTTTCACCTCCCCCAGTGGGTGGCTTAGTCGCGAATCCGTTCCGCCTAAGTTTTTTACAAACCCTACCGAGTGGTAAGCCAGACTTCCACTCGGGGGCTTAGTTGCAGCTCAGTGCTCACCTAAGTTATTAAAATCCTACCGAGTGGTAAGCCAGACTTCCACTCGGAGGCTTAGCTGCAGCTCAGTGCTCGCCTAAGTTATTACAAATCCTACCGAGTGGTAAGCCAGACTTCCACTCGGGGGCTTAGCTGCAGCTCAGTGCTCGCCTAAGTTATTAAAAATCCTACCGAGTGGTAAGCCAGACTTCCACTCGGAGGCTTAGCTGCAGTCCAAAGGACTCGCCTAAGTATAAAGTATACTAGCAAGGAAAACGAGGCGCAGGTCGACTGCGGCCCTCTCCTCCGAGCTACACCATAAGTATGATGTGCGATTGCAAGGAAGATGAAGTGCAGGTCGACTGCGACCCTCTTCTCCGAGCTTCGACACAAATACAACGGAAATCCCATCGAGTGGAGAGCAAACCTCCCACTCGGGGGCTTAGCTGCAGCCCAGCGCTCGCCTAAGATATAAGAAATCCTACCGAGTGGAGAGCAAACCTCCCACTCGGGGGCTTAGCTGCAGCCCAGTGCTCGCCTAAGATATAAGAAATCCTACCGAGTGGAGAGCAAACCTCCCACTCGGGGGCTTAGCTGCAGCCAGCCTGCTCGCCTAAGATATAAGAAATCCTACCGAGTGGAGAGCAAACCTCCCACTGGGGCTTAGCTGCAGCCTGCTCGCCTAAGTTATTAAAATCCCACCGAATGGAGAGCAAACCTCTCACTGGGGCTTAGCTGCAGCCCAAGGCTCGCCTAAGTTATTAAAATCCTACCGAATGGAGAGCAAACCTCTCACTGGGGCTTAGCTGCAGCCCAAGCTCGCCTAAGTTATTAAAATCCTACCGAGTGGTAAGCCGACTTCCACTCGGAGGCTTAGCTGCAGCTCGGTGCTCGCCTAAGGAATAAGTCGATCGCAATAGGCATCTCACCGTTAACTCGCAAAGAGCAATTCAAGCCGAGAGCAATCATTTCCAAACATCCAATCTAAATTTAGGTCGACACCTAAAATAACCGAGAGTGCTCAGCGCTAAGCCCGTTAAAGTTTTATCGGTTACATCTCCACTCGCATACCGAGGCAAAATTAAGGTCAAGGAAAGTTTTTATCCCTCCCGTGGAGGGTGGATGGAGCAACGAACTCGTCAAGATCAATCCCGTCGGCAATCCGCTGGCAGCAGCAATGAAAGTCTCCATGAAGGTCCCAAGTCGTGCTTTTGGTGTTGGCCACTCGGAGAGCCGCCACTTATCTTCTCGGGCTTCCTTGCAATGGACTCGCGCGGACACAGTATGCACGCTCGCACCGCACCGAGCTGAAGACTTCTTCCACTCTTGCACTCGGTCAGGGACGGCGTTTAGTCGAGCCATCAATGACTCGAGGTCATTTTGGAGTGTCTCATTGGGCCAGAGCGTCGAGTCAATGCGGACGTAGCAACCTTCGCCTTGCGAGATAATCCACGACAAAGAAGAACACGGACTCCAATGGAAGATGTTCATGGCGCTTTCATCGCTCACCGGGAATTGACAGGTCAAGGTTCGCTCTCCACTGGCTGGTTTCTTCTTCAAAGTTGCGCGTAACTCGCAAAGACAAAACCCGAATCAGGAAAACGGTCGAATGGAAACATAACAGTTGGAAGAATTGGTCGAGTGAAGAAGGTTACCTTCGAGCTTAAGGAACAATTTCTTAGCAAGACTGCCCAAGAAGCTTTCCAGCTCGTTCTTCTTTCCAGCCATTTGGAGGACCTTCTCAGTCAGATTCTTCTTGTCAGCCTTCATTCGCTCAACATCCTTGCTGGCAGCAGCCAGAGCAGCCTTCAGATTGGCATTATCCTGTTCAAGCTTGGCGACTGAGGCCAGTTTGTCATCAGCAAGCTTGATCTTCTCGGACAGCTCGAGCTCTTTCTTCCTTTGGGCCTCCTTCACCTTGTCTGTAAATCGCAGCAAAGTCAAACTTGAAGCAAGTGAGAGGTGGAAAGAGTCGTCGAAATCTCACCAAACATACCTTTGGTCTCCTCCTTCGCCTTCGTCAGATTCTCTTGCACTAGTTTCAAGTCCAACTCGAGCTGAATATGCTTCTGCTCCAGTTCAGTGTAGCGTGCCGCAAGATCACAAGATTTCTACGAAGGGTCAGTTGCAAAAAGTATCAGAGATAATCCACTTCCGAGTGAATAAAGAAGAATGGTGCGTTTCTAAGACTACAGTCGAATGCAAGCATTCAATCGTAGTCTCGAGGATTACACCTGGGTGCACTCAGCGTGCCCCACCGGTCTTATTCACACATAGTCGACCACGACCAAAAAAAAGCGAGTCGACCATCGATCGAAACTTCTTCAGATCAGAATCAATCGCCAGCCAATCGACCACGCCTCGGGATTACACCCGGTGGGTGCACTCAGCGTGCCCCCACCGGTCTCGTAAAAACATTCATTCCATTCGGATAATGATCAACATCTACTTGGTAAGCCTAAGACCGACTGCCAGCAGTCGACCTTAGCCTTGGGGACTACACCGAGCGGGTGCACTCAGCGATGCCCCGCTAACACGGACTTTACCGACACACCCAGTGGGTGACTGCTATTACTATGAATTCCAGAAAGAAAAGTTTTGATAGCATATCCTAACAGAACAGGTGGTGGTCGACTGACCTGAACATTGCTCTGAAGGGCAGAGCTAGCATCATAAGCCGCTTGACTCGCATCCCGAACGATCTTCACCTGCTCCATCATGATCCTCGCTGACGGATCGCCTCCTTAGCAAAGATCGGCCGGTCCTCCGGACGTGGTGCGTGGTGAAGATCGAAGGTTGTCCAGCACTCGACGAAGCGGGCCGAGCACTCGTCAACGGATTCGCGAAGGATACGGTATGTCGAGTGCTGACTTCTCCTTCTGTCACAACGGTCTCGGGCACCGTCACACCTTGGGCTTCCTTGCCAGTAGATGCCTTCCTGCTCCTCCTAGTCCTCAATGGCTCCTCATCTTCATCATCGTCGTCAGGAAGAGTGATGATGTCATTAGTTGGAGCTTCAGAAAAGAGTTAAAGTCAGAAATCTGGGGTCAAGTCGACTAAAGAACAAGAATTAAGGATATACTACCAGGGTTTGAGGTGGCGGCGTCCTCCATCTCATGGTCGTCAGCCTTAGCTGAGGTTTCGGGAGTCGCAGCGCTGAAAATCCAAAGAGTCAGTCGACCGATTCAAGTATCAACCAGAGACAAAATTTATATAGAACAAGAAGATTTAAACAATATGTTTACCCTGAGATGGTGGGAATGGACACTTTCATCTTTGGCAGAGGCTTGGTTGTCCTCGGCGGAACTACCTTCGCCTGCTTTGGCACTTTCTCAGTCGGCACCGGAGAAGCAGTCCGAGGCGCTTGGTCGATCAAGGAGACAATCAGAACTCCTTACCGCTCCACCGAAGGGTCGTGCACAAGTTTTGACCGCCTTTCCAAGCGCGGTGGTGCGACCTCCTCCTCTTCATCCTCGTCATCATCATCCTCGTCATCATCATCATCGTCGTCATCGTCTTCTGCAGCGTCTGAAACCCACTCTTCCTGACTCTCACCTCCACTGGCTTCCCCCTCCTCAGTCGGAATCTGGGCGCCATTGGGCATTGAGTATAGCTCGGTGAGGGCCTGGAAGCATCAAAGCAGAGTTCAGTCGACCAAGTTACAGAAACGCACTCGACAAATATACAACGGAAAACAGAGCAAGTGTACCTTATCGGGATCGCTGTCACGATCAAGCGGAGAAATCCTCCGGGATCCGCGAGGATTGTCCTTGTTCCCAGTGATCGAAGCCATCCATCTTTCCACTACGGTATCGTCGACTGCCTCCGGGTGGACGCGAGTCTCGTCTTCGGTGCCGCGATACAACCACATACAAGACTCGAATCAAGGGGCTGGATTCGCCTCAAGAAAAACCTCCAGAGGTCCATGCCGACCACTCCGTCCCTAACCAGCTGCACCACGCGGTCCATCAGCATCTTCACTTCAGCCCTCTCTCTCGAACAACCTTCGTGGAGGAGGGTCTATTCACTCGACTCATGGTGAATTCAGAAGGCGGTCGACCGCCTTGGCCGCCTCATTCCGCAATAGAACCAGGTCGATTGCCACCCCGACCGACTCGGGAAAATGCATAGCCGGAAGGTGCTTTTGTTCCTCAACTGGACCCCTAAACCACCACACATCTGGACTACTTGGGTCTTCTCGTCACGGGGGCTTGCCTTCTTCACGGTCCGAGAGCGACATGTGAAGATGTACTTGAACAAACCCCAAGGCGGTCGATAGCCCAGAAGTTTTCGCACATAGACACAAACGCGGCAAGGTATGCGATGGAGTTTGAGTAAAATGATGGAGCTGGGCTCAAGAAATTCAGAAAACCTCGAAAGAAGACACTTTCGGTGGCAACGAAAACCTCGGTCGACATGGGTGGCCAAAAGCACGACTCACCCTCTTACGGTTGAGGCTGCCACTCGCCAGAAGTCTCGCGCGCGTGGGGAATCAATCCGTCGTCGGCCATATCGAGGAGATCCTTCTCCTCGATGGTCGATCGATCCGCCTCCTCGACCCAGCCTTTCGCGCTTTGATCTCGACGAAGAACCACCGCGACCGGTGGATCTCCCTTCGCCTTCTCGCCGCCGACGCCTTCTCCGCCACCGACGCCTTCTTCGCGCTCCAACATCGTCGTCTTCTCTTTGCCCATGGCGCGGCGAATGCGCAAGGAGAGATGGCGAGGGGGCAGCAGCGGGGGCGGAGAGCGGAGACGGAGAGAACTAAGGAGGAAGAACAAGGTACTGTGCATGAGCCTCCGGAGTTACATTTATAGCATCCTTCCGAGTGGATGACAGTGGACCCAAACAATCCAATCATATCCCGAGCAGCCGCCTTTGCGTGATACGTGGCGGAAAAAGCGGCGCGAGATCGAGGCGCCCTATTACGCCCCATCCAAGCGCCACAGTCCGCTCCGTTTCAAGGCTTCCCCAAATTTCAGATCCCGCGAGATCCGCGAACGACAAATCAGTCTGTCAAGTGCGAGATTTCCTGCGATCCGTTGCTCGAATAGCAAAAGAAGTCACTCGACTAAAGAACAAGAATGGATCAAGTCGATCAAGGAAAGTTTCTTGTTACCAACAGAGAAGATCTTGATCCAAGACAACACATAGCCGTAATGCAAAAGGCGTTGGAAACAACGCTAACTCCTCCTTCACTCAAGCCTCAATCCATTCGGGGCTAATGATGGATTCATGTACCTAGGGTAGGGTCATAGGCTGACCTAAACGCCCTACCCAAGGGCACTCGTAGAAGAGATCATCTTCCAATGACCAAAGAGGAATCCACTCGACTAGATCTGAAGGACTCGACCATGGAAGACTCACTCGACCATGAAGGCTCACTCGACCACCAGAAGGTCAGAAGACACTCTGCAGTGCAACGGTTTGCTATTGAATAGACTTAATGATAGTTAAAGCGCCTTATGAGGGCGCACAAGAACCCCCGCTTAATGTACTTTAATCCCTCCATTATGTGGGCTGGCTGGGGTCTGGCGCACTCTATATAAGCCACCCTCCACACGAGATAGAAGGGTTCAGATTCTTGTAATACTCATACTCAGAATCCACTCGACCGCCTCGGGGCTCCGAGACGTAGGGCTGTTACTTCCTCCGAGAAGGGCCTGAACTCAGACATCCTTTGTCTCCACAACTGCTCCATAGCTAGGACATCGCCTCTCCTTAACCTACCCCTACTTCTCTTGTCGGACTTAGAACCACGACAGCCCACCAAGGGCAACTCGGGATGGCCTATCGGAAGTTTGGACAATCCGGTGTGCCACGAGAAAGAGATATGTGCAGCTCCTATCGGGTTGTCGGCACATTCGGGAGGCTTTGCTGGTTTAGTTTTACCATTGTCGAAATGTCTTGATGTACCGGATACCGAGTCTGATCGGAGTGTCTTGGGTGAAGGTTTATTCTTCGTTGATCGCGAGAGCTTGTTATGGGCTAAGTTGGGACACCCTGCAGGTATTATCTTTCAAAGCCGTGCCCACGGTTATGAGGCGATGGGAATTTGTTAATGTCCGGTTGTAGAAAACCGAAGTTGACCTTAATTAAAATACATCAACCATGTATTTAACCGTGAGGGTCTCTTCTCGTGAGTCCGGAAGTGAATACGATGTTGGAGTTATGCTTGACGAAGTAGTCGGGATCACTTCTTGATCGCTAATAGCTTCACGACCGCGCCTCGCTTCTCTTCTCGCTCTCTTTTGCGATGTAGCCACCATGTATGCTAAGTAAACAAAGAGCAGCCCACCTTTTGACACCAGCCTTCCCTTGCTTAAATAGTCTTGATCTCATGGTGTGAGATTGCTGAGTCCCTATGGCTCACTGATTCTACCAAAAGCAGATGCAGTACCGGTGATGCCAAATAGCAGATGGCGAATCGAAATGAAGTGGGAAATTGATGAGGCACTTGGTCGTTACTATGTTTCATTTCAGACGATTAGTAGTGGAGCCAGTTAGGCGATCGGGGATCTGTGTTGCATGTGGGGTATTCTTCTTTTATTTTGGTTCCGTGAGACGGACCTTGAGTGTAATCTGAATGATGGATGTTTATTTATGTATTGTGTGAAGTGGCGACTGTAAGCCAACTATGTATCTTTTCCCTTATGTATTACATGGATTGTGCGAAGATTACCTCACTTGCGACATTGCTTTCAATGCGGTTATGCCTCTAAGTCGTGCTTCGACACGTGGGAGATATAGCCGCATCGAGGGCGTTACAATAGGTTAGTCCCAAAAATAATATAAAAGTGGAAAATAAAGCCCAATATAGTCCAAAACAGTAGATAAAGTAGCATGGAGCAATAAAAAATTATAGATACGTTGGAGACGTATCAGGCATCCCCAAGCTTAATTCCTGCTCGTCCTCGAGTAAGTAAATGATAAAAAAAGAATTTTTGATGCGGAGTGATACTTTGGCATAATTTCAATGTAAATCTTCTTAATTGTGATATGAATATTCAGATTCGAAAGATTCCAGACAAAAGTTCATATTGACATAAAAAATGATAATACTTCAAGCATACTAATCAAAGCAATCATGTCTTCTCAAAATAACATGGACAAAGAAAGTTATCCCTACAAAATCATATAGTCTGGCTATGCTCCATCTTCCCCACACAAAATATTTAAATCATGCACAACCCCGATGACAAGTCAAGCAATTGTTTCATACCTATGACATTCTCAAAACTTTTTCAATCTTCACGCAATACATGAGCATGAGCCATGGATATAGCACTATGTGGAATAGAAGGGTGATTGCGGAGAAGACAAAAAGAGGGAAGATAGTCTCACATCAACTAGGCGTATCAACGGGCTATGGATATGCCCATCAATAGATATCAATGTGAGTGAGTAGGGATTGTCATGCAACAGATGCACTAGAGCTATAAGTATATGAAAGCTCTACAAAAGAAACTAAGTGGATGTGCATCCAACTCGCTTGCTCATGAAGACCTAGGGCATTTTGAGGAAGCCCATCATTGGAATATACAAGCCATGTTCTATAATGAAAAATTCCCACTAGTATATGAAAGTGACAAAATGAGAGACTCTCTATCATGAAGATCTTTGTGCTACTTTGAAGCACAAGTGTGGTAAAAGGATAGTAGCATTGTCCCTTCTCTCTTTTTCTCTCATTTTTTATGTGGGCCTTTCTCTCTTTTTTATGGCATCTTTTTTTTCGTCCGGAGTCTCATCCCGACTTCTGGGGGAATCATAGTCTCCATCATCCTTTCCTCACTTGGGACAATGCTCTAATAATGATGATCATCACACTTTTATTTTTCTTACAACTCAACAATTACAACTCGATACGTAGAACAAAGTATGACTCTATATGAATGCCTCCGGCGGTGTATCGGGATATGCAATGAATCATGAGTGACATGTATGAAAGAATTATGAACGGTGGCTTTGCCACAAATACAATGTCAACTACATAATCATGCTAGCAATATGACAATGATGGAGCGTGTCATAATAAACGGAACGGTCGAAAGTTGCATGGCAATATATCTCCGAATGGCTATGGAAATGCCATGATAGGTAGGTATGGTGGCTGTTTTGGGGAAGGTATATGGTGGGTGTATGATACCGGCGAAAAGTGCACGGTATTAGAGAGGCTAGCAAAAATGGAAGGATGGGAAAAGTGCGTATAATCCATGGACTCAACATTAGTCATAAAGAACTCATATACTTGTTGCAAAAATCTAGAAGTTATCAAAGCAAAGTATTATGCGCATGCTTCTAGGGGGGTAGATTGGTAGGAAAAGACCATCGCTCGTCCCCGACCGCCACTCATAAGGAATAAAATCAATAAATAAATCATGCTCCGAGTTCATCACATAACGGTTCACCATACGTGCATGCTACGGGAATCACAAACTTTAACACAAGTATTCTTTGAATTCATAACTACTTAACTAGCATGACTCTAATATCACCATCTTCATATCTCAAAACAATTATCAAGCATCAAACTTATCTTAGTATTCAACGCACTCAAAAGAAAGTTTCACATATCTTGAACACCAAGTATATTAATCATTATGCAAATTACCATGCTATCAACGACTCTCAAAATAATCTAAGTGAAGCATGAGAGATCAATAGTTTCTTTAAAACAAATCCACCACCGTGCTCTAAAAGATCTAAGTGAAGCACTAGAGCAAAAATTATCACGCTCAAAAGATATAAGTGAAGTACCATGAGCGAAACTATCAAGCTCAAAAGATATAAGTGAAGCTCATAGAGTATTCTAACAAATTCCAATTCATGTATGGCTCTCTCAAAAGGTGTGTACAGCAAGGATGATTGTGGTAGACTAACAAGCAAAGACACAAATAATACAAGACGCTCCAAGCAAAACACATATCATGTTGGTGAATAAAAATATAGCTCCAAGTAAATTACCGATGGAAGTGGACGAAAGAGGGGATGCCTTCCGGGGCATCCCCAAGCTTTGACTTTTTGGTGTCCTTGGATTATCTTGGGGGTGCCATGGTCATCCCCAATCTTAGGCTCTTGCCACTCCTTGTTCCATAATCCATCAAAAGAATTCACCCAAAACTTGAAAACTTCGCAACACAAAACTCAACAGAAATCTCGTGAGCTCCGTTAGAGAAAGAAAACAAAAGACTACTTCAAGGTACTGTAATGAACTCATTATTTATTTATATTGGTGTTAAACCTACTGTATTCCAACTTCTCTATGGTTTATAAACTATTTTACTAGCCATAGATTCATCAAAATAAGCAAACAACACACGAAAAACAGAATCTGTCAAAAACAGAACAGTCTGTAGCAATCTGTAACTAACGCAAACTTATGGAACTCTAAACTTTCTACCAAAATAGGAAGTCCTGGAGAATTTGTTTATTGATCAGCAGGAAAAAGAATCAACGTAAAATCACGTTCCTGTGATTTATCATAACTAAATTCGTGCGCGCAAAGTTTCTGTTTTTCAGCAGAATGAAATCAACTATCATCGTAGGTTATCCTATAGGTTCTACTTGGCACAAACACTAATTAAAACATAAAACCACATCCAAACAGAAGGTAGATGGATTATTTATTCCTAAACAGAAGAAAAAACAAAAAACACAAAATAAAATTGGGTTTCCTCCCAACAAGCACTATCGTTTAACGCCCCTTGCTAGGCATAAAAGCAAGGATAGATCTAGGTATTGCCATCTTTGGTAGGCAATTCATAAGTGGTCTCATGATAGATTCATATGGTAATTTTATTTTCTTTCTAGGGAAGTGTTCCATACCCTTCTTTAAGGAAATTGGAATCTAATATTCCCTTCCTTCATATCAATAATTGCACCAATCGTTCTAAGGAAAGGTCTACCAAGAATAATATGACATGAAGGATTGCAATCTATATCAGGAACGATAAAATCTACGGGCACATAATTCCTATTTGCAACAATAAGAACATCATTAATTCTTCCCATAGGCTTTTTAATAGTGGAATCCGCAAGATGCAAGTTTAGAGAGCAATCATCAAAATCACGGAAGTCTAGCAAATCACATAAAGTTTTGGGAATAGTAGAGACACTAGCACCCAAATCACACAAAGCATGAAACTCAAAATCTTTAATTTTAATTTTGATAGTAGGTTCCCACTCATCATAGAGTTTTCTAGGGATAGAAACTTTCAACTCAAGTTTTTCTTCATAAGATTGCATCAAAGCATCAACAATATGTTCGGTAAAGGCCTTATTTTGACTATAAGCATGAGGAGAATCTAGCACGGATTGCAACAAGGAAATACAACCAATCAAAGAGCAATTTTCAGAATTAAATTCATTGAGATCCAAAATAGTGGGTTTAGCAACATCACGGTTTTTATTTATTTCAATCCCACTATCATCAATTTCATCATCAAGATCTAGAAACTCCGAATTTTTAGAATGCCTTCTAGGTAAAGGAAGATCATATTCAGATTCATCAAGATTCATATTGCAAAACAAAGATTTAATGGGGGACACATCAATAACTTTTAGATCTTCATCTTGATTTTCATAGGGGTTGGAAGAATACGCTTTAATAAAGGCATCTTTGGAAGCACGCATCCTAGCGGTTCTTTCTTTGCACTCATCAATGGAAATTCTCATGGCTTTGAGAGACTCATTGATATCATGCTTAGGAGGAATAGATCTAAGCTTTAAAGAATCAATTTCAAGAGAAATTTTATCAACGTTCCTAGCCAAATCATCAACTTTAAGCAATTTCTCTTCAAGCAAAGCATTAAAATTCTTTTGTGAATTCATAAACTCTTTAACACTACTCTCAAATTCAAAGGGCATCTTATTAAAATTTCCATAAGAGTTATTGTAGGAATTTCCATAATTATTAGAAGGATTACTAGGATAAGGCCTAGGATTAAAATTCCCTCTATAAGCGTTGTTTCCAAAACTATTCCTACCAACAAAATTCACATCCATAGATTCATTATTATTCTCAAGCAAAGTAGATAAAGGCATATCATTGGGATCAAGAGGAGTATTTTTAGGAGCAAACATCTTCATAAGTTCATCCATCTTTTCACTCAAAACATTGATTTCTTCTATAGCATGCACTTTCTTACTAGAAGATCTTTCGGTGTGCCATTGAGAATAATTAGCCATAATATTATCAAGCAATTTGGTAGCATCTCCTAATGTAATTTCCATAAAAGTGCCTTCCGCGGCCGAGTCTAAAAGATTTCTAGAAGCAAAATTCAATCCGGCATAAAAGTTTTGTATGATCATCCATAAATTCAAACCATGAGTAGGGCAATTGCGAAGCATTAATTTCATTCTTTCCCAAGATTGGGCAACATGCTCATGATCAAGTTGTTTAAAATTCATGATGTCGTTCCTAAGAGTGATAATCTTAGCGGGAGGAAAATACTTAGAGATAAAAGCATCTTTGCACTTGTTCCAAGAATCAATACTATTTTTAGGCAAAGATGAAAACCAAACTTTAGCACGATCTCTAAGTGAAAACGAAAATAACTTCAATTTGACAATATTGTTATCCGTACCTTTCTTCTTTTCCATATCACACAAATCAACAAAATTGTTTAGATGAGTAGCGGCATCTTCACTAGGAAGGCCGGCAAATTGATCTTTCATAACAAGATTCAGCAAAGCGGTATTGATTTCACAAGACTCATCATTATTAAGAGGAGCAATCGGAGTACTAAGGAAATCATTATTATTGGTATTCGAGAAATCACATAATTTGGTATTATCTTGTGCCATGGCAACAAGTAATCCAACACACAAGCAAACAGAAAGGCAAAGGGAAAAAGGCAAACGGGAAAGAGAGGAGGAGATTGGGAAAGAGAGGGCAAATAAAATGGCAAGGGTGAAGTGGGGGAGAGGAAAATGAGAGGCAAATGGCAAATAATGTAATGCGAGAGATAGGGATTACGATGGGAACTTGGTATTGTTGACTTGCTTGCGTGAGCCTCCCCGGCAACGGTGCCAGAAATTCTTCTTGCTACCTCTTGAGCACTGCGTTGGATTTCCCCAAAGAGGAGAGGATTATACAGCAAAGTAGCGTAAGTATTTCCCTCAGTTTTTGAGAACCGAGGTATCAATCCAGTAGGAGACCACGCACAAGTCCCTTGTACCTACACAAAACGATAGCAACTCGCAACCAACGCTTAGGGGTTGTCAATCCCTTCACGATCACTTATGAGAGTGAGATCAGATAGAGATAATATTTTTGGTATTTTTGATAGATAGATGCAAAGTAAAAAGTAAAGGCAAAGTAAAAACAAAGCAAGCAAATAAAGTGATAGAGATTGATATGATGAGAATAGACCCGGGGGCCATAGGTTTCACTAGTGGCTTCTCTCAAGAGCATAAGTATTCTACTGTGGGTGAACAAGTTACTGTTGAGCAATTGACAGAATCGATCATAGTTATGAGTATATCTAGGCAATGATCATGTATATAGGCATCACGTCCAAAACAAGTAGATCGAAACAATTCTGCATCTACTACTATTACTCCACTCATCGACCGCTATCCAGCATGCATCTAGAGTATTAAGTAAAAACAGAGTAACGCTTTAAGCAAGATGACATGATGTAGAGGTATAAATTCATGCAATATGATAAAAACCCCATCTTGTTATCCTCAATGGCAACAGTACAATACATGCCTTGCAACCCTTTCTGTCACTAAGTAAGGACACGGCAAGATTGAACCCAAAGCTAAGCACTTCTCCCATTGCAAGACCTACCAATCTAGTTGGCCAAACCAAAAAGGATAATTCGAAGAGACTTGCAAAGATAACTCAATCATACATAAAAGAATTCAGAGAAGAATCAAATATTTTCCATCGATAATACTGGATCATAAACCCACAATTCATCGGTCTCAACAAACACACCACAAAAAGAAGATTACATCGAATAGATCTCCATGAGAGAGACGGAGAACATTGTATTGAGATCCAAAACGAGAGAAGAAGCCATCTAGCTACTAGCTATGGACCCGAAGGTCTGAAGTAAACTACTCATACTTCATCGGAGAGGCTATGGTGATGATGTAGAAGCCCTCCGTGGTGGATGCCCCCTCCGGCGGAGCTCCGGAACAGGCCCCAAGATGGGATCTCGTGGATACAGAAGGTTGCGGCGGTGGAACTAGGTTTTTGGCTCCTGTTCTGATCGTTCGAGGATACGTAGGTGTATATAGGAGGAAGGAGTATGTCGGTGGAGCGCCGAGGGGCCCACGAGGTAGGGGGCGCGCCCAGGGGGGCGCGCGCCCTCCACCCTCGTGACCTCCTGCACCTTTGCTTGAGTAGGGTCCAAGTCTCCTGGATCACGTTCGGTTGGAAAATCATGATCCCGAAGGTTTTATTCCGTTTGGACTCCGTTTGATATTCCGTTTCTTCGAAACACTAAAATAGGCAAAAAACAGCAATTCTGGGCTGGGCCTCCGGTTAATAGGTTGGTCCCAAAAATAATACAAAAGTGGAAAATAAAGCCCAATATAGTCCAAAACAGTAGATAAAGTAGCATGGAGCAATCAAAAATTATAGATACGTTGGAGACATATCAGCTGGTGTCCCATGTCTTGGCCGGTGTTTTCCATAACATGTCTAACTCCTCTTGAAGTAGCCCCAGATACATATTAATATTATTTCCTGGTTGTTTCGGCCCTTGAATCAGCATGCTCATATGAATGTACTTCGACTTCATGCATAACCAGGGGGGAGGTTGTACATCCATACAAACACGGGCCATGTGCTATGGTTGGTGTTCTGGTTGCCAAACGGATTCATGCCATCGGTACACGCGCCGAGCACGATGTTCCTTGCATCACATTCAAAATACTGATAGAAGACGTTCAACGCTCTCCACTAGCTTCCATCCTTGACGTTTCTCAGCTTCAGATCATCTCCATCGTCGGGCTTCTTCCTCTCCGCGTGCCACCGCATTAGCTTTGCTTCCTTGGGATATATGAAATACCGCTGGAGACGGGGAGTGATCGGTAAGTACCATACAACTTTCTAGGGACATTTCTTCCCGGCCTTCTTGTATCGAGAAGCATTGCACACTGGACAACTTGTTTTTTCCGCGTGCTCCTTCCGATAAATTATGCAATCGTTGATGCATGCATGGTATCTAACGTGCGGCAGATCAAGAGGGCACACGATCTTCTTGGCCTCATCCACACTAGTAGGACATAGATTCCCCACGGGAAGAACATCCTTTAGGTACTTGAGATGCTCACCGAGGCTACTGTCGGTCCATTTGTTTTTAGCCTTCGTCTTCAGGGGTTGGAGCATGAAACTCAAGCGGGTCACCTCAGGATTGCAACCATCATACAATGGAGTGTTCGAGTCTACCACCAGTTGTTGCAGCTTAGCCTCCTCTCTATAAGCATCTCTCTCAGTACTCGTCTCCCTGCGAAGCAGTGCTTGAACATGAGGGTCCCGTACGATTGAACTTAGTACCGACGAACTCTGCTGCGTGGAGTCCACGTTCTCTCCGCCGCCATGTCCGGCCCCTTCTCCTCCGCCATGTCTGGCCCCTTCTCTGCCGCCCTGTCCGGCCTCTTCCCCGCCGCCATTATCGATCATCTCTTCGTCTTGCCCCATGTATTCATTGCCTGCCCCATCGGCGTCCTCAACATCATCATCATCTTCTTCTTCAATTATCCACCGAGTATAGCCATCCATGAGACCAGTCATGAGCAGGTGCGCTTCGACACAACCATCGTCATAGGGGTCGGGCCAAACTATTCCTTTGCATTTTCGACACGGACATAAAACCTCTGTCAGGTTATTTTATTTCATGTCTTGCACCGCCGACTGCAACCACCTATCCACCATCGTTCCACTGACCATCATGAACCTTTGCACAGTAATAATAAACAAATTGATTGTAAAAATGGGTGCATGCATCAAAGTCATACAAAAATTCGGCATGACATTCCCTAAAAATAGGACATATAGATCTAGAGTTTGCCCGGAATTCACCGAAATGGAAATAAATCAACATTTCGACAAAACATAGGCAACTCAAAAGCACAATTCGGCGTCAACTCATGCCACACACACAATTTCCATCATATCGCACAATTATCATATCACACACACATACACCTATTTCCATTCTTTCAAAAGCATGAAATTTTAATCACCCATCTCGAGATCGAGCAGACGGTGGAGATGATGATGTAAGGAGAGCAAAAGTGCACAAAGCTCTTCTTGACAAAGATAGATCTAGTTAGGGGGCAAATAGGTCACTTAACTAAATGCTACATCTACCTATCTAGCTAATTTGGGAGGAGACAACTTCAACTAGTGGAGGGAAAAGGAAAAAGAGAAAAAGAGATGCATTAATGGTGGTGGTGTAGTTAGCTAGGAGTAATGAAGAGAGAGAAAGGTAGGCAGAAGAGAGAGAGTAATGGGGGGAGAAGTATTGAGGAAGAAGCAAAGTGAGAGAGAGAGGATGTGGGAGGTAGGGGAAACGGAAGAGAGGAGATGGGGGAGGGGAGGAGGGGTAGGGAAAAAAGGTGGTGCTATGCTGCGTCTTAGCAGTATCGCGGGCGGCAAAACACGCTACTGATAACAGCGTAGTAGCAGCGCGCTTTACACACACGCGCTACTGCTAAGCGGGGCCAACCATGTGGCCAATTTCAAAATTAGTAGCAGCGACCGGAGTAAAAAGCGTGCTACTACTATTGCATTAGCAGTAGCGCGTGTCGTGACACTGCGCTGCTACTAAACTTAGGTTGGTGGGTACTATCGGTCGATTTTTGTAGCAATAGGTTTCGCCAAGATGCGCCATCGCTAACTTTGTATCAAGAGCGATCGTTTTTCGACCAGCCATCGCTAATTAACAGTAGCGCCTCTTTTTGTGACGCGTTGCTGCTAAGATTCTGTGTATAAGGTTTTCCCTAGTAGTGTATATGCGCTATTTCCATGTCGTTCTAAGTAAATTTGTATGTGTCAACTCTCATTTTCAAAATGAATTTCCTTTTTGTGTGCCCGTACTGCTCCTGAAAAGGCAAGGGTTGGCCAAATTTTTTATGCTAGATGTGTTATTCTCAAGATGAGTGTTTATTCACTTATCATTGCACGAGGTGTGGCGGTAATAGGGATGCCCAGTCCCGAAATAAAAAAGAAATTTACTTTATGTTGTCAAATAATAAATCCTTGGAAAGTGTTGGTATGGAAGGCACCCGCGAATTCGGCTAGCCATGGATTATGAAAGAATGGTGGAAAAAGGAATACATTTTATTTTATGTTTGGGAACCGCATGTGATGTATATAGCATGGAAAGTATTGTGAACTACTCGGTCATTTTCTTGACAGGAAAAGCATGCCTCTCAAAAAAAATTATTTCTCAATTTTTTTTGCTTTGAGCTCCGACACCTCTACAAATCTCTACTTCCCTCTACGAAGGGCCTATCTATTTACTTTTATGCATTTTTTATTTTTATTTGAGTCTCCATCTTCTCTTATAAAGCACATGTTGGGGAACGTAGTAATTTCAAAAAAATTCCTACGCACACGCAAGGATCATGGTGATGCATAGCAACGAGAGGGGAGAGTGTTGTCCACGTACCCTCGTAGACCGAAAGCGGAAGCGTTATAATAACACGGTTGATGTAGTCGTACGTCTTCACGATCTGACCGATCCAAGTACCGAACGTACGGCACCTCCGAAGTTCAAAGACACGCTCACTCGATGACGATTCCGGACTCGATCCAAATAGGTGTCGGGAAGAGTTCCATCAGCACGACGGCGTGGTGACGGTGATGATGTTCTACCGACGCAGGGCTTCACCTAAGCACTGATACGTCTCCAACGTATCTATAACTATTGATTGCTCCATGCTACTTTATCTACTATTTTGGACTATATTGGGCTTTATTTTCCACTTTTATATTATTTTTGGGACTAACCTATTAACCGGAGGCCCAGCCCAGAATTGCTGTTTTTTGCCTATTTCAGTGTTTCGAAGAAACGGAATATCAAACGGAGTCCAAACGGAATAAAACCTTCGGGGTCATGATTTTCCAACCGAACATGATCCAGGAGACTTGGACCCTACTCCAAGCAGTGCCCGAGGAGGTCACGAGGGTGGAGGGCGCCCCCCCTGGGCGCGCCCCCTACCTCATGGGCCCCTCGGCGCTCCACCGACGTACTCCTTCCTCCTATATATACCTACGTATCCCCGAACGATCAGAACAGGAGCTAAAAACCTAATTCCACCACCGCAACCTTTTGTATCCACGAGATCCCATCTTGGGGCCTGTTCCAGAGCTCTGCCGGAGGGGGGATCCACCATGGAGGGCTTCTACATCATCACCATAGCCTCTCCGATGAAGTGTGAGTAGTTTACATCAGACATTCGGGTCCATAGCTAGTAGCTAGATGGCTTCTTCTCTCTTTTTGGATCTCAATACAATGTCCTCCCCTCTCTCGTGGAGATCTATTCGATGTAATCTTCTTTTTGTGGTGTGTTTGTTGAGAACAATGAATTGTGGGTTTATGATCCAGTATTATCTATGGAAAATATTTTATTCTTCTCTGAATTCTTTTATGTATGATTGAGTTATCTTTGCAAGTCTCTTCGAATTATCCTTTTTGGTTTGGCCAACTAGATTGGTAGTTCTTGCAATGGGAGAAGTGCTTAGCTTTGGGTTCAATCTTGCGTGTCCTTACTCAATGGATGTAAAGAGTTGCAAGGCACGATTGTATTGTTGCCATCGAGGATAACAAGATGGGGTTTTTATCATATTGCATGAATTTATCCCTCTACATCATGTCATCTTGCTTACAACGTTACTCTGTTTTTACTTAATACTCTAGATGCATGCTGGATAGCGGTCGATGAGTGGAGTAATAGTAGTAGATGCAGAATCGTTTCGATCTACTTGTTTTGGACATGATGCCTATATACATGATCATTGCCTAGATATACTCATAACTATGCTCAATTCTGTCAATTGCTCAACAGTAATTTGTTCACCCACCGTAGAATACTTACGCTCTCGAGAGAACCCCCTAGTGAAACCTATGGCCCCGGGGTCTATTCTCATCATATCAATCTCTATCACTTTATTTATTTGCTTTGTTTTTACTTTGCCTTTACTTTTTACTTTGCATCTATCTATCAAAAATACCAAAAATATTATCTCTATCAGATCTCGCTCTCATAAGTGACCATGAAGGGCTTGACAACCCCTAAGCGTTGGTTGCGAGTTGCTATCGTTTTGTATAGGTACGAGGGACTTGTGCGTGGTCTCCTACTGGATTGATACCTTGGTTCTCAAAAACTGAGGGAAATACTTACGCTACTTTGCTGCATCATCCTCTCCTCTTCGGGGAAATCCAACGCAGTGCTCAAGAGGTAGCAAGAAGAATTTCTGGCGCCGTTGCCGGGGAGGCTCATGCAAGCAAGTCAACAATACCAAGTACCCATCGCAATCCCTATCTCTCGCATTACATTATTTGCCATTTGCCTCTCGTTTTCCTCTCCCCCACTTCACCCTTGCCGTTTTATTTGCCCTCTCTTTCCCAATCTCCTCCTCTCTTTCCCGTTTACCTTTTTCCCGTTGCCTTTCTTTTTGCTCGTGTGTTAGTTTGCTTGTCATCATGACTAGTTTCATATCGTCTCCGTTATCTCCCGAGAATGAAGTCTTAAATTTTAAACAAAGGGAGGGAGAAAATCTAGAAGATGCTTGGTGTAGAATTTGCAATGCTCAAAATAAATCTACCAGGAAGCAATCTACCTCAGTTCTTCTTCGCAATTTTTACGTAGGTGCTAATCCTTGGTATAGATATATCCTTGATACCATTACCGGAGGGAATTTTTCGGGTAGCCATACTTTTGATTCTTATAATGCTTTAATATATATATTTGGCTCTCCACCCCTTTTGATTAATGGAACTACGTTAACTTTGGAGCATGTTATGCAAAGGCTTGAAGCTATTGAAAATAAAACTGCTACCACTGAATCAATTGAAAATCTTGATAAAAAGATCCACAATCAAATTACCCAATATGGATATAAGGTAGGAATGACTTCGAAAAATATTAAGGAAAAAGAACCCATAGTTAATAAGAAAATAAATCTAGATTCCACAAGAATCGATAAACTTGAGGGTATCATTACCAACTTGGGAACCGCTTTTTCTTCCGTTCAAAACACTCCAAGTTCTTCTACTAAAAATACTATGCTTATTTATGTTCTAAGAATAAGGGTGAATCATCTAGTAAGGAAACTGCGGATCTTAAATCTATAAGTGTTCGTCCCAATCTTTTTACCATCATTAAGGAACCATTTGCTATAGATGATTTTTTTGATCTTTTGCCTAAAAATTTGTCAATTACTAGGAAGAAAGAAAATTCTAAAGGAGGTAGATGCCTCATCAAGAATTGCCTACCAAAGATGGCAATACCTAGATCTATCCTTGTTTTTATGCCTAGCTAGGGGCGTTAAACGATAGCGCTTGTTGGGAGGCAACCCAATTTTATTTTGTGTTTTTTGTTTTTGCTTCTGTTTAGGAATAAATAATCCATCTACCTTCTGTTTGGATGTGGTTTTATGTTTTAATTAGTGTTTGTGCCAAGTAGAACCTATAGGATAACCTACGATGATAGTTGATTTGATTCTGCTGAAAAACAGAAACTTTGCACGCACGAATTTAGTTATGATAAATCACAAGAACGTGATTTTGCGTTGATACTTGTTGATGCTGATCAATAAACAAATTGTACAGGACTTCCTATTTTGGTAGAATTTTTAGAGTTCCAGAAGTTTGCGTTAGTTACAGATTGCTACAGACTGTTCTGTTTTTGACAGATTCTGTTTTACGTGTGTTGTTTGCTTATTTTGATGAATCTATGGCTAGTAAAATAGTTTATAAACCATAGAGAAGTTGGAATACAGTAGGTTTAACACCAATATAAATAAATAATGAGTTCATTACAGTACCTTGAAGTAGTCTTTTGTTTTCTTTCTCTAACGGAGCTCACGATATTTCTGTTGAGTTTTGTGTTGTGAAGTTTTCATGTTTTGGGTGAATTCTTTTGATGGATTATAGAACAAGGAGTGGCAAGAGCCTAAGCTTGGGGATGCCCATGGCACCCCCAAGATAATCCAAGGACACCAAAAAGTTAAAGCTTGGGGATGCCCCTAAGGCATCCCTCTTTAAATCCACTTCCATCGGTAATTTACTTGGAGCTATATTTTTATTCACCAACATGATATGTGTTTTGCTTGGAGCGTCTTGTATTATTTGTGTATTTGCTTGTTAGTCTACCACAATCATCCTTGCTGTACACATCTTTTGAGAGAGCCATACATGAATTGGAATTTGTTAGAATACTCTATGTGCTTCACTTATATCTTTTGAGCTTGATAGTTTTGCTCATAGTACTTCACTTATATCTTTTGAGCGTGATAATTTTTGCTCTAGTGCTTCACTTAGATATTTGAGAGAACGATGGTGGATTTGTTTTAAATAAACTATTGATCTCTCATGCTTCACTTAGATTATTTTGAGAGTCGTTGATAGCATGGTAAGTTGCATAATGATTAATATACTTGGTGTTCAAGATATGTGAAACTTTCTTTTGAGTGCGTTGAATACTAAGATAAGTTTGATGCTTGATAATTGTTTTGAGACATGAAGATGGTGATATTAGATTCATGCTAGTTAAGTAGTTATGAATTCAAAGAATACTTGTGTTGAAGTTTGTGATTCCCGTAGCATGCACGTATGGTGAACCGTTATGTGATGAACTCGGAGCATGATTTATTTATTGATTGTCTTCCTTATGAGTGGCGGTCGGGGACGAGCGATGGTCTTTTCCTACCAATCTATCCCCCTAGGAGCATGCGCGTAATACATTGCTTTGATAACTTCTAGATTTTCGCAACAAGTATATGAGTTCTTTATGACTAATGTTGAGTCCATGGATTATACGCACTTTTCCCATCCTTTCACCTTTGCTAGCCTCTCTAATACCGCGCACTTTTCGCCGGTATCATACACCCATCATATACCTTCCTCAAAACAGCCACCATACCTACCTATCATGGCATTTCCATAGCCATTCGGAGATATATTTCCATGCAACTTTCCACCGTTCTGTTTATTATGACACGCTCCATCATTGTCATATTGCTAGCATGATCATGTAGTTGACATTGTATTTGTGGCAAAGCCACCGTTCATAATTCTTTCATACATGTCACTCATGATTCATTGCATATCCCGGTACACCGCCGGAGGCATTCGTATAGAGTCATATTTGTTCTAAGTATCGAGTTGTAATTGTTGAGTTGTAAGAAAAATAAAAGTGTGATGATCGTCATTATTAGAGCATTGTCCCAAGTGAGGAAAGGATGATGGAGACTATGATTCCCCCATAAGTCGGGATGAGACTCCGGACGAAAAAAAGAGGCCATAAAAAAAAGAGAAAGGCCCACATAAAAAATGAGAGAAAAAGAGAGAAGGGATTATGCTACTATCCTTTTACCACACTTGTGCTTCAAAGTAGCACCAAGATCTTCATGATAGAGAGTCTCTCATTTTGTCACTTTCATATACTAGTGGGAATTTTTCATTATAGAACTTGGCTTATATATTCCAATGATGGGCTTCCTCAAAATGCCCTAGGTCTTCGTGAGCAAGCGAGTTGGATGCACACCCACTTAGTTTCTTTTGTAGAGCTTTCATATACTTATAGCTCTGGTGCATCCGTTGCATGGCAATCCCTACTCACTCACATTAATATCTATTGATGGGCATCTCCATAGCCCGTTGATATGCCTAGTTGATGTGAGACTATCTTCCCTCTTTTTGTCTTCTCCACAATCGCCCTTCTATTCCACATAGTGCTATATCCATGGCTCACGCTCATGTATTGCGTGAAGATTGAATTTTTTTTGAGAATGTCATAAGTATGAAACAACTGCTTGGCTTGTCATCGGGGTTGTGCATGATTTAAATATTTTGTGTGGGGAATATGGAGCATAGACAGACTATATGATTTTGTAGGGATAACTTTCTTTGTCCATGTTATTTTGAGAAGACATGATTGCTTTGATTAGTATGCTTGAAGTATTATCATTTTTTATGTCAATATGATCTTTTGTCTTGAATCTTTCGGATCTGAATATTCATATCACAATTAAGAAGATTTACATTGAAATTATGCCAAAGTATCACTCTGCATCAAAAAATCTTTTTTTTATCATTTACCTACTCGAGGACGAAAGCAGAATTAAGCTTGGGATGTCGACGTCTCCAACGTATCTATAATTTTGATTGCTCCATGCTACTTTATCTACTGTTTTGGACTATATTGGGCTTTATTTTCCACTTTTATATTATTTTTGGGACTAACCTATTAACCGGAGGCCCAACCTGAATTGTTGTTTTTGCCTATTTCAAAGTTTCAAGAAACGGAATATCAAACGGAGTCCAAACGGAATAAAACCTTGGGGTCATGATTTTTCAACCAAACGTGATCCAGAGACTTGGACCCTACTCAAGCAAAGGTTCGAGGAGGTCACGAGGTGGAGGGCGCCCTAGGCGCGCCTCTACCTCGTGGGCCTCGGCGCCCAACCGACGTACTCCTTCCTCCTATATATATATCTACGTATCCCCGAACAATCAGAATAGGAGCCAAAAACCTAATTCCACCGCCGCAACCTTCTGTATCCACGAGATTTCATCTTGGGGCCTGTTCCGGAGCTCCGCTGGAAGGGGCATCCACCACGGAGGGCTTCTACATCATCACCATAGCCTCTCCGATGAAGTGTGAGTAGTTTACATCAAACATTCGGGTCCATAGCTAGTAGCTAGATGGCTTCTTCTCTCTTTTTGGATCTCAATACAATGTTCTCCCCCTCTCGTGGAGATCTATTCGATGTAATCTTCTTTTTGTGGTGTGTTTGTTGAGACCAATTAATTGTGGGTTTGTGATCCAGTATTATCTATGGAAAATATTTGATTCTTCTCTGAATTCTTTTATGTATGATTGAGTTATCTTTGCAAGTCTCTTCAAATTATCCTTTTTGGTTTGGCCAACTAGATTGGTAGTTCTTGCAATGGGAGAGAAGTGCTTAGCTTTGGGTTAAATCTTGCGGTGTCCTTACTTAGTGACAGAAAGAGTTGCAAGGCACGTATTGTATTGTTGCCATCGAGGATAACAAGATGGGGTTTTATCATATTGCATGAATTTATCCCTCTACATCATGTCATCTTGCTTACGGCGTTACTCTATTTTTACTTAATACTCTAGATGCATGCTGGATAGCGGTCGATGAGTGGAGTAATAGTAGTAGATGCAGAATCGTTTTGATCTACTTGTGTTGGACGTGATGCCTATATACATGATCATTGCCTAGATATACTCATAATTATGCTCAATTCTGTCAATTGCTCAACAATAATTTGTTCACCCACCGTAGAATACTTATGCTCTTGAGAGAAGCCACTAGTGAAACCTATGGCCCCGGGATCTATTCTCATCATATCAATCTCTATCACTTTATTTAATTGCTTTGTTTTTACTTTGCCTTTACTTTTTACTTTGCATCTATCTATCAAAAATACCAAAAATATTATCTCTATCAGATCTCACTCTCGTAAGTGACCGTGCAGGGATTGACAACCCCTAAGCGTTGGTTGCAAGTTGCTATCGTTTTGTGTATGTATGAGGGACTTGTACGTGGTCTCCTACTGGATTGATACCTTGGTTCTCAAAAACTGAGGGACACGTCTAGCTCTGCCTGTTGTCCTGTTATGCTATGTTTGCTTTATATTTACTATTTCTTCCCCCTCTTCTCTCCGGTAGACCCCGAGACCGATGTCGTCCCTGTGATCGACTACGTCGATGACGACCCCTCCTTGCCAAAGCAACCAGGCAAGCCCCCCCTTTGATCATCCCGATATCGCCCATTCCATTCTCTCATGCTTGCATTAGATTTTGCTATTATTATTGTTTGCTCCTATTCTGATGCATAGCCTACTTTTGTATCTGCTGTTGTACCTTACCTGCTTATCCTAAACTGCTTAGTATAGGTTGGTTACTGATCCATCAGTGACCCCCACCTTGTCCTTGTTGCCCCTGCTTCATCATAGAAGACCCGATCGACGGGATCGAAGACCAGGCCCCGGCGCCGCACATCACTTTCCCCTTAGTTGCTCGACACTACTAGGTTGCTATCGAGTGCCGAGGGTGAGACCTCTACAGCACTTCTGATGTTAACCCTGTAGTGTAGCTATTCGGTCGTGGTCATCGAGGGTGATTCCGCCTTAACCACTTCCGATACGACTCTGTCGTGCAACCCTCAAGTGTGAACCTCGGGGGTGATTCCTCTTACGTTCACCTTGATGATTACATTGAGTGGAATTCACCGGGGGTGATTCCTCGGGTTTTCCCCTTGATGTTTGGACACACGAATACTTGGACTTTACAACTGTTACTTGGAAAGGCGGGTCGACCCTGAGGGGTACCCGCAAGTGATGTGGAGACGGGTTGACCTGGAGGGTACCCGAGAGCTGAATACGAGGCGTGGCCGGGCATTCTTAGCCCTTGCCGCAAGTCCTCGAGACGGGGCAACGGGGTCACATCTTTCGTGAGTCTCTGCTTGTTACCGCATGTTCCTAATCCACTACGATTTGGATATTTGATCCAAGGGGCCTCTGGCCTGATAGCACTAACCATCACGTGGACATAGTATGGGCGTTCTGCGTCGTATGCATCACCAAGCTTATTAGACATCAACGATCGAAAGCGCTGCCGGTTGGACTGGTAAGCTCCTACCTTTTTTAAGGAGGTAGCTAGGTCTGCTCACTGGTCGCCCACGCAACATGCAGGAGTTCCCGGGGAGATGGCCCATGACCCCTAGGGGCATAGGTTTAGTCCGGCGTGCTGGCCTCTCTATTAAGTCTAGGTCGGGTTGCGGCGTATTGTTTGGCCGAGGCCGGGCATGACCCAGGAAAGTGTGTCCAGCCAGAATTAATCAAGCGTGGTGGGTAAGTTGGTGCACCCCTGCAGGGAAGAAAACATCTATCGATAGCCTGTCCTACGGTAACGGACACTTGGAGTTTGTATCCTGATCGATACAGCTAGAACTGGATACTTGAGATGATAACTTGATAGTAGGGCTCTGGGATTTCTTTCTCGCAGGGAATCGAGAAAGGATCTCTGGCCGAGGTTGATAACACTAGTACTACTTTACTTTATGCTACTCTACTCCTCCTGTTTGCTGCAAGATGGTGGTTTCCAGAAGATGGTAGTCTTCGATAGGACTAGGCCTTCTCTATTCTTACGCATTTCTGCAGCCCGCCCACATATACAGCCTTCCTTTGATAATGTTGCATATGTAGTGTAGATCCTTGCTTGCGAGTACTTTGGATGAGTACTCATGGTTGCTTTGCTCCCCCTTTTCCCCCTTTCTTCTCCTTTCTGGTTGATGCAACCAGATGTCGGAGCCCAGGAGCCAGATGCCACCGCCGGTGCCTACTACTACGTGGAGGCCGTCGACAACCAGGAGTAGTTAGGAGGCTCCCAGGCAGGAGGCCTTGCCTTTTCGATCATGTTGCTTTTGTGCTAGCCTTCTTAAGGCAAACTTGTTTAATTTATGTCTGTACTCAGATATTGTTGCTTCCGCTAACTCGTTTGTATTCAAGCTGATGTATTCGAGCCCTCGAGGCCCCTGGCTTGTAATCTAAAGCTTGTATTATTTTAATTTGTGTCTAGAGTTGTGTTGTGATATCTTCACGTGAGTCCCTGATCTTGATCGTGCACATTTGCGTGTATGATTAGTGTACGATTGAATCGGGGGTGTCACAGCTGCATCATCCTCTCCACTTCGAGGAAATCCAACGCAGTGCTCAAGAGGTAGCAAGCACCGCTACGATATGACCGAGGTGGAATATGGTGGAGGGGGGCACCGCACACGGCTAACGAACGATCACGAAGATCAACTTGTGTGTAATGGGGTGCCCCCCCTGCCCCCGTATATAAAGGAGGGAGGGGGAGGTGCGGCCGGCCCCTAGGGGTGCACCTGGAGGAGTCCTACTCCCGCCGGGAGTAGGACTTCCCCATCTTGCCTTGTTGGAGAAGGAAGGGGGAAGGGAGAAAGAGGAAAGGGGGCGCCGCCCCCCTTCCTTGTCTAGGGGGGAGGGGGCGCGCGGCCTGCCCTAGCCGGCCCTCCTCTTCTCCCTTAGGGCCCATGTAGGCCCATTAACCCACGGGGGGTTCCGGTAACCCTCCGGTACTCCGGTAAAATCCTGATTTCACCCGGAACGATTCCGATATCCAAATATAGTCTTCCAATATATCAATCTTTATGTCTCGGCCATTTCGAGACTCCTCGTCATGTCCGTGATCACATCCGGGACTCCGAACAACCTTCGGTACATCAAAAACTATAAACTCATAATATAACTGTCATCATAACGTTAAGCGTGCGGACCCTACGGGTTCGAGAACTATGTAGACATGACCTAGAACCTTTTTCGGTCAATAACCAATAGCGGAACCTGGATGCTCATATTGGCTCCTACATATTCTACGAAGATCTTTATCGGTCAAACCGCATAACAACATACGTTGTTCCCTTTGTCATCGGTATGTTACTTGCCCGAGATTCGATCGTCGGTATCCAATACCTAGTTCAATCTCATTACCGGCAAGTCTCTTTACTCGTTACGCAATACATCATTTCGTAACTAACTCATTAGTTACATTGCTTGCAAGGCTTATAGTGATGTGCATTACCGAGAGGGCCCAGAGATACCTCTCCAACAATTGAAGTGACAAAACCTAATCTCGAAATACGCCAACTCAACATGTACCTTTGGAGGCACCAGAGAGCTCCTTTATAATCACCCGATTCGTTGTGACGCTTTGGTAGCACACAAAGTGTTCCTCTGGTAAACGGGATTTGCATAATCTCATAGTTGTAGGAACATGTATAAGTCATGAAGAAAGCAATAGCAACATACTAAACGATCAAGTGCTAAGCTAACAGAATGGGTCATGTCAATCACATCATTCTACTAATGATGTGATCCCGTTAATCAAATGACAACTCATGTCTATGGTTAGGAAACATAACCATCTTTGATTAATGAGGTAGTCTAGTAGAGGCATACTAGTGACAATATGTTTGTCTATGTATTCACACATGTATCATGTTTCCGGTTAATACAATTCTAGCATGAATAATAAACATTTATCATGATATAAGAAATTAATAATAACTTTATTATTGCCTCTAGGGCATATTTCCTTCAGTCTCCCACTTGCACTAGAGTCAATAATCTAGTTCACATCACCATGTGATTTAACACTAATGTTCACATCTGCATGTGATTAACACCCATAGTTCACATCATCTTGTGACCAACACCCAAAAGGTTTACTAGAGTCAATATCTAGTTCACATTGCTATGTGATTAACACCCAAAGAGTACTAAGGTGTGATCATGTTTTGCTCGGGAGAGAAGATTAGTCAACGGGTCTGTCACATTCAGAGCCGTATGTATTTTGCAAATATTCTATGTCTACAATGCTCTGCACGGAGCTACTCTAGCTAATTGCTCCCATTTTCAATATGTATCCAGATTGAGACTTAGAGTCATCTGGATCGGTGTGAAAGCTTGCATCGATGTAACTCTTTACGACGGGCTCTTTTATCACCTACATAATCGAGAAATATTTCCTTAGTCCTCACTAAGGATATTCTTGACCAATGTCCAGTGATCTACTCCTAGATCACTATTGTACTCCCTTGCCAAATTCAGAGCAAGGTATACAATAGGTCTGGTACATAGCATAGCATACTTTATAGAACCTATGACTGAGGCATAGGGAATGACTTTCATTCTCTTTTCTATTTTCTGTCGTGGTCGGGATTTGAGTCTTACTCAATTTCACACCTTTGCAACACAGGCAAGAACTCTTTCTTTGACTGTTCCATTTTGAACTATTTCAAAATCTTGACAAGGTATGTACTTATTGAAAAACTCATCAAGCGTCTTGATCTATCTCAATAGATCTTGATGCTCAATATGTAAGTAGCTTTACTGAGGTCTTTCTTTTAAAGAACTCCTTTCAAATACTCCTTTATGCTTTCCAGAAAAATTCTACATCATTTCTGATCAACAGTATGTTACTCACATATATTTATCAAAAAGGCGGTAGTGCTCCCACTCACTTTATTGCAAATACAGGCTTCACCGCAAGTCTGTATAAAACTATATGCTTTGATCATATACAACTCTTCTTTAAGAAAACCATTAAGGAATGCAGTTTTGACATCCATTTGCCAGATTTCATAAAATGTGGCAATTGCTAACATGATTCAGACAGACTTAAGCATCGCTACAGTTGAGAAAACTCATTGTAGTCAACACCTTGAATTTGTCGAAAACCCTTTTGCGACAAGTCGAGCTTTGTAGATAGTAACACTACTATCAACGTCTGTCTTCCTCTTGAAGATCCATCTCTACAATATGGCTTGCCGATCATCGGGCAACTCCACCTAAGTCCACACTTTGTTCTCATACATGGATCCCATCTCAGATTTCATGGTCTCAAGCCATTTCGCGGAATCTGGGCTCATCATCGCTTCCTCATAGTTCGTAGGTTCATCATGGTCTAGTAACATGATTTCCAGAACAGGATTACCGTACCACTCTGGTGTGGACTGTACTTTGGAAGACCTACGAGGTTTTGTAGTAACTTAATCTGAAGTTTCATGATCATCATCATTAGCTTCCTCACTAATTGGTGTAGGAATCATTGGAACTGATTTCTGTGATGAACTACTTTCCAATTCGGGAGAAGGTACAAATTGCCTTATCAAGCTCTACTTTCCTCCCACTCACTTCTTTCGAGAGAAACTCCTTCTCTAGAAAGGATCCATTCTTAGCAACGAATGTTTTGCCTTTGGATCTGTGATAGAAGGTGTACCCAACAGTTTCCTTTGGGTATTCTATGAAGACACACTTCTCCAATTTGGGTTTGAGCTTATCAGGATGAAACTTTTTCACCTAAGCATCACAACACCAAACTTTAAGAAACGACAGCTTAGGTTTCTTGCTAAACCACAGTTCATATGGTGTCGTCTCAACGGATTTAGATGGTGCCCTTTTTAATGTGAATGTAGCTGTCTCTAATGCATAACCCCAAAACGGTAGTGGTAAATCAGTAAGAGACATCATATATCGCACCATATCCAATAAAGTGCGGTTACGACGTTCGGACACACCATAACATTGTGGTGTTCCAGGTGGGGTGAGCTGTGAAACTATTCCACATTGTTTTAATTGAAGACCAAGCTCATAACTCAAATATTCATCTCCACGATCAGATCGCAGAAACTTTATTTTCTTGTTACGATGATTTTCCACTTCACTCTGAAATTCTTTGAACCTTTCAACTATTTCAGACTTATGTTTCATCAAGTAGATATACCCATATCTGCTCAAATCATCTGTGAAGGTCAGAAAATAACGATACACACCGCGAGCCTTAACACTCATCGGATCACATACATCGGTATGTATTATTTCCAATAAGTCAGTAGCTTGTTCCATTGTTTCGGGGAACGGAGTTTTAGTCATCTTGCCCAAAAGGCATGGTTCGCAAGCATCAAATGATTCATAACCAAGTCATTCCTGAAAATCCATCTTTATGGAGTTTCTTCATGCGCTTTATACTGATATGACCCAAACGGCAGTGCCACAAAAAAGTTGCACTATCATTATTAACTTTGCATCTTTTGGCATCAATATTATGAATATGTGTATCACTATGATCGAGATCCAACTATTTTCATTGGGTGTATGACCATTTGAAGGTTTTATTCATGTAAACAGAACAACAATTATTCTCTGACTTTAAATGAATAATTGTATTGCAATAAACATGATCAAATCATATTCATGCTCAACGCAAACGCCAAATAACATTTATTTAGGTTTAACACTAATCCCGAAAGTATAGGGAGTGTGCGATGATGATCATATCAATCTTGGAACTACTTCCAACACTCATCGTCACTTCCCTTCAACTAGTCTCTGTTTATTCTCAGAACTCCTGCTTGAGTTACTAATCTTAGCAACCTAACAAGTATCAAATACTCAAGGGCTACTATAAACACTAGTAAGGCACACATCAATAACCTATATATCAAATATACCCTTGTTCACTTTGCCATCCTTCTTATCCACCAAATATTCGTGGCATTTCCGCTTCAAAGGACCATTTCCTTTGCGATGTAAGCACTCGGTTTGTGCTTTGGTCCAACTTTGGTATTCTTCACGGAGTGACAACTTTTTGCCATTCTACTTGAAGTTTCCTTTCTTTCCCTTTGCCCTTTTCTTGAAACTAGTGGTCTTGTCAATCATCAACACTTGATGCTCTTTCTTGATTTCTACCTTCGTCGATTTCAACATCACAAAGAGCTCGGGAATCATTTTCGTCATCCCTTGCATACTATAGTTCATCACGAAGTTCTAGTAACTTAGTGATGGTGACTAGAGAATTCTGTCAATCACCATCTTATCTGGAAGATTAACTCCCACTTGATTCAAGCGATTAAAGTACCTGCATAATCTGAGCACATGCTCACTAGTTGAGCGATTCTCCTCCATCTTTTAGCTATAGAACTTGTTGGAGACTTCATATCTCTCAACTCGGGTATTTGCTGGAAATATTAACTTCAACTCCTGGAACATCTCATATGGTCCATGACATTCAAAACGCCTTTGAAGTCCCGATTCTAAGCCGTTTAAGCATGGTGCACTAAACTATCAAGTAGTCATCATTTTGAGCTAGCCAAACATTCATAACGTCTGCATCTGCTCCTGCAATAGGTTTGTCACCTAGCGGTGCATCAAGGACATAATTCTTCTGTGCAACAATGAGGATAAACCTCAGATCACGGATCCAATCCGCATCATTGCTACTAACATCTTTCAACACAGTTTTCTCTAGGAACATATCAAAATAAACATATGAAAGCAACAACGCGAGCTATCGATCTACAACATAATTTGTAAAATACTACCAGGACTAAGTTCATGATAAATTTAAGTTCAATTAATCATATTACTTAAGAACTCCCACTTAGACAGACATCTCTCTAGTCATCTAAGTGATCACGTGATCCAAATCAACTAAACCATGTCCGATCATCACGTGAGATGGAGTAGTTTTCAATGGTGAACATCACTATGTTGATCATATCTACTATATGATTCACGCCGACCTTCGGTCTTCGTGTTCCGAGGCCATATCTCAGATATGCTAGGCTCATCAAGTTTAACCCGAGTATTCGCGTGTGCAACTGCTTTTACACCCGTTGTATTTGAACGTAGAGCCTATCACACCCGATCATCACGTGGTGTCTCAAAGACGAAGAACTTTCGCAACGGTGCATACTCGGGAGAACACTTCTTGATAATTAGTGAGAGATCATCTTAAAATGCTACCGCCAATCAAAGCAAGATAAGATGCATAAAGGATAAACATCACATGCAATCAATATAAGTGATATGATATGGCCATCATCATCTTGTGCTTGTGATCTCCATCTCCAAGCACCGCCGTGATCACCATCATCACCGGCGCGACACCTTGATCTCCATCGTAGCATCGTTGTCGTTCGCCATCTATTGCTTCTACGACCATCGCTACCGCTTAGTGATAAAGTAAAGCAATTACAGTATGCTTGCATTTCATACAATAAAGCGACAACCATATGGCTCTCGCCATTGCCGATAAATTCGGTTACAAAACATGATCATCTCATACAATAAAATATAGCATCATGTCTTGACCATATCACATCACAACATGCCCTGCAAAAACAAGTTAGACGTCCTCTACTTTGTTGTTGCAAATTTTACGTGGCTGCTACGGGCTGAGCAAGAACCGTTCTTACCTATGCATCAAAACCACAACGATACTTCGTCAAGTTAGTGTTGTTTTAACCTTCGCAAGGACCGGGCGTAGCCACACTCGGTTCAACTAAAGTGAGAGAGACGGACACCGCCAGTCACCTTTAAGCACGAGTGCTCGTAACGGTGAAACCAGTCTCGCGTAAGCGTACGCGTAATGTCGGTCCGGGCCACTTCATCTCACAATACCGCTGAACCAAAATATGACATGCTGGTAAGTAGGATGACTTGTATCGCCCACAACTCACTTGTGTTCTACTCGTGCATATGACATCTACGCATAAAACCAGGCTCTGATACCACTGTTGGGGAACGTAGTAATTTCAAAAAAATTCCTACGCACACGCAAGGATCATGGTGATGCATAGCAACAAGAGGGGAGAGTGTTGTCCACGTACCCTCATAGACTGAAAGCGGAAGCGTTAGAACAACGCGGTTGATGTAGTCGTACGTCTTCACGATTCGACCGATCCAAGTACCAAACGTACGACACCTCCGAGTTTAGCACACGTTCAGCTCGATGACGATCCCCGGACTCCGATCCAGCAGGGTGTCGGGGAAGAGTTCCGTCAGCACAACGGCGTGGTGACGGTGATGATGTTCTACCGACGCAGGGCTTCGCCTAAGCACCGCTACGATATGACCGAGGTGGAATATGGTGGAGGGGGGCACCGCACACGGCTAAGGAACGATCACGAAGATCAACTTGTGTGTCATGGGGTGCCCCCTGCCCCCGTATATAAAGGAGGAAGGGGGAGGTGCGGCCGGCCCCTAGGGGTGCGCCTGGAGGAGTCCTACTCCCGCCGGGAGTAGGACTCCCCCATCTTGCCTTGTTGGAGAAGGAAGGGGGAAGGGAGAAAGAGGAAAGGGGGCGCCGCCCCCCTTCCTTGTCCTATTTGGACTAGGGGAGGGCGCGCCTGCCCTGCGGCCGGCCCTCCTCTTCTCCCTTAGGGCCCATGTAGGCCCATTAACCCCGGGGTTCCAGTAACCCTGCATCTCTAAGAAAATCGATTTCACCCGAACGATTCCGATATCCAAATATAGTCTTCCAATATATCAATCTTTATGTCTCGGCCATTTCGAGACTCCTCGTCATGTCCGTGATCACATCCGGGACTCCGAACAACCTTCGGTACATCAAAAACTATAAATTCATAATATAACTGTCATCGTAACGTTAAGCGTGCGGACCCTACGGGTTCGAGAACTATGTAGACATGACCTAGAACTGTTTCAGGTCAATAACCAATAGCGGAACCTGGATGCTCATACCGGCTCCGACATATTGTACGAAGATCTTTATCGGTCAAACCGCATAACAACATACGTTGTTCCCTTTGCCATCGGTATGTTACTTGCCCGAGATTCGATCGTCGGTATCCAATACCTAGTTCAATCTCGTTACTGGCAAGTCTCTTTACTCGTTATGTAATACATCATTTCGTAACTAACTCATTAGTTACATTGCTTGCAAGGCTTATAGTGATGTGCATTACCGAGAGGGCCCAGAGATACCTCTCCGACAATCGGAGTGACAAAACCTAATCTCGAAATACGCCAACTCAACATGTACCTTTGGAGACACCTATAGAACTCCTTTATAATCACCCAGTTACGTTGTGACGTTTGGTAGCACACAAAGTGTTCCTCTGGTAAACGGGAGTAGCATAATCTCATAGTTGTAGGAACATGTATAAGTCATGAAGAAAGCAATAGCAACATACTAAACGATCAAGTGCTAACCTACACAGAATGAGTCATGTCAATCACATCATTCTACTAATGATGTGATCCCGTTAATCAAATGACAAGTCATGTCTATGGTTAGGAAACATAACCATCTTTGATTAATGAGCTAGTCTGGTAGAGGCATACTAGTGACAATATGTTTGTCTATGTATTCACACATGTATCATGTTTTCGGTTAATACAATTCTAGCATGAATAATAAACATTTATCATGATATAAGGAAATAAATAATAACTTTATTATTGCCTCTAGGGCATATTTCCTTCAGCACCAACTAGGGAGCACTATGATCATACTTGAGCATTGGATGTAGCTAATATTCTGAGTGTGTTTTGTGAATGGATCAATGATTGAACATGATGTGCTAGGGATAACTTTCTTTAGTGTTGATATTTTGAAAGATATGGTTGCTTGTTGATATACTTGAGTATTGAAGTTTTCATGTCAAATTGGAGGTGGCTGCCACAGGTTGGCGGGCAGTGCTGCACCACCGGAGCACGGGCGACAAAGAAAGTTTGCCGCCGCACGTCATGCTCGTCCCGGAACCATGTGACCCACATCGGGGACTCGACAACGAACTTGGGGTCATGAAGAAGGTCTGGATGTGCCTACGCTCGTCGGCGGTTGATCTCAAGTGGACGGGCACGGCCGCTCGTTGGGATGGCCGACACGGACACCCGATCTAGGCTGAGACGCCACCCATTTGGCAGGTATGCATCGGGCCATGGTAGCGGGGTAGCTGTGTCCCCGTGGCGCCGGCACACCTCCACCTTCACGTATGGCCTCTACCGCGACGCGATGATGGGTGGCGAGATAGAGAACCCGCCGCCCCTCCTCGATCCCGACGAGGCAGAATAAGAGCCGGCTTCAACGTCGTACTTGATGGACGCCCCCGGGATCCACTTCCATATCCCCATTGTGGCCGGTGGCGCAGTCTAGATCTTGTCAGATGCATGAGGGCAAAGATGTATGTGGAAGTGAACTGGTCGGTCCATGGACTAGACATTGAAAGAACGCGTGGGGGTGGGGTGGTGGCTAACATGCAAGCCCCTTCCACGAGTTTGGGGTGGAAGGTGGTTAGCCGGTTGCCACACGGACTGAGGTCGGACACCGAGAGGACAAGTGCTCGTCCGTCCAGTGTCCGCTTGAACGCAGCCATCCCAAATTTGCGTCAGAAATGGGTCCAAATGGGCAAGCGTCGGACAGATTTTACGTTCAGTTCACGTGTTGAGCCATGTTATTTGTTTGTCTCGACCCAAATGAAGAGTCGGACTAAATGCAGTCTTAGAGCATCTCTAGCAGACCCCGCAAAAGGCACCGACCCGCAAAATTCCGGCGAGTATACGGGCTCGGCCCGATTTTTTGGCCCGAACAGAGCCCGTATACTCGCCCGACCCGTAAAAATATTTACCGCGGCCCGCAAACCACCCGCCCCGACCAGTATATCTACGGGTTTGACGTGTTTGCGGGTCGAAACCCCATCCCCCCGCCGTCGCCGGGCTCCGCAATTCCCCACTCCCCTCCGCACATTTCTCGTCGCCGACGAGCCCCTTCCGCCTCCAGCCGCCATGTGGGGGCGCATGTGGAGCTCCAGACGCGGCTCCGGGAGCAGATCCGGCGGCAGCAGCGACCCCGAGCGCGAGCGGCGCGTCCGATCGGACGGTGCGAGGAAGCGCAGGGCGAGGAAGTGGACCAAGCGCGGCCTCTCACCGCCGCCGAGCTTTCGCGTCCGGGAGACGGACGAATACGACCGCCGGCACGGCCGTACGCCGTCCTCGGCCGCGGGCTCGTCCTCGGCGGCGAGATCTTCTTCTTACGCTGGAGCTCCTGTTCTTCCGACGCGGGCCTTCTCCCCGTGAAGAGGGAGTGGTCGGAGGAGCCGGAGGAGGTCCCTGTCAAGCAGGAGCCCGAGGAGCTCGGCAACCGCGGAGTCATCGGGCCAGAGGACTTCGTCGCCGATGTCGACGCGGTCACGGCCGCCATTGCGGAGCGGAGCTTGCGCGAGGAGGCGGAGCGCCAGCGCCACCACGAGGAGCTCGAAGACCTCGTGTTCAAGCAGGCGGCCGCGCCAACCTCGCCGCCAAGGAGAAGGACGACGAGTGGCGGTGCATCTGCGAGGAGCAGAATGAGAAGTACATCGACCTCGGTAGCTCCGGCGAGGAGGATTGAGCTCCTCCACGGCGTCGTCCAATCGTCCATGGACGTGAGCTCACCGCCATGAGATCCCCACCACCTCTAGTACTAGCACTGATGTACTAGTAAGTAGTATGAACTAGTGTTCGTAGTGTTTGATCATGTAATATATGTAGTATGTGATGAACTACTATGGTGCAATTTCTCCCGCGAATATGTTTTTTCAAATTACGCAGTTTCATCTACGGTTCTAATTGGCAGCGCTCGTTCTTGACCCGCAAATGAGATTTACGTCGAACTGCAAACCTTTTTACGGTCAGGATCTTGCGGGGTCTGAGAGAGTTGCCCTTACGTTGGCGTGAGATGAATGAGAAGAGAACGAACGAGTTTGGTTCCAACCTGGTGCCTGCGATGCGACTGCATCGGCCCGAGATGCGAGCGAGCGCATACCCCACGCGCGACCCGGGCCCACCACCTCTTCCATCGGTTTACGCAGCAAGCGGACCCACAGCCGGGTTCCACAAGGCAGGGGCACATAACGTGGTTGGGGCTATACGGTTTGGTCCGCGTAGCCGGTGGCTATTGGGCCTGGCCCCCGGTGGGTTATAAATAAGCCTCCACCCATCGCCTCTTCCCTCACATCTGGACCTCACACCCACCCCCTCTCTCCTCTCTCTCGTCGAGAAGAAAGAAAGGAAGCGAAAGCTCTAGTCTCGCCACCTGCACACAGCCCGCTCGTGAGGCGAGAGAGAGGCCGAGGCCACCAAACCAAAAAGGAAAAGAATTTTTTTCTTGGAGAAGAACACCGTACGCATAAGCATCGAGGAGGGAGGCGGGGGCATACAGGAGAGGGTAGAAGGGAAACCTAGTCAAACAGAGACGGATCTGCCCTCCGCCGCCGACGCCTACGCCGACAACGATCGCCTGGTACGGAGATCCCCGCCAACTCACGACTCTTCCTGCCTGCCTGCTACGAACCCTAGGACCCGCCGTCACGCGGTTTCGATACGAATTGAACGGGGCGGCGGTCGAATGACGAAACCCTAGGATGGGATGGATGCGCGTGTGTGGGAAGAGCCCTTTTTTTCCTTCCATCTCTCTCCAAGTTAGGCAGGCGGGGCATGGGCTGCTGCCTAATTCGGACATTAACTGTGCGATGTGAGTTTGCCGAATCTGGAAACGGAATGGGGATCAGGGTACGGGGGATTCGCCAAATCTAGCGACGGCTTCCAAGGGACGTTTATGGATTTTGGAAATTTTTCCACGGGATTTCCTGATTTAAGACTGGGCGATAAATACCCTATCCTGGCAGATCGAGCAAACAGAAGCAGGCTATGCCATGCTAGTGGTAGCAATGAATGGAAGAGGGTACATGATCTTTATTTGTGCTGCCGTATATTAACTTTTCTCTTGCTAATTGATTTCTAGCACTCGACATAGGGGTTTGGAGGTACATTGTTTACCCCCATCATTAGTTGCTCTTGCTTGTTCAGTTTTTATTAGTTCATCATCTGTTTAGTCAAATAGAGGACACGTGTTAGATTCATTTGCTTTTTGTTTGAATAGTGGATTGTTCATCTAATTTGGACAGTTGCTATGTTGTAGTTAATTGTCAACCTAGTTTTTGACTTTTTGGTGAGTAGAATTGGCAGATTTGTTACACTGCTACTGGAACATCATGTTTTGTTGGTTGTCAGTTAGAACCCATTGTTTTTTAGATGACATGTATGATTTTGTACTGATTTGGGTGGGATTTTGTTGTATGCGTACTTCTTCTGTTGTAACATTTAATTCAGAGTATAACGGCATCTACAACGTACAACGCCAGGTGCTAGAGGCTGGTGCTAGGATTGATTTCCTGCCTGTTTAGTGGTTGTGCTGTTAAATCCTGGTGTTCGATGTAGCATCGACGCAAAAGCATGCGCCAAGCGCTTGGCTCGTTTCTTTCCCGCACGAAGTGCCTAGTTGCGTAATTAGCGCATATAAAACAGTGTCCGCCGTTGAAAGGTAAGGCGGTGCCTTTTAAAGTTTATGATATTTATTTATTCCCCCTAAGCGTCTGTCCAGACGTCTAGCATTATAGATGCTGTAAGTGAATTGTAGTTGCGCCTTGGTCAATTTTGTAATAAAGGGATATTTTTATAGTCTGTAAATTAAATTCCTCCTTGGGTAGCTTTTAATAATAGTTCATACTTAACCTTCTGACTTCATTGGAAGCACATATCCTCTATTCTGTTTGAAGTGGACTTGAATATCAAGTTTGATATTCCTGTAACATTGTAGTAGTCATCAAGCTATTTATTTCAGATAGAAGGTTTGGAGAGTCATTTGTGCTACTGGTAAACTGTTAGGAGTTGAATAGATTTTTTGGAATTGTTGGATGTGATCAGCTGAAGGCACTCCTGTTGTAAATAGCTTTAATTTAGGGTTGTCTTTAAATCATTGCTGTCCAAAGGTGTCATTTACCATTTATAGGCATGTGCTTATTTTAGTTGATGTTTTATTCAGACTAGCTCTAGATCATTTTCCCATTTGGAACTTTTGGTCAAGTTTGTAGACCTCCACTTCAGTGATGATATAATTCGGAGTAGCTGTGAATCAATATTGGTGTTTATTCATCGGTTGTCTAACTGGGTGTGTGCCTTTTGGTTTGAGTGGCATGAAGAGAACATTCGTTGGTTGTAGCGATTGTTCCTTTTTTTTGAAAGATAGCGTGTTTGTCCATTGGAGCCAACTTGCCATTTCTGCAAAACTAAGAGAAGCCCATCACTAATAAAACATTTGAGCGCTCAATGGATAAAATGCCGAATCTTCATAGAGTAATCAAGCCAGGGTTGGAGAAGAAGCGGAATATAAAAAGAGGAGCAGAGAGGCATGGGTAAGTAGAGAAGCAGGGGCATGGTAAGAAGCATGGATTTTAAGTCGCGCGACTAGTCGATGAGTTGCAAAAAAATGTCGACTCGACTTAGTGTCGACTCGAGTCGCGAGTCGCGACTAGTCGCAACTGCCGGACTTTTTCCGAGTCGCAACCCCAGAGCGACTCGGATGAGTCAGAGCGACTCATCCGAGTTGCGACTCGAAAACCATGGTAAGAAGAAGAACGGGGCTTGGGGTGGTGGTGGCTCGGAAACAGAAGGTGGATGAGAATAAGAGGAACTGGGGAATAATATGACTGCGAGAGGGTGGAGGAGAAGCATAGGTAGGAGGCAGTGATTCCCGAGGCTGAAACAATTGTAGGTGGTGGTGAAGCAGGAGGGAGGAGATGGTGGCGGATTATAGGAGCTTACCCGCAGTTTAGAATACAGTCGTAATTCGGGATTAGGGTTGAGATTATTACTAGGATTAGGCCCTAGGGCTTATGCGAAGTCAGTGAGACCTCTTGTGGTGCATAGGTACTTTAGATGAGGTGCTAAGTGCATGAAAGGGCTTAGCAACTAAACTCTCCAATGCATAGGTGCTTTGTTTCTTGTTGCTAAGCTCTCTTCATTTAATGAGTTGTAGACTGTAAGTTGTGTTTTCATCTAGGTGCATGCACCTAGCATCGTTCCTTCGTGGGCTCATCAAACTCCTCTCTCCTCTTAATTACCTTGCCACATCAGATTTTTTGCATACTTGGGCAGCCTTTGCCCCTGTACAAGGTGGAGTATTGGAAGGGCCTCGAAGTTTTTAGGCTCATTTGTTGAGCTATACTCTCTCCCTCTTCTACATCCATTAATGTATCCTGTGTTTGATAGGGAACCCCTTTTTAGTTTGGAAGAAATCGATACTAGTCTTGCTACAAGCTTTAATTATTTTTTGTCTGTAGCAATATGTTAAATATTGCTGTACTTCATGTTGATAGTATAGATGCCTTGTCCCAAACGTAATGGTGTGTATGACAATGTTTAGCTTTAGGTAGTTATGTAAACCTTTTCAACGAGTGCAGCCCACTCTTTTCTGCTTGATATGTTCCACATACTTATTTACGTTGTCTGTAAAGGGTCTGTCTGGATGTGGAGATCCTGGATTCCTAGAATCCAATTTCTTGAGGTGGATATGAAGTGGGCAACAAGAGGACGAAGGGGGCTGGGTCTGAACATGACAGGAATGCAGCGAAGAATCGTATTCAGGTCGCATAACCTGATCAAGATTTGTCTTTTCTGTAGTACCATACAATGAGGGTTCTGCTGTAACTGTTCACTTCCTTGTTCAGCTCTGCTTCTGCCTCTTGTTGACGGGCTATGTCAGTAAATGAAATGAAGCATCCAGGCACCCCTTGAACACCCTGTTTATGATTGTATATTACTAACATACTACGCTGGTTGTTGCAGATTTCTTGCTATACAGAAGGTCATTAATAGTTCTCTTCCAGTAGGTGCTATTGCCCTAGAAGATTGTTACTGAATCCACCAGTTAAATATTCAAGTTATATGCATTTACACATGACATGGGGTCTCGTGGAAGGATGTTATTTGACCTCAATGAGCTCCCAACAGAAGCTGACGAAGAAGAAGCTGCTGTTGTTGTGTCCCAACCTCAACTTCCTGTTCCCAATATGTATCCCTCAAATTTGTTTCCACCACAAGAAGTGCCTTGGTCACAAGGGATATTAAACAATCATGCCTTTAATCATGCATCTTCTGGTTCAGGTTTTCAGCCTTTTGTGAGAAGTACAGATTCACAAAATGTTAAGAATTCTATGAATACAGAAGAGAATTTGGATACTACTGCGGCTTCTACATCTGTGGTAACTAATCATCTATCTGATAGTGTTGTGTGTCGTACTGGGCCCTCCAATCAGGTTCCACAATCAGTTGAAAGAGAAGAGGGAGAGTGGTCTGATGCAGATGGTGCTTCTGACACAGCAGGTAGTAGTGTCAGCAACAAGGAAGAATCTGCTGGTACTGCAAGTACTCAAGTGAAAAGAGAGTCCCAAGAGAGTGGACCTGCTATTGTTAAATGTAGTGATGTGATTAAAGATGACATTGCTGCTGAACCTGGTGACACTGAAATGTCTGATGTGTCTAAAGGTCCAGTCCTTCATGGTCCGACAGGACTAGAGAGCATGAAAACTTCTGAATCTAAAGGAAGTCAACATGTGGATGATTTGGACCAGTGCACTAAGTCAAAGGATGTCAGAGGAGTAGAAGCCAGTTATGCATTGAAGTGCACGAACAACCCTGCGAAGAGACCTAAGTTAGATGATCACAAAGTTGCAATGCTTGGTAAAAAGCGAGCGAGGCAGACTGTGTTCATCAATGTTGAGGATGCAAAACAAGCTGGCACAATGAAGACAATTACACCGAGGAGACAGTCATCTTTTCCAGCACCAATTGTTACACGTACCGTGAAGGAAGCTTCTCGCGGTGTTGGTGAAAGAGCTGCAGACAAGCAGAACCAACCAGTCATCAGGGATCAGAGACAATCTGAGATGATTGGTTCAGAAAGAAGTAATTCTGCAGATCCTTGTGACCAAAATGGAGAATCTAATGGTGAGTTTGAGTTGGGATCTCACGGCAGGTCAAAGAAAATGAATGCCGAAGAACCCCCCTCAGATAGTTACCAACAATCTGTGCCAAGGCAGGCCTTTTCAAAGCAGCCCACGGATTCCAAGCAGTTCAAAGGCAGACCAGTCTCTTCTCAAAGAGCACTTCTAACAGGACAACATACTGCAGATCAGAAGCCAGCTAACAAAAGGTCTCTTGTTCCAAAGAAGCAAGCTTCAGTTAATAATACACAGTATAATGACACATCTGTCGAACGACTTATACGGGAAGTGACAAATGGCAAGTTCTGGCACAATCCGGGTTAGTACTTCGGCATTGTCCCTGTTTCTTCTGGACATCTTTGGTTAACTGACGCCCTTGTTTAATCTGGAAACTTCTGTCATGTGCTGTGAGGCAATAACATTTTGTTTATGCGCTTGTGAAATTTGTCTAGTGCTACTTCCTCAAATGCTAATTCTGTTTTAGTGACTTGCAGAACATAAGGGCCACTTATATGCTTATAAGAAGATTGCAGTCCTTTAGATATATATGGTTTATTTTATACAAATAGTAAGCTTAAGTATTATACTCCCTCCGTTCCAAAATAGATGACCCAACTTTGTACTTTGTACTAAAGTTAGTACAAAGTTGAGTCATCTACTCCCTCCGTTCCTAAATATTTGTCTTTTTAGAGATTTTAACAAGTGACTACATACGGAGTGAAATGAGTGAATCTACACTCTAAAATAAGTCTACATACATCCGTATGTTGTGTCCATTTGAAATGCCTAGAAAGACAAATATTTAGGAACGGAGGGAGTACTTTGGAACGGAGGGAGTATTTGTCTGCCCGTGTTCTGTATTTATTAGGACTGTTCCTAGTTTGCTCCGTATTTTTCTTTCATGGTTGTACAATTGCACTGTTTTTTCTGTGTGAATACATGCCTTGTATATAATTATATACATGCCTTGTATATAATTATTGCATTGTCAGTGTTTACTTGGTTTCGTTCTATTGTAAAACCAGTGTGTGTGCATGAGCACTCTTAGTTTGACAAGGCAGTTTATAATTGTTATCTGAACAGAGGAGGAAGAACTTCAGTGTGTTCCTGGAAGCTTTGATTCTGCCGAGGAGTACATTAGAGTTTTTGAGCCTTTGCTTTTTGAGGAATGCAGAGCTCAGCTATATAGTTCCTACGAGGAGAGTCTTGAGGCTGTATCAAGGGACGCACATGTAATGGTGCGCGTGAAAAGTGTGGATAGGCGTGAACGAGGTATATTTTCTGCATTTTTATTGCCCCCTTTTTTGTAGAGCAATCATGTTACCCATTGTAATCACCTAACATAAATATGCTTGCTGCATTCAGGATGGTATGATGTTATTGTTTTGCCAACACATGAATATAAATGGACTTTTAAAGAAGGCGAAGTTGCAATTTTGTCGTCCCCCCGGCCTGGTTCAGGTAGCCATACTGATGATATCCCTTTATTCAAGATTTTTCTTTTGCTTCCACAAATATGTTTTGATAACTTTGTTCACTTACCTTTGTTTTGTTCATTAGCTGCCCAATCAAGTAGATCTAATAGGAAGACCGCTGCTTCAAATGAAGACGCTGAAGCTGACTGTGGACGGCTTGTAGGTACAGTCAGACGCCATACGCCTATTGATACGCGCGATCCCATTGGAGCAATTATCCATTTTTATGCTGGGGATTCATTTGATTGTAGCAGGTAATCCAGTGTTAGTGATATCACTGTTCTTTAGCTATCCCACACTATGTTTTGATAAGACCACACTTTTGTGCTCTTTGTCCACCCTGTTCCCTTCATACTATATCAACAGTGATCGGAATTTTCTTAGTTCTTTTAATCACTGGCATGTGATTCTTTACTTAACAGTTCACACACATGATAGAAGTTGCATGCCAAATTTATTTAAGTCAACTATGCTTTGGAATTTATCATGCTTGACATGATGAATTTTGCACTGCACGATGCAGGTTTACCTTGGAATGAGCAGTACTTACTGATACAACAGCTTGTCTAACTTGTCAGTTTGCCTATTGCTTTTAAGGTCGTCGGGTTTTTCACACACACATTTACATTGAACATTACGCATGCACACAAAACCATCTGCTCTGCAATTTTCTGTGACTTCCTAGTTCTCGTTTGTCTAGTGCTGAGAACATCACCATCTTATTATGAATTAAGCTATACTCAAGCGAAAATCCCCTCATCCTAACATGTCCTGTTATGAGGTTCATGGACACAATTTTCTGAGAATATTACCTACTAGATTGTTAGGTTTAGTTTACTTTGTTAAGTTGACTCGATTCATGTACACTGTTATTGACCTTTTTTATTGTTTATACATTTGTTAAATGTATACTAAATCCTTTTGGTTGTCTTTTCTGTGATGCACTAGCGAGACTAATGTTCTGAGGAAACTGCAACCTCGAAGCACCTGGTATCTAACGGGTCTTGGTTCCCTTGCAACAACACAAAGGGAATATGTAGCATTGCATGCACTCCGCCGTCTTAATGTGCAGGTAATGCATATTACACCTGGTTGTTATCTGTCTTTCTTGGTTAGCATTTTTGCTTGATGCTGATAAAACACTTCCCATCAGATGCAAAACGCAATTCTTCAGCCAAGTCCAGAGCACTTCCCAAAATATCAAGAGCAGCCGCCTGCTATGCCTGACTGTTTCACTCCAAGTTTTTCTGATCATATCAATCGTACTTTCAATGGGCCTCAGCTATCGGCGATTCATTGGGCTGCAATGCACACAGCTGCTGGCACAAGCAATGGAGTGGTTAAGAAACAAGAACCATGGCCTTTCACATTAGTACAAGGTCCTCCGGGGACAGGGAAAACCCATACTGTGTGGGGAATGTTAAATGTTATTCATCTTGTTCAGTATCAACACTACTATGCTGCTCTGCTAAAGAAACTTGCTCCTGAAAGTTACAAGCAAGTTGGTAGTACCACTAACAGCAGCTCGGAGGCTTTTGCTGCGGGGTCTATTGATGAAGTTTTGCAGAGCATGGATCAGAACCTTTTCCGCACTCTTCCCAAGCTTTGCCCCAAACCACGGATGCTTGTGTGCGCCCCATCAAATGCTGCAACAGATGAGCTGCTTTCTCGTGTTCTTGACCGAGGTTTCATAGATGGTGAGATGAAGGTTTACCGCCCTGATGTTGCCCGTGTTGGAGTTGACACACAGTCTCGTGCAGCCCAAGCTGTATCAGTTGAGCGACGGACGGAACAGCTTTTAATGAAGGGCCGTGATGAAGTAATTGGGTGGTTACAGCAGCTAAAAGGCCGTGAGCAGCAGTTATCACAGGAGATAGGGCTTCTACAGAGGGAACTTAATATCGTTGCAGCAGCTGGTAGATCCCATGGTTCAGTTGGGGTAGATCCTGATGTGCTTGCTCACAGGGATCGTAACCGTGACATTCTGCTTCAAAAACTTGCTGCCTCTGTAGAAAGCAGGGATAAAGTACTTGTAGAGATGTCAAGGCTGTTGATATTAGAAAGCAGGTTCCGTGTTGGCAGCAACTTCAATCTGGAAGATGCTAGGTCTAATCTAGAAGCCAGTTTTGCCAATGAAGCAGAAATTGTTTTTACAACAGTGTCAAGCAGCGGGCGCAGATTATTTTCTCGCCTTAGTCATGGTTTCGATATGGTTGTTATTGATGAGGCTGCTCAGGCCAGTGAAGTAGGAGTCCTCCCTCCACTTGCACTTGGAGCCGCTAGATGTGTCTTGGTAGGTGATCCACAGCAGCTCCCTGCTACTGTTATTAGTAAAGCGGCTGGAACTTTACTCTATAGCAGGAGCCTTTTTGAGAGGTTTCAGCAGGCTGGTTGTCCTACCATTTTATTGTCAGTGCAATATCGGATGCATCCCCAGATCCGAGAGTTTCCATCACGATACTTCTATCAAGGCCGCCTTACAGACAGTGAAAGTGTTGTCAAACTGCCTGATGAGTTGTATTACAAAGATGCATTAATGGCACCTTACATTTTTTATGACATCTCACATGGTCGTGAGTCTCATAGAGGTGGATCATCTTCATACCAGAATGTTCATGAAGCTCAGTTTGCATTGCGTTTATACGAGCATCTTCAGAGGCTTGTGAAAGTTAATGGTGGTAAGAAGGCATCTGTTGGTATAATCACTCCATATAAGTTGCAGTTGAAGTGTCTTCAGCGGGAATTTGAGGAGGTCATGAATACCGAGGAAGGGAAAGATATCTACATAAACACAGTAGATGCTTTTCAAGGCCAGGAGCGTGATGTGATTATCATGTCATGCGTGCGTGCTTCAAACCATGGCGTGGGTTTTGTTGCAGATATACGGCGCATGAATGTTGCTCTTACTCGAGCTAGGAGAGCTCTATGGGTATGTCTCTCTGTCCTCTTTAAAAAAATGCATCACGACCACTGTACTGCTACTTCAAAACTTGCTATGAACAAATGCTATAGTACTAATAGTTATTCGTTGTTTTCTAGGTTGTTGGTAATGCCAGTGCTCTCATGCAGTCAGAGGACTGGGCGGCGCTGGTAGCTGATGCAAAGGCCAGGAAATGTTTCATGGACTTGGATAGCATCCCCAAGGACTTTCTGGCCATGAAGATCTCTTCCAACACTCCAGGAAGGAATTCTTCGAACAACCCAAGGAACTTGAGGACTGGTGGACCAAGACCCAGGCATCTGGACATGCTTCCGGACCCCAGGATTGGCATGAGGGCTGATGAGGATGAGCGTCCTAACTCTGTTCCAAGAAATGCTAGTTACCGGAATTTGGATGACCTGGGACGCTCTGGTGATAGATCTAGGGAAAGTTTGCAGTTTGGAGTGGCCAAGAGGCCGAATTCATCCAATGGTTCTCGGAGAGAAGTCTGAAGACAATGCATTGCTATCTTCATCTTTGCGAGCGCGTAACAATGATGAGTTTCCTTGGGATGAAGCTTGGTTGGAGCAAAGCATCACCTATTGGAAGATGTACACCCTGAGTGGGTTGTGTTAAGGAGAAGCCATTGCTATTGACATAATGAGAGGATTCTTTATGAAATGAGTAGGCCTCTCGGCGGCATGTTGCAACAATAGCCACTGACGGCAGGCCAATCAGATCGTCAGATGGCGCTCTGTTGGGTGGTTCAGATTACAGTAGAAAAAGGCTGCCCCAGGTCCTCAGTATTCTGCAATTGTGCAGGACACATTTGGGCTGTTGATATAACCAGACTTCAACAAGGCTGCAGCTGGATGGTCTCTTTCTGGGATTGCAATACTAACAGGATACCATCTTTCTCATAGATATAAACACATGCGCATGGGCATTTCCATTTTGAGACATGCCAGGAGAGATAAATCTCACTGGCCCTAGAGCAGGTTAGGTGTCAAGCTTTGCCGCGAGATTGCTGCTAGCTGCAAACGTGCGTTGCTTGATATGCCCCTGTAGGATCAGTATTGCTAACGTAGGCAGGGCTTCTGTAACATATGACATAAGCTCCCTCTGTGTACAAAGTCCACATCTAGAAAAGAAAATCATTTTTTTATTCAGCTGCCTTCTTGTCTGTCACCTGTTGTTAGTTCGGGACTGTTGAATGATGTTTTATGTTGTTGGAAGATGGTATCATGTTTCAGTTATGGTCTTACCTGATATTGCACCTTATTGGTTATTGTACTTCTATGTTGATCTGTGGTATAGCTTGTGCTCTTTGAACTGGTATGTGGTATAGCATGGTGTTTTGTTGGCATTGTTATATTGATTGATGTAAAATTCCAACCGGGGCGACGCTGTACTTGCTCCGAGTTTGTGGAAGCCCTGTTTGCATCCTTCTGTTTTTTTGTCTGATATCTGGGGTCCCCTGTTAGCATAAGCCAGCCCTTGTTATTTTTGCTGGTTCTCAATTTTACAGGCATGTACTGATATGGTTCTTGTTCTCTATGCAGGGTATACCTGATGGTGTTTCATAATCTGTCAGACGAGTGAGGACACATCTTAGCTTGGAATGCTGCTGGTTCGGTGGTGGTCCTCTGAGATGTCAGGTTAGCATAAGCTAGCCCTTAATTCTTTTTCGTCTGAATCAGATTTGCTTGTGCAGGCCTGTGTTGTACTGTACTGATCTTGGTCTTGTTCTGTGCAGGCTACACCTTTTTTTTTTTAAAAAAAATAACTATATTCATTTGCTATAACAATTACATCGTTTATGAGGATTGATACAATTTCACTCAACGGCTCCTCAAACCAGTCAACAGTAGAATAAAATTTAGCTATCTTGGCAAGTTCATGAGCAACCTCATTTGCTTCCCTATTACAATGTTCGAACCTAGTAATGGAAAAATCACAAGCCAAAAAATAGCAATCGTCAAACACTGCCACCGCTGTACTTGCCGTCCTTCCTCCGTTATTCATGGTTTCAATGACCTCCAAATTATCTGCATTAATAACGAGGTGATTGCATCCTGCCCTTTTAGCAATTGATAGTCCATACCTAAGCGCCAAAGGTTCAGCCATTAGGACATCCGTGCACAAATCAATTCTCCAGTTCCCCTCTGCAATAAATTTTCCTTTATCATCCCTCAACACAGCACCCGCCGTGCCCCTAAGCAGGTCATGATCAAAAGATGCATCCACATCAAGTTTACAAACCCCCTTGGAGGTTTGCTCCACCCCCCTCTTTTCATAATAGCCTTTGGGGCTATAGCCATAGGATAGTTTTGTTAGGAAAACAACTTATCTTTATTGAAGGCCCAAAGGGCATATATATATATTACACATGACTTGGTGAAGGAAACTAAACATAGACTAATAAGGACTCCTACCAATACTAATACTCCTTAACACCCCCCCTCGAATGCAAAAAGTATGCAATAGCATTGCATTTGAAGAAGTGTAATACTAAAAAAAATGATAATCCAAATCCGCATCTTGAGAGTGTCGTCATAGCATGAAGAGTCTCCAAAACCTGTCGAGTCGCCAAAGGGGATAACGTAGAGATGGCACATCATAGGAAGACACCGCATCACTTGAAGATACAAGATAAGTATCAAGAGAAGATGGGTTGTTAAAAGAAGATGGCACATCAGAGAATAAAGCATTGCGCAAAAAAAATCATAGTCCACGACAACCGACGGCGAAAGAAGCTCGACGGTTAAGGCACGATGGACGAAGATCGACAATGCAAAAGGAGTCTAGAAAATCCTATAGAAAACAACAAGGGCAAGTAAGCCACAAAAGTTGTATAGAAAGGATCAGGACCGAAAAAAAGGCTGATGAACAATGGTATGGTGGATTCGCATGGCACAAAAAACACGAAATATCAACAGATTTGGTGGACGCAGCGGAAAACAAGGAAAACTAGAAATCACATGCCATACTAATGCAATGACTAAAAGATTAGCGGCGGCAACTAGCAAACAGGCTAGCAGGAACGCATCAACTAGCCAGTAGGCTAGCAGAACACATCAGCTGAGCAGAGCAGCAAAGGGCAGCGGAACAGCAGCAGCACGCAGATGGACGTGCGGGAATAGAGCAGCCAGCCAGCAGGGGCACACGCGGGCGACAAGAAGCAGCAGCGTTGACCAAGATGAGATCCAGTTGCAGGCAAACGTGTGCGGACAGAAGCTTGCAGCTGCAGGAGAGCAACACGCACGCTGCTGGAGCTGTACGGGCGGGCCTGCACGTCGAGCGGAGCCTTCCTGGAGGTGCTTCGAGCCGAGCGCACACGAGGCGACGGTCCCGATCTGAGGGCAGTCGCCATCGATCCAGGGGCAGGTAGCGGCCCACGAGGTGCAAACGCCGAAGCAGCTGGGCAAGCAGTCAAGGCGCCTAGCGGATCGTGGGGGTGGTGGTGCTGTGGAAGACGAGATCGATCGAAACAGATCGATCGAGAAAAAAAAGTGGATCATAATTAAGGACGAGTTGCGGCGTCCGGAGACCTAAACCTAGGCTCTAATACCATGTTAGGAAAGCAACTTATCTTTATTGAAAGCCCAAAGGGCATATATATATTACACATGATTTGAGGTGCAAGGAAACTAAACATAGACTAATAAGGACTCCTAGACCAATACTAATACTCCTTAACAAGTTTAACGTAATAGCCCGAATCCCCATAGAGATCTGGTTAGCATCTTGAGCTTTCTCTTTATGAACCAATTTTCGTCTCTCCTATCATAAATACCAACATGTAATTGCAATCATCTCATGAACATTCGGAATACTCAGGATAATCAACTCCTGCTCAGGCATGGAAAGTAAGAATTCGACAACCGCCTTGCCAGCATAATCCACATCACATGCCTTTTTTAATAACCTTATTCAGTCCCAACATTCTCCAAACCTCCTTTGCTTTCTGACATTGAAATAACATATGCTTTGTATCTTCTAATCCAAAGGGACATGCAGGGCAGTTTGATGGAACTTTTATATGTCTATTCGCCAAAATAACTCTACATGGAAGAGTGCCATGTAGTGTTCGCCAAATGAATTTTTTTACCTTTGCCGGGCAAGATAACTTCTAAATTTCACTCCAAATAGGATTAATATTTAGATGTCCCGTATCATCGATTCTTCCAAGTTTTCTCCCGTGTTGAATTTCACATTCCACAGCATATTCTGATCGAACGGAAAAAAAATTCCATTCTGTTCTGCAGGCTACACCTTATGATGTATGACATTCTGTTCTGCAGAATTTCAGAATGCTGAGGGCTATGACTTCGATCCTGGCTGGGTGCTGCTGGACGGTGGTGGTCGTCGAAGATCTCAGGTATATGCTCAAAATGTTCTGTTTCTTCTTGGGTTATCAGATTTACTAGTTCTCCATTTAATTCCTCTTTTCATTCAGGGTGTTTCCTGTTCTGTTGGGTTTGGTGCTGTTGTACGACACGAAAAGAGTACTTGCCAGCTTGGCCCAGGACGACCTTACGTCCAAGCTGGAGTGCTTTTCTGGTTGAAAACGAACATGCTGCGAACTGTGATTATTTCAATTCGCAACGTAACACAGACTGTGATTATTTTTTCTGGCGAAAAGGATCTGATACATTATAAAGATTCACTCATCTCAAGCACTTGCCGCTGCTCGAACAAGCTGTTGACGCTCCTATACCGGGGCTGGCCTGTCCTCTTTGCGCAAGTGCTCAATGCTGTTAGGATTTAATTAAATCCTATTAATCCCTACTTTTCCTAATTGAGGTGGTTGCTTACCCTTCAAAGGCTATCTCTACTTCTATAAAAGACTTAGTTGGTGATGATGGTTTGTCTGCCATCCGTCATTTCTTACCATCAGATCTGCATCTAAAGGCTGTGAGGTAAACTGTGATATTTTTACAACAAGACCCCACTTCTTTGCTCCAATTTGCAGAAACCCTGTAGTATCTTGAAAGTTGAAACCAACCACATCTCTCTCTCACCTTATCAAAACAACCATGAGGAATATATTTTGAGTGAAACGTAATACGAGTATATTTTTAGTGATGTATATACACCAAAACTAGAGTGTTTTTCTTTAAGTTTGTGAACATGTATTATTCTACTTTGAATCTGTTGCAACGCACGGGCACATTGCTAGTATATATATATATATATATATATATATATATATATATATATATATATATATATATATGTTGTGTGTAATCCCATTATCAATGAGGACGACTGATTTGTGTCTCCTGTCTCTCTTGTCTATTCTAGCAACATGTTATCACGCATGCCTCTACCTAGAGCATGAGGTCATGGAAGGAAAAGAAGAGAAGAAGAACGGTGAGACTGGTGCATGTCCGTGGGGCGACGCCCTTTGGTGTTTTGATGAACCGGTGGCCCTCGGCCCCTCGAACCAAGCGGCAGACGTGAGCCCGGATGTGGTGTTCGTCCCCTGCGCCTCCACACGCATCCACGCTGCCGTCCTCCCGGCGCACTTCATGAAGACACTCCACCACGCAACACCAGGTTTTTCCATCGGCGACGCGACCTGGAGATGTGGTCTGTGTGCAAACGCCAAAGCCAACCGAATCGATGGATTCATGGTTGTATGGAGAATCAGTGGAGAACCGGGCCTTAAAACTTGTCGCAGGGCCGCACCATCGCCGCCGTTCGGCCGCCCGGCGCCCGTCTGCTCGGCCGCCATCGACCGCCGCACCGGGACTTGAGCACCGGCCTGCCGGATGAGGTCATCATAATCGACGATGACTATGAGGCCACGGTGCTGCCGTCTCCAACCCCTGCGGTTGTTGAAGGCGAAGCTAGCGATGTGGTTGTCGACAGAGACATTGCAGGGCCATCGCGCCTCCCGTCCCTGACGCCCGCCACTCCACTTGCGCCACGCTCCGGCGCCCGCCGCCATCTTATGGCCCTCGGCCTTCTCCTAACGACCTCGCCGTCGTGCAGCCGCTCCAGCCGCACTGGTACATGGAGCCCCTTGGCGGAGCACACAACAACCTTTGGCGGCTCGTCTTGACGGTGAACGCCGTGGCGCCCGCCCGTGCGGCAGTGGCTGCGCCCCGCGTCCGTCCGCCCGGCCGTCGCTTGCGCCGTGCCCCGGCGCCAGGCCATGGCTGCGCTCCCTTCGCTCCGCCCGGCCCGGCCTGCAGTCATGCCAGGGTAGCGCGACCTCCCGTCTCCAGCACGCAACCGCCTCCTCACACCCGTGGCCGCTCCAACCGCCCCGCGCTTGTGGCCGGCGGCGGAGGCGGTTACGATTTACTCGTAATCAGCAGCAACTGGACGAGGAGAAAACCTCATCTTTTCATCATTCTACCCTCCTTGTTCTGCCTATTTACGGATTGGACTTTGTAGTTTGCTGTTAAGTCTTCTGACTTAGTTCAGTATGCTGAAATGTATTTTACATTTAAGTCTCCGTGAATTACAGATTAGTGAGCAGGTTGTTTGTACAATGCAAAATTTTAGTACAAAATAGTACTAATTTGCGATTGAGATTTTCTTCTCTCGCAAAACAATCTCATAGTGATTGAGTTTAATTTTCTCTCGCAAAATATTAATTCACCCTGCTGAATTATCTTGCAACTTGATACAAGATCATCTCATTTAATTTGAGATCTATACAATTCAAGTTTTTTCACTTGAACATCAAGTTTGCAACATCATTACTATTCATTATAATAGTGGTCTATTTCTGTTGAGTACGATGTATTTCAGAATGTATGTATCTTCATGTTCGCTACATGTCGAGATTAATACATCTATTTGCAATTGAGATTTTTAATTTCTTGCAAATAAGAATGCAAAATTCAAAGTGATTTCTTCAAATTGATGTATTGGGATCACAAGGTAGTCATATAGATCTACCGCCTTCGCAAATTATCAATGACTACTAGTAAAGCCTATATTTTGTCATTTTGACATTATAATTGCTTTACAAAGTGCTCTCCCACACATTTTACTAAGTCATGACATAAGGCATTACGAGTGAGTATCTACTGATTTCATCAGATTATACTCTCTAGTGCTGCGAGATCTACTCAATTTTGGAGATTATCTTCAAGGCGTCATATCTAGCAATTTGAGGTTCACACTAATGGTTTCAAGATAACTTTTTGAAATACCCACTGATTTTGCTAAGTTGATTACAACATCAACCATGATGGTTTTTAATTTACTGGTTGTAAATTAATTATCTCTTGTTTACCCATAGAGGTAACATATGGCTAAGACTTTGAGGCATTCACCCTCAATGGCCACCACTACCCTATCTGGGTCATGGACACCATGATCGCTCTTGTGTCTCATGGGATAATGTGTGCAATTCTGGATTCACCTCTGGTCAGATCACATCGCTAACAGAAAATTGGTGTCTTATATATCATAAGGCATTAGATTCAGATCTCAGCATCTGGTTATTCTCTATCAGCAGTTCCTGGGATACAATGAACCTCAAGGGCAAATATGAATCTTACTTCAACCTTCAATCCGACATCACCAGCTGTGATGGAACCCTATGGGCACGGAGAATGTGATGGTTGAATATGCCTCAACCGACATGTTTGGAGACTATGAATAGTCTCTCAATCTCCTGAGTGGTCAATATAATTTATGTCCATTTACGATGTTGTAACAACAACATAAGTATTGTTGTCATCATATATTGTATATCACAATATATTGTATCAGCACTTCGATACAAATACATTTGTATGCATTCTATATATCTGACAGTGATTTTCATATTGAGAATCTTCATGTCTATATATAGATTTCTACGAGAGTCAATCTAATAAAAAATGATATGTGCCTTGTGGACATATGCACCACAAACTCTATATTCAGGGAAGTTCAATGTTTCCACTCTCATTGAGAGAGAGAGAGGAGATATTTTAAATCGCTAGACGCGATGAGGTATTTGTTGGCTCAACTCGAGTCATATTTACTATCCCTGTGGGTACTCAAGTAATGACGGGATGCTTTATTGCTTCCCAGGTTTAACTCGCACCCTACTAAACTATGGAGGTATCCGTCAAAATAATTTCCATAACGAAACTTATGATGACAACAAAGAGAAATAACTTCTCTTTACCATATGCAACGGATATGGCAAGCACATTCTCTGTGTATCATCTGGATTGTACTACACATACAACACAACCCGTCGCACATGTTGCGTACGAGATAGTTTTCCAAAGTGTCTTGTACATGACAAACTTGGCATACTCGCCTTGGTCATCGAGACATTGGGTTGAAACCGAAACTATCAATAATTCCAATAGTTTATGATTGTTATGATGCTAAATTCTAACAACAAGTGACACAGGGAAGCTAATTTTAAGGCTCGCACACCTTAAAGTCTACACTGAACCACTCAGACTCCTTGAATGCATCAAGTTGAGGTAAGTGGCTATTCCCATCCATTGACTAGACTATTCAGATATTCCATGGTTCTAAAAGACATATCTACATGATGGTCTTAAGTGTGTGCTTTATTCACACGAAACCATTGGCTCATTATCCTAACACCGATTTCAAGAAAATCGAATGGATCATTACGTTGGCCCTTGGATTGAAGTTTAGCAATTTGTCCTAATGTCTAGACTCCAAATGGTTTGGTAGAATCCTATCCAAAGAGTTAAGCTCATTGCAATATCTTTACTTTGGAATTGCAACTTACCAACTTTACGTTGGAGTCATGCAGTTTTACACGCTCATGACAGAATTGCATAATAGTATTGCCCTTTATCTTTGATATGTGGATATCTACCAAGTATTTCCTATCTGCGGTAATTCAGTTGCATACCAATATCACCATCTGGCATACATCATTAGCCCCTCAACATATAGTTGGAATCTATGTGAGGAATAACTGTATTTCCATCAATACCTCGAGCCCCTCACATGGGAAGTTATTCAAGGCCAGTATGCTGATTCATGAGGAATATTTCCAGGCATTAAGGGGAGATTTCAAGTACCATAAAGAATGCCAGGAAATTAGTGAAATGTTCAACATATTTCTGCCTCAATTCCATGTAATCAAAGATTTGAACCATGCATTCAGAAGATTTGTAACTCATTGCAAATAACCTGCCACATTCATTTACCGACTATAAAGGTGTCATACAATCCTACAATCCTAAAAAATATGTCGGAAAGAGTGGATGTACCAACCAAAACCACTCAACTCCTCGTTCAAAGCAACAAGGGGAGAAGTACGACAATAGTACATCAGGATTCAGCTTCTTGCAAGCAAGGATATCAAGGCCTCTGAATCAGTAAATGCAGGTCAACTTCACGTCGACAGACACCTAATGGGTAGCATACCCAGTGGACGGGAAACCTCCACCAACCCAGGTCATAGTGCACACAATGACCGGGACATAGGGATACCCGACTCAGCCGCATTGGGAAATCGCGAGCAGTCACCATGGGTAACTATATTTGCATCAATTCTATATGGATATATAGATTCTGGAGAAACATATAACCGGGAGTCTACAATTGTTGACATATATTTCTCAACTAGATTGCAAAAACCTTTCAAATGATTCAGATCCAAAGACCATGGCCATGGCAAAGTGTGAATAGTACTCGGACTGAACTCAAGCAAAGGGTATAATCTAGGTAGAAATAATCTTCCTCAATAATGGGAAGGTATTCATAAGCAATACCTACACCAGTTTTCTTCTGGAAACATGATAGCAGAAGGGTTCACGCAGATACCCAACTATTCTCCAGAGGTGGAATCTCTTTCCGATAAATTATATCATTGGCAGTACAAAATCATCTATCTCTGCAGTTGATAGATGCAGTAATTACATATCCATGTGGATCACTAGATTCGGACATATATGATTGATTCCTGATGGAATCTCAATTCTAAATCGAAATACAAAATGCAACATACATTGTGTAAAATCAGTAAGTCACCATACGGCTTATTGTTGTCGGTACATATGGTATAACTGATGTAGTGAGATCCTTATACACAAGGGTTACTCCTACAATGATGATTATCCATGTTTTTGTGTCTGCAATGACGACACGTGTAATCATCTAAATGATGGAGTTTAAAATGAAGGTTTTGGGTAAACCAAAATACCGCTCGTTACTACAAATTGAGCACCTTCATTCATACATTATGGTATACTATGTTGTCTATATCCATAATATATTGGAGAAATTCACTGTGGACAAATCTTATCCATCCATAACTCTCATGGTAGTTCATTCTCTGGACGTAGAGAAAGATCTATTTAGACTAAGAGATGATGGAAATGAGATATTGGGATCCAACGTTCCATAATGCCATTGGATCCACCAAACACAATTGGTTGGTACTCAAGAATATCTTTCGATATCTCCAAGGCATCAAACATCTTGTCCTGGTTTTCCAGTTTCACAGAAAATGTGAACACCGATATCATTGGATACATCATCAGATCCCTACTACGTCAGATCGTAGACAACCTTAGTGTTCCTACTTGGCATGGTAGCCCTCTCATGAAGAGTCTTCGAAACAGACCTCATGGCTACATCCACCAACCATTATCTCAACGATAATGTTTCTTGTGTTGCCTGGATGCAAACAAGTTACATAATAAGCAACATCACTATATTGCATATCTTGCAAGTCAAATCATGCGACTGATTTGTTCACCAGGTCTCTACCAACTTCTATGTTCAGAAGTGTGTTCATGGAATTGGTATATGACAACTTGGGAATATGCAAGAATCAGGGGGAGTATCTTCCTGAATTGTTCTTGTTAAAAGCATCATATTATACTCTTTTTCCCTTCATGAGTTTACTTTATAGGTTCTCATAAAGGTTTTTTAACGAGGTAATATCAACACAAGACCATATGTCATATTTTCTATTTTTCCCACCGGCTTTTCTAAGAAAGTATATGTGACATATTTATTGTCCTCTAAAGTTTATGAGTTTTCTCGTATTGAGTTAAAAGAGACAATAACCATTATATGTTGTATCATTTTCTCCTTATTTTCCCACCGGGTTTGAAGGAGTTTTAGCAACATATCAAACACCTATCTCCTCATATTTTCCCCACAGGGTTTTTGGAGGAGCTTTTTCAAGATGATGATACTTACACTAACAAGCATGGATTAGGGGGAGTGTTAGGATTTAATTAAATCCTATTAATCCCTACTTTTCCTAAATGAGGCGGTTGCCCCGTGTCCCTTCGGACACACCCTTCAAGGGCCATATATATATGTGTAATCCCATCATCAATGAGGATGTCTAATTCACTTTACTTTTGTGTCTTCCCGTCTCTCTCGTCTATTCTAACAATGCGAGCTGTTGTAGCCGACATTGAATCGATCTGAAATACCTGTCACCAAATATTGTCGTACCCAATGGCAAGCGAGAATGTTAGCAACCCAGTGCTCAATCCACTCAAACTAGTATGAATTGCAAATCATGGAGGTTGGTCAAGAACTACATGAACTAGAATGTGGAGAAGGAAGAAGAGGAGCCAGTCAAGTTGCTCGTGGAGGACCCCATGTAGTGCCTCTCCTTTGTGGGCTGGGTAGTGCCTAAGAGCCCAACGAGGGCCAGGTCGCTGACAATCCCTCCCCCATAAGATTCGACTTGCCCCCACGTCGATGTCTAGTAGCGCCACCGGGGTCCCATGGAGTTGGTAGCATACTTGTCGTGGAATTGTCACAACAGATGCCCTAGCAAGAGGACTTAGGTGTGGAGCCATCGCAACGTAGTTAGCTTGAAGGGGTTAAACGGGACAAGGGACACAGAGAGTTTTTACCCAGGTTCGGCCCCTCGCAACGAGGTAAAGGCCTACTCCTGCATTAGGTTGTATTGCTTGGGTTTCGATTACCAGGGAGCTAATACGCTTGACCTAGTTCTCGACTTGTTGTTTCTTGCCCTAACCCACCGTCGGGTCACCCCTTTATATACACAGGCTGATGCCCGGCGGCTTATAGAGTCCCGGCCAGCTAATACACAACGTGTCCGGCTCGGTGAAAAAACTAAACTTTCCTTAACATACAAGTTAGACATATGGCGGTTTATGCCCGTGGGCCTCAAGTCTCCTCCGGGTCTTGGGCCTTCAGTAAACTTGCGTCATGAACCGCCATCTTCAACATCTTCTTGGGCCTCAGCCCCTCCTGGGCGGGTCATACCCAATAGTTATATCCCCAACATTAGGCCCCAGGTTGATGTGAACTTGCTCATATCAATCTTCAATACTTGACTTAGAAATAATCCTTCATCGTCAGTCCTTATGAAATCTTATGACCCGCCATGATGTCAGCTCTCAGAATTGTGCTAACCCGCCATGACGTCATCTCGTATTAATATCACACGAGGCCCAAATCTTAATATACCTTCACTTTTAATGGCCCTCCAAAAATCAAGGCATTTGTGCTGTCACATAATCATTTTTCAGCCTCCTCGATTCCCGGGCATGCCATCTATCCACTGCCTTATAAATAGGGACATGGGTCCTTTTCATTTCCCCCTGGCCTCCTCGTCTTCGTCCTCTTCCTCGCAACGCCTCAAGCGCCCGAGCTCCACCGTCGCCGTCGACCTTCGTCCGCTGCACCAACTCTGGCGGCTGCATCACCTTGAACGGACTAGAACACCACCGCGCGCCTCCGCTGTTCAACAACCCCGGTAAGTTCTCCTCTTTTCCTCACCATAGATCTTCATTAGGGTTTGTTCGAGTTCATCAGAGTTCATAGTACCAACCTTGCACGGTAGCATTTTAGCACTCGTTTTTGATATTTGAACGCGTCCCCTCCGTAGGAGATCTCATCTGAGCACGTGAACTGTTCTGCTGCAGCCACTTAGGTTTAGAATTTTTCTTCATTATCTAACCTGTTGTAGATCCAAAATTATAACACCGATCTGTGAAAACTGGTTGTCCAACAATTAGCAATCCTTCACTCATCGATCTGAAAACTGATAACTGTGTGGGCGGCTTAACTGATAAACCATAACCCGACTTGTACCATTAGTCCCCTCTTAAGCTGCCAGTAGATTGCTCTGCATAATCCAACACATTATCCTCCAGCTTAACACACTGCATGTTTATAGTTCTTACCTTTGAACCAATGTCCGGCTTAACAACATAATCTTAAACCGGCAATATTTTCTTTTCAGACCATCACCAACAATGATTAAGACCTTCACCTCATGCAAGTGGGTAGTATCCCAGGTTACCGAGGAAGACCTGAACAATTTTGTTCAGATTGGCGTCTTATAAAAAAAAACGACATCCACTGGAGGGTCCCAGGCACTGAAAATCCTCCTGAGCCCAAGGAAGGAGAAGTAATCGTTTTCACTGACCATATGATCCGGGGTTTACCCCGCCCGGTTCAAAATTCTTCTGAGATGTGTTACACTTTTTCCAGCTTCATCCTCAAGATATCGGGCCCATTTCTGTCTCCAATATTTGCAACTTCAAAGTTTTTTTGCGAAGCTTATCTTCAAGAAGAGCCCATTGTCGAACTGTTCAAGGAGTACTATTACTTGAACCGACAGATGGAATTCACAGATGGGCCAAGCTTAGAGCTAGGCGGAGTTTCAATCCAGAAGTGGAAGGAGGCCACCTTCCCATATGCCAAGCCGCCCAGTCATCCTAAGGACTTGTAACGCCCTCGATTCAATCATACACTAATCATACACGCAAATGTGTATGATCAAGATCAAGGACTCACGGGAAGATATCACAACACAACTCTAGACACAAATTAAAATAATACAAGCTTTATATTACAAGCCAGGGGCCTCGAGGGCTTGAATACATCAGCTTGAATACAAACGAGTCAGCGGAAGCAACAATATCTGAGTACAGACATAAGTTAAACAAGTTTGCCTTAAGAAGGCTAGCACAAAAGCAACATCGATCGAAAAGGCAAGGCCTCCTGCCTGGGAGCCTCCTAACTACTCCTGGTCGTCAGCGGTCTCCACGTAGTAGTAGGCACCGGCGGTGGCATTTGGCTCCTAGGCTCCGACATCTGGTTGCAATAAGCAGAAAGAAGAAAGAAGGGGGGAAAGGGGGAGCAAAGCAACCGTGAGTACTCATCCAAAGTACTCGCAAGCAAGGATTTACACTACATATGCAACATTATCAAAGGAAGGTCAGATATGTGGATCGGGCTGAAATGCGTAATAGAGAGAAGGCCTAGTCCTATCGTAGACTAGCATCTCCTGGAAACCACCACCTTGCAACAAACAGGAGGGAGTAGAGTAGCATAAAGTAAAGTAGTAGTAGTGTTATCAACCTCTGCCAGAGATCCTTTCTTGACTCCCTGCGAGAAAGCAATCCCAGAGCCATACTATCCAATTGTCATCACAATCCAATTCTCATCACCATCCAATTCTCATCACAAGTATCCAGTTCTAGTTGTATCGATCAACTCCGAGTGTCCGTTACCGTAGGACAAGCTATCGATAGATGTTTTCTTCCCTACAGGGGTGCACTAACTTACCCACCACGCTCGTTTAACTCTGGCCGGACACACTTTCCTGGGTCATGCCCGACCTCGGCCAAACAATACGCCGCAACCCGACCTAGGCTTAATAGAGAGGTCAGCACGCCGGACTAAACCTATGCCCCCAGGGGTCATGGGCCATCTCCCCGGGAACTCCTGCATGTTGCGAACGTGGCTGGTGAGTAGACCTAGCTACCTCCTTAAAAAATTCAGGTGCTTACCAGTCCAACCCGGCGCGCGACGCTCAGTCGCTGACGTCTATTAAGCTTCGGCTGATGTATACGACGCAGAACGCCCATACTATGCCCACGTGATGGTTAGTGCTGTCAGGCCAGAGGCCCCTCAGATCAAATATCCAAATTGTAGTGGATTAGGAACGCGCGGTAACAAGCAGAGACTCGCAAAAGATGTGGCCCCATTGCCCCGTCTCGAGGACTTGCGGCAAGGGCTAAGAATGCCCGGCCACGCCTCGTAATTATCTCGTGGGCACCTTCCAGGTCAACCCGACTCCACATCACTCGCAATTATGCTCGCGCGGGTACCCCTCTGGGTCGACTCGTCTTTAGTAACATGGTTCAGTGTAAAGTCATAGTAATCATAGTAACTGTGTGTCTAAACATCAAGGGGAAAACCCGAGGAATCACCCCCGGTGAATTCCACTCGATGTAATCATTAAGGTGAACGTAAGAGGAATCACCCCGAGGTTCACACTTGAGAGGTTGCACGATAGAGTCGTATCGGAAGTGGTTAAGGCGGAATCACCCTCGATGACCACGACCGAATAGCTACACTACAGGGTTAACATCGGTCGTCAGAGGTCTCACCCTCGGCACTCGATAGTAACCCAGCAGTGTCGAGCAACTAAGGGGAAAGTGATGTGCGGTGCCGGGGCCTGGTCTTCGATCCCGTTGATCAGGTCTTCGATGATGAAGCAGGGGCAACAAGCACAAGGTGGGGGTCATTGATGGATCACTAACCAACCTATACTAAGCAGTTTAGGATAAGCAGGTAAGGTAACAATAAGCAGGATACAAAAGCAGGCTATGCATCAGAATAGGAGCAAACAATAACACTAGCAAAATCTAATGCAAGCATGAGAGAATGGAATGGGAGATATCGGGATGATCAAAGGGGGGGGGGGCTTGCCTGGAAGCTCTGCTGAAAAAGAAGAAGTGTCGTCGTTGACGTAGTCGACCACAGGGGCGACATCGGTCTCGGGGTCTACCGGAGAGAAGAGGGGGAAGAAACAATGAATATAAAGCAAACATAGCATCACAAAGCATAACATGGCAATATGGTGTGCCGGGTGTGACCTAACATATGGCTACACGATAAAGGTGAAGGGGGAATTCAACCGGGAATGTTTTTCCGGTTCCGGACCGGTGTCAGACAGATGATCGGAGGGGAATGTTCCATGTTTAGCATACTAGGGGCATCTGACAGATGAACGGACCACATATTCAGATTCGTTGGATTTTTCTGAGCAACTTTCATGTAGAAAACATTTTCATCCGAGTTACGGTTTATTTTCTATGAATTTCTAAAGTTTAAACAAAATTCTGAAATTACTTTTAATTCGAAAATAAAGACTAAATTGCTATGTGTACACAGAAGTGTACCCAACTATTTGCACCAGGGGCTGTAGGCGGGGTCTAGTTGACTGCCAAGTCAGCAGTCAATTGAGACCGTTGACTAGTCAAAGGGGCCTGGGGACCCACATGTCATTGACTGGGTTATCCCAGTCAGCAGTTTGACTGGTCAAAAGGGACCAGCGAGACCCATTTGACATAGGAACATGTTATAAACAGAGTTTTATTAGCTCATTTAACTAGATGGGGGCCACTAGTCAGTGTCTATTGGCTAAAATATCTAGGCAATTAGATTAATTAACCTAACTAATTAGGGGGGGGTCCAATGGTCAGTGGGGGTAGTAATAAAGGGGGATTAGCTCCCACTAATTAACTAGGGCGCGGCCTAGTTAGCAGCAGCCTCAGCACGCACGGCGTACAGGGACGCCGGCGATAGCTGCGATTGCGCGAGGCCATGCTCACGCAGGCGCAGAGTGCGGGGTCGTGGCCATGTCTCGGCCAGGACGAGAGGAGCAGGTGTGGGAATGGGAAGGAGGAGCAGCCAGCGCATCTCGAGGGCGAGCGACGGGAAACGGGCGAGGCGCGGCAGCCGGCGGTTCGTGATGCGGGGCGGAGGGGCTCGGCGAGGCCTGAGCGCGGCTGCTGCAAGTGAGGCGCCGCCAGCACGGCGATCGGCGGCAAGGCGCGACCCCGGGCGTGCGGTTAGGCGAGCGAGGGAACGCGTGGAGGGCCAGCAGGAGCGCGGGAAAGGCAGGGCGTGCGGCAGCCGCGAGCTCCTCGGGAGCTTGGGCGCGACGGCGGGAGCGACCTATGGCGTGCGGGAGAGCTAAGGGGGGGAGGGGAGGTGGCTCACTGCCGTTGCAGGGAAGGCCCGGGGAAGAGTCGAGGTGACCGGGACGGCGTCGGCGAACGAAGAGGAAGACGAAGATGTAGGGGATGATGTAGAGCACTCCAGCTCAAACCGTTCCTCGCCGACGACGTAGGCGATGGTGGCGCAGCTGCTGGACACCCTTGCGAGGCTCGGGGAGCATGGTTCCCGCGGGATCTACGACGGCGCTCACGGGTGCGTGCTCGATGTGGAACAAATCGGCGAGGGAAAAGAGGTAAAAAGGTCTAGGGTTTGTCCATGGGGCCGGGAGAGTCCTTATCTACCGAGGCAAACCGTGGGATGGTCGACACGAGGAGATCGGGGGCGTGGACGAGTGCGCCAGCTCCACGCCATGGCTCTGACTCCCTCTGTACAGGGGGTTGAAGAAAAGCCCTGGTGGTGGGCTGGGCTTGGTACAGTGGAGTTGATGGGCCAAATGTACAGGGGTGTTCTCCTTCTTTTATGCTTTACTTTTTGCTTTTCTTCACTCTTAGCATTTTCCTAGAAATAGTAAATGACTTTTCTTCTACAAAGTATTTGGCGCATAAATATCAGGCCATATATTAAGGGTGCACACAAGGTTTGGGGTCAATTGGAAAAGTTTAAATAATTATTTATTTTGAAAAGGCCATTTTATCTGTTGTTGGACCATTTATTAATTTCCTAGGGATTTATCTGTGAGTCAAATGAAGTTGGTTTCTACATGATAATTAGCTAGTGAGTATTTGCAACCCAACCAACATTTTTGTTTTATTTTTGAAGAAAACAATTTGACATGCAAATTTGAATATGAATATGAAGTTGATTAGGAACAAAGTGATGATTAGCGAAATAATTGTGATGACTTGGCAGTCATTACCAGGAGTTTACTGTAGCATGATTATCGGGGTGTTACAAATCTCCTCCACTACAAGAAATCTCGTCCCGAGATTTAAGGGGTGGAGTAAGGGGGAAAGACTCGGGAAGGACGGAGTTTAACACAAGATAGGTACCTGGGGGCTATCTCAGTGAACGTGGCATAGAGGCACCTCTCGAGTCAAAATTTAAGAAAGACGTTGAGATCAAGGTAAGGAGGTGCAATAAGAAGCTTCAACCGAGTAGGCAATCGTTTGTTTCCTAAAACATAGGGTGAAAGGGGTTCAGAGCAATGGGAACAGGTATTGCGTATGATACCAGAATAGATCGCTAGGAATGTGGCTCGTGATATACATACGAAGCCAAGTGCGAGGAATTTTTTTGTAAAACAGAGATTTACAGGAGAGTCAGGTTTCAATCCTGTGGATTGGTGGGTTATGGGCCCACCACGTGGTTTAAAAAGTAGGAAGGGTGTTGACATCTTGCACGGTCATGATAGCAAGGCCTGTCAGAGGATACCTGTCAGTTACGTTGGCAACAACATTGGTACCAAGGGCGAGGGACGAACAAAACCATTCTCCTGCTCGTTGAACGAGGCAGACCAATAGGCAAAGTTCTTGTCCATCGGTGGTTACAGGAATGTCGTCCACAATAGTAACAGGGTCTTGCTGACAGTTTGTACATCGAGGTGTTTACATAAGCAATGAAATATTACTGCTTATATCATATAGATTACAATAAAGATTATACAAAACAATGGAAAGGAAAAATGTGATTATCGGATTAAACACTCCAATGGAAAGGAAAATGTGTTTAAACACAAGTATTAGGAGTATATCCTTCAGAAGAACAAGTAGAGCAGGATATACCTGACAGGACAGCAAGTAGATATGCAAGAAGGTTGTCGATGTTAATACAAATCATCGAGAGGGCAAGAATGGTATTTATCATCATGAATTCGATTCATAACCTGGAAGAGCTCAGAATGTTGATGATGATCATGACACATTTGTCTAGAGATTTCATGAAGATGTAATCAATCGGCGATGACATCAAGTCAAAGGAATGACGAAGCGAAAGCTTATTGGAACCACGGGTATGACACATACTCGAAATCAAGCTTGCTGTTCAAGGCGAAATGATATGACGAGGAAGATCGACGTAGGCTTAGCTCATCATCAAAAAATGTGCTCTAGGAAGAAGGACCAAGTAGCACAGTTAAAATTTAGCACGATAATGATATAGCCGGTCAGGGTAGGAATGACTTGAAGGATTATTAAACTCGTAAGCAACAAAAATCACTTAGAGTTATAGAATCAGAGTGTGGAATCGATTCACTTATCGGCGTTCTCGAGTTACTAACAACTCAAAAGCCAGGGAAATCTGAAACGATGAGAAGCAATACCAGAAGACGACTCGTAGGAAGCAACATGGTTCTTTGTTATTCTTGAGATACCGGAGGGTAATACTCGATGGAAGATCAAAATAGAGGTTGCGAAGATGCATTTATCTACAGAAGACAAGTGCTTTAACTTGTCCGAGAAATGGAATCAAAGGAGAACAATTATGGTCAGAACTACGATTGCAAAGGATCAAATCCTAGATATAAGATGATCTTATACCAAGGGGATAGTTAATTTTAAGAGAAGCTTCCATGATAAGATCTACATCGTGTACATGGGCATGAACACAAAGTTCAAGGTTGACTCCCACTTCTTCAATGCATATCATTTCATTTACTTCTTGCTTTCGATGAAGTTGTAGTGTTGAAATGTTATCTGGCAAAACACCAGAAAAGTAAGACTCCTTAAAGCTCTCGGGTTCAAAAGGATTAGGTGAGGCATAGGTTCAACCCATAGGGGTATCTTAGGAACCTATTCCACAAACTTCAGAAGTAAACAACACAAGCTCGAAAGCAGAGTATGGTTGACAAAAGGAGAGGATACAATTTACCAAAGGCATTATGTATCCGGGAAAGAACTTCACGAGGTTCTTTGCATATGAAGGACACTGTCGGATGATAATCCAATAATGGATCCGGCGATCCACAATGGAGCTATTGTGAGTATCGATATTCAATCAAAAGAAGAAATAATGCAGAGGCATCGGATTTTGGAAACATCTGATAATTCCAAAGCTTAAATGCAAAGGAATTATGATTTCCAATTCAGGGGATCAGAAGCAGATGCTATAATCAAAAGATAAGCAAGTTGAAAAGACATAGATCGACAATCATTCAAGGTTTGATTTGCCGAGAACCAGCTCATGTTTGAAGTGACGTCTGAGCCAAAAGGACAAATTTCATAAGGATCAACTGATGATTGCGTGCATTCACAAACATGTTGAATCAATAGGATCAGAGTCTCAACCACAACGGATTTCGATGGATATTGCTAGACATATGGAATTAACCATCATGCAAGCATGTAGTGAAGAACAAGAGCAATAAGCTACTGAGGATTTCGGGAGATCGAATAGTATTTCAAAGAATTTTGTGAAACACAAGAACAACTAGGGATGATCGAATCCTCGATAAGTGTGAGGAATTACTCGTAGATGTATTCATGTGGAAAAGAGCTACAAGGCAGTAGACACAGTATTCTCAGAACAATAGAGGGAATTTCAGAGTATCTTGTAATAACAAGATCAATGGGGAATGATTATATGAATGGCAAGCGTACGCGGTTATCCATAGGGGTTTATCAATGGAAGGGAATTGCAAAAGCATTGGCACAAAGTCTCGAGAGAACAACATAGAGTAACTTCGAAATCTTCTGGTGAAGCAGGCGATCAACTGGAATGAGGGGCTCTCCGAGAGGAAGTATTTACGAGAACCTAATGCTAGAGTTTGCAAAATCATTTAACCAGAGTAGAAGAGAGATCAGACTCCCAGAGTAAAGACAAGGAGTAACAGATCCTAATACCACCCAATGGAAACGTGGGCCCGTAAGCCACAAAACCATGTTACTGAAAGTTTTGTGACTAGACTCAACTTCGGCCAAGGAGTTGGAAAGGGGGCTACCTACAGGCAGTCGGCTCTGATACCAACTTGTGACGCCCTCGATTCAACTGTACACTAATCATACACGCAAATGTGTACGATCAAGAAGAAGGACTCACGGGAAGATATCACAACACAACTCTAGAAACAAATTAAAATAATACAAGCTTTATATTACAAGCCAGGGGCCTCGAGGACTCGAATACATCAGCTTGAATACAAACGAGTCAGCGGAAGCAACAATATCTGAGTACAAGCATAAGTTAAACAAGTTTGCCTTAAGAAGGCTAGCACAAAAGCAACATCGACCGAAAAGGCAAGGCCTCCTGCCTGGGAGCCTCCTAACTACTCCTGGTCGTCAGCGGTCTCCACGTAGTAGTAGGCACCGGCGGTGGCATCTGGCTCCTGGGCTCCGACATCTGGTTGCAACAAGTAGAAAGAAGAAAGAAGGGGGGAAAGGGGGAGCAAAGCAACCATGAGTACTCATCCAAAGTACTCGCAAGCAAGGATCTACACTACATATGCAACATTATCAAAGGAAGGCTGTATATGTGGACTGGGCTGCAGAAATGCCAGAATATAGAGAAGGCCTAGTCCTATCGTAGACTAGCATCTTCTGGAAACCACCATCTTGCAACAAACAAGAGGGAGTAGAGTAGCATAAAGTAAAGTAGTAGTTGTGTTATCAACCTCGGCCAGAGATCCTTTCTCGACTCCCTGCGAGAAAGCAATCCGAGAGCCATACTATCCAATTGTCATCACAATCCAATTCTCGTCACCATCCAATTCTCATCACAAGTATCCAGCTCTAGTTGTATCGATCGGGATACAGCTCCGAGTGTCCGTTACCGTAGGACAGGCTATCGATAGATGTTTTCTTCCCTGCAGGGGTGCTTAAACCGACAATATTTTCTTTTCAGACCATCACCAACAATGACTAAGACCTTCACCTCATGCAACTGGGTAGCATCCCGGGTTACCGAGGAAGACCTGAACAATTTTGTTCAGATTGGCGTCTTATCCAAAAAAACGACATCCACTGGAGGGTCCCAGGCACTGAAAATCCTCCTGAGCCCAAGGAAGGAGAAGTAATCGTTTTCACTGACAATATGATCTGGGGTTTACCCCGCCCGGTTCAAAATTCTTCTGAGATGTGTTACACTTTTTCCAGCTTCATCCTCAAGATATCGGGCCCAATTCTGTCTCCAATATTTGCAACTTCAAAGTTTTTTGCGAAGCTTATCTTCAAGAAGAGCCCACTGTCGAACTGTTCAAGGAGTTCTATTACTTGAACCGGCAGATGGAATTCATAGATGGGCCCAGCTTAGAGCTAGGCGGAGTTTCAATCCAGAAGCGGAAGGAGGCCACCTTCCCATATGCCAAGCCGCCCAGTCATCCTAAGGACTGGAACCAGACTTGGTTTTATTGCCAAGACACGTCTCTAGAGGGTGAAAATCCCCTGCCGGGTTACCGTGAACACCGGCTCGGCAACACTCATCGACTCCCAGAGCGAATCAGCATGAAGAAAAGGGCCAAGTATGCGCCCATTTTTTCAAAAATCAGAGCCTTCATGGCTAACGGTTTAACCTGCATCGACCTTGTTTGGTGCTGGGTCGCCTGGAGGATTCTGCCCTTAAGCCGCCGCCCCGGCTTAATGTGCGAGTACATCGGTGATTTGAAAGATCCACAACGCCACTGCGAAATCCAATTATCTGACACATAAATCAATGATGCGACCAAGGCTTTACTGAATGAAAGCTTGGCAGAGTGTAGTAAAACCAGACTTAGTCCTTTCTGCACCTTCAACCAGCCGCGAGCTGTAAGTTTTGCACATAATTTTTCAATTGAATCATGCTTTCATTAACACTGTCCTCTTATAATCATCTAACTTCCACAGGCCGATTCTCCCTTTTGGAAGAAGAAGCTGTAGGACAAGCCAACCAAGAAGACCCGGACCAAGACCAAGGCTAACAAAAAGCCTGCCAAGAAGAAGACTGACCCCTCCGAGTTACTTGACTTGGATGATGATGGTGATGATGACGAGTTGGAGGTAGAACTTGATTCTCTTGGCTCATTTTTTGTACATCTCATTGACAATGACTATTATCAGGATGAAGTGGAAGCCAGCCGTGCAGGTGACGAAGAGGTAATTCTTCTTTCCTCTGGCTCAGAATCTCTGCCAAAACAGAAAACTCGACAAGCAAGCCAGAAAGTAAGGTTTTCTCATCCTTTGGATTATTTGGATCTCAACTTTATTTCGAAGAAGCAGCAACATGAAGCTCGCCGTACGACCCGGAATAGCGGAGACGGGATCCTTTCCTCTGGCTTACCAAACACTCCAGCTCCCCGTAAGCGTCGCCAAGAGGTTTCAACAATTTCCGACTTAACTTATCCCAAGGCGAGTCTTTTCGACAACCTCTTAATCCTTCCGACTCAAATTACCAGGGAACATCCTATTCCTCCTCCGGCGACTCAACAGGGACCCACGTCCCAGTCTTCAAGACTGTGACTGGGTAAGAATGTTAAATCTCTGCTTTCAATCATGTACTCAATTGTTGTGTTAACCTCGTCTTGTGTTTCATTTATAGAGCTATGGCAAAGCCTAGCAAGAAAATGAAGGTGACAAAAACAACTGACAACCCTTCTGAACCGGAGAAGCAGTCAACGTACACTTCCTTCCACGCCCCTGAAGCCATAACCGACGGGCCACCTTTGGAAGAGCACAACGTTACCATAGATCATATGGACGTTGATCCAGCCACCACCAAGCCGCCAAGTCCCATCAAGCCGCCAAGTCCCATGAAGCCTAGTGAAGAAAAGGCTGATGATGTTATCCTCAGTGGGCTTGGTTATACAGCGCCAGGCAATCCCATTGTCTTATTAAAGCACAACGCCAAGGAAGAAATTTCAATTGCTGACAAAGGCAAGTGGTCAGTCAATTTAGAGAGCTATGCTCACTACAGCACTCAGGAGATCCACTCTGGGTACTTGAACTGTCTGCACACAAGCTGTGACTTCGAGGCCGGCTTAGTGAATCTCATGAAGGAACACTTTGAGGTCAACACTAGACTTCTTCATATACACATAATTTATCAGCCACCAAGTCTACAGGATATGATAGAATTGAATGTACTATAGACTTTAGATAGCCTTTATATCAAATCCAGTAGCCCCCAAGGGCCGGCTTGTACTTTCAAGATAAGCCTGTACTTCAAATAGTAATGCTCCAACTTTGCACATGTAGCCCCCAAGGGCTGGCTTAATCTGTTAAGATAAGCCGGGACTTCCAATAGTAATGATTCAATTTTGCACCAGTAGCCCCCAAGGGCCGGCTTAATCTTTCAAGATAAGCCGGGTCTCATTACCATAGTTGTCAATAAAACCAAGTATATAGCCCCCATGAATCGGCTATAGTCACCATAGTATATCCGAGTCATCAGGAAATTGTCTTTAAAAAGAGCAATGTGCATTAGCCCCCAAGTGCCAAGTGAAATACTTGTATTGTGCTTGGGACTTTTAAATAAAATGACTATAACCCCGCCTATTGTTTGCATCCTGTAGGCCAAACTCAATGTGAAAGAATCCCAAGTCACCAATCTTCAAGAGATTATCAAGTCTCAACAATCTGAAACCTCCAAGGCCAAATCAGAATTGACCACCGCCTTGGCAGAGATGGAGAAGCTGAAGAAGAATTTCAAGGCTGACCAAGCAGGCTGGGAGATGGAGAAAACGGCTCTATTGAAGAGAGCAGAAGAAGCAGAAGCAACCCTTAAACCGGTGCCTGAAGAGCTTGCCGATTTAGAACATCAAATAAATACCATGACTACTGCCATCTTCAGTAAGTAACTTTATCTCAATTTGTTACTACCAATGCATTGTAATAATCATTCATCTGGCTTATAGATTTACTTGGTAATGCAGGCTCCAAAATCGCCCATCTTGGCTCAAACATGCGCAAGAAGCTGAAAGCCGCCTATACACTTATAGAACAACTACACACTGGCGCGCAACGAGCTATCTCTGCTGCCTCGCACAAAAAACAACCGCCAACCCTCATCAAGGACACGCTGGAGAAGTTATATATGCTGCCCCAACAGGTTGAGGATCTTAAATGATTAGCTACAAGAGCCGATGCAATCACCACACTAACCCGGGCCAAGGCGTGGCAAGCAGATCTTGACCCGGAAGACTTGGCCAATGGCTACCCCAGTGTAAAGGAGGACGGGTCTCCCTTTAGTCCCAAGGACTTTGCTTCAACAGCAAGAGAAATGCGTCCTTTAGCAAGCAAATTAGCTGAAGATACTGACCTGTCCCATTATCAGGCGGTTTATGATACTGACAACAAGAAGGTTAAAGCGCCGATTCATGAATCCTAGGACCTTACTCCTCGAATTCGTAAGCACACTTTTGTCCCTGACATTGACCCGTCGACACTTATAGGTGACGAGGCTGGATTCAAAGCTTTGACTGGGATCAATTGGGCAACCTATGACTTCCAGCCAATGGGTGAAGAGGAAGAGGATGAACCGGTGCAAGATGACCCGGAATCCTCTACACGCCAAGGTCAAGACCAGTAATCCGAAGGCCGGCTTAACATCTGCCAGTTGAAACACTTCATCAAAACACTTATTCTTTTGGGCCATCTGATGCCTTGTAGTAGGCTAGTTTGAAAACAATGATCTGCCATGCCATCGCGCATGTTGATTTGCATAACACTTATGAGCCGCTTGATCTTATTTGACGATCAACTATTTATGCTCATAATCATTATCAACTTTGCTGATCATGTTGTCATAAACCCCGCATACAAACTGAGCACAAGTGCCTTGGTGGTTTACCCCAAGGCGGGTCATAATGCCCCATATAAAGAACCACTGGTGACTGCATCGTCCATAACCAGGGCTAGTTTATCAAAACCTCATATAATCATAACAAAATAAATATCATACCTGTGATACTTATGCGTATTACCCACACACCATGCCACATGCAGTAAGGGTAACAGCCCAAACTCAGAGTGCAGCGCTCTATGCAAGTTATTCATAATGCCGACTTACAATGCCATAGACAGCAAAGGATAACATCCCAAATTTTTTTGGAGTACAGAACTCCAAACATATGATCATCATATACTGGCGACTTGACGTCCAAAGCCAGGCTGGTTTAGCAAAATGGCCCAAATCAACTTTCAACCATATATCAATATGGTACAAACAGAAATCACCAAAAATATTCAAAGTCAATATAAACCAGAAAAACAAGGCATTCAAAGGCTGCCAAGCCTCAACATAAAGTGCTATTCAAGGGCTGCACAACCAGGTACTCCTTAATTCAAACCTGTAAGCCGGGCCTCACATGACGAATCGCCATTTTAACTTTGACAAGTTCAGGGTCTTTATAAGATTGACTGTTAAGAGTACGACGAGTCATTCCAGGATTACATGGTCGGAGTGGCAAGCATACAAAGGCAGGATAACCCGGATTTTTGGTGAATACACCTGGCGTCCAAGCCTATTACGAGGGACAACAAAGCTCTTGTTCATTTAACAACAAGCCCCCAAGTAATATTTCGATCCAGGCGTACAAGCCGGACCAGTAGGGTAGTCGTAGCAATGCTCAATGAGAAGGAAGCCCCCAAGTATTTTGCAATCAAGGCGTACAAGCCTGATCAAAAGGGTAATCATAGCTATGCTCAATAAGCAGGAAGCCCCCAAGTGACCTTATGAAGTAACAATAAAGACTCAGATTCTCAGAAATGAAATGACAAAGGCCCTGAATCATCAGGGATGCCGGCTTTATTATACTAATCATAATATATACATTGGTAAAAGTATGTGCATCACAAGAGCCGGTGGCTCAGGTGTAATAAGGCCGAAGATGAGCAATATTCCACGGCTGGTGGGTCTCCTCCCCCGACGTGCGTGAGTCCTTGTGGTCTCGAACATCGATAAGGTAGTATGACCCGTTTGTCGGGGGAAACGAACACCTATGGGATCACGATGATCCCTTCTACGGTTGGCAGGGAGAGGAGCTGCGCAAAGAGCAGGTCTAGTGATCAGCGCGAGGGATTTTTACCCAGGTACGGGCCCCATTGGTGCGTAAAACCCTAGTCGTGCTTGTGTGTATATTCTGGGTTCTTGAGCTCTTGAACTAGCTGCGGTGCATGCCCAGTCCAAAAAGTCCGAATCCTCCCTCAGTATGCCTCGGGCCTCCTTTTATAAGTCGAAGGGGTTGTGGCACACAGGAGGTGTAAAGCAGCTACAGTGCTTAAGCTTATCACTAGCATAGTAGGACAAACACATTTAATGCGCTGCCTACGTGCCCTCTAACTTTATCGGGGGTGGTAACAGAAGCCGTCCCGTCCGTCGCTGCCTCTCCTCGCCTTGACATGCGTCTAGGCTGACAAGGCATGCAACGCTAGGCTTGCTGGCTGCTGCTGTGCTGGTGCAGTGGTAGAGCCTCCATGAACATCTGCATGCTGCCCCGCAGGCGCCTTCCTAGTTGGCAAGCTGGTCATCGTGCTGGAGTGGTCGTGGGGTGGCAAAAGCCTTGTCGGGAATGGGCCTGGTTGTGGCCCCGCGATCGTCCTCGGCAAGGGTCTTTCCGGGCCCTCGCAGTCATCCCCGACAAGGTTCTTGCCGGGGGTCTTCGTCTTCTGGCCTCACATGGGTCCGCAGGTCAGTTTTCACAAGGATCTGCATGCTACTATGCACACACACACCCGAGCCTTGGCTTTGACGTTGTCAATGATGTCAGAGCTCTCAGTCTCAAGGGTGACGGCCTTGCTGGTGCTTCACGGGTTGCCCCGGCAAGGAGCTTGCCGGGGCTACGCAAGCCACCCCGGCAAGGATGTTGCTGGGGGAGGTCCAGCTTGTCTTCTGTCCATTGTTCACTGTCTTGAATGTTGTCTTGGTAGTCTTGCGTCTTGCCTTCTTCTGCCCCGCCAAGCCCTCCCACAGGTGTGGCTACGACTGCCCGTGCACGAGTAAGGGGTACAGAAAAGCCCATACTTTTGTACACCGACAGGAGCCCATGGGCCTGGGCCACACAATAAAAAGGGAAAGGGGTGGTGCCTTTTTGTACTCACCTCCTTCCTCCCCTTCTGCTCGATATCCTTCTTCCATTCGCCATGGTCAGAGGGCGTGCTGGCGCTTCGATGGCGGCGACGAGGGCTTCTGCTCGTCAGCGCGTCCCCCCTCCTCTGGAGTTCACCACGGCGGAGCCCGCTGCAAGAGGGAGAGGGAGGGGGCGAGGCCGAGGTCATCGCGGCGCTTGGGGAAGAGGAGGATGGGGCAGCGCACCAGCTGTGCCTCTGCCGGTGGCCCCTCCTCCGATGGAGGGCCATGTCGGAGACGAACCTCGTGAGTTCTTCAGCAGGCTATACAAGCCCATGTGCAACCATCTCCGCCTCCCTACCCCGTTCGACCGGGTGATGGAGTAGGACCCACCGCAGGCTTTGAGGCTGCACATGAGGTGCTGCGGGAATGGCAGCATGTGGGTCGACGTCGACTTCCCCGCCCCTCACATCATGTATCTTCGCCATGGGTGGAAAACCTTTGCACGCGCCCATAGCTTGTCGGAGGGGTACGTTCTTTAGTTCAAATTAATGGAGAACGGCCTGCTCTCCATCAAGGTCTTCAAGAGCTCAGTAATCCGCTTAGGGTGTTGTGTGGAGAGCTTCACCGATGATGAAAGCTCCTCCTCGACCGATAGTGACGAGGAGGACAACACCCGCGACGACGACAACAACGGGCGGCAGAACGAAGACTCCGACTCCAGCTGACACTACAAAAAAATACACTTCCGTGATGATACGTGTTTGTTACAGTAGGTCACGTTTTCTGTCATGCATGTACATCCATGACGATTTTATGATAGAATTAAGATTGTCATACCCGTGCTGTCGTAGAAGTGTTCCATGACATTACCAAAATTATCATCATAGAAGTGTCCACTTCCACGACGATAAATCATGTGTCACAGAAGTGCTTTCGTCAAGGGTGACCGACACGTGGCATCCATCGTAAGGGAACGCTGTTAAGCTATCGGGTCTGGTTTTGGATCCGATAACCCGTCAACAACCCAGACCAATGGGGATTTTCCATGTGTAAAATCATCATTGGCTGGAGGAAACATGTGTCAGCTCCGCGTTGGCACAGGTGTCACTCATCCAATGGGCGAGATGCGCTTATGATATGTTGACACGTGGACCGGCCCAAAAGTGTCCCATAAAGTTTAAATGGGCCGGCCCAACTAAAGGCCCACAAGATTTTACAGACCATAATGGGCCGGCCCAGCTAATGGCCCATGAGATTTTGCGGACCAGAATGGGCCGGCCCAGCTAAAGGCCCACAAGATTTTGCAGGCCATAATGGGCCGGCCCAGCTAAAGGCCCACAAGATTTTGCAGGCCATAATGGGCCGGCCCAGGTAAAGGCCCACAAGATTTTGCGGACTATAATGGGCCGACCCAGCTAAAGGCCCCCAAGATTTTGAGGACACTAGTAGGCCGGCCCATTAATAGGCTGCCATGTTTTGGGCCAAATGCCGACCCATATTTGGTCTGGCCCATTAACAGCCTCCCACGTTCTGGCCCATATGAGATCCGGCCCATTAAAAGCCTACCTCGTTCTAGGCCAAATTACGGCCCAGATCAGGTCCGGCCCTTTAAGAGGCTTTGCGCTAAATTATGGCCCATATCAGATTCTGCCCGTCAACTGGATGCTATGCTTTTGGGCCCACTTGCTAAAGGCCCATTTAGTAATTCGGCCAGATATTAGTTTCAGCCTGTTAAAGGCCCGTTAAACATTTCAGCCCTATATTTATTTCGGCCTGTTAAAAGCCCGTCATATAGTTGGGCCTAACTACGGCCTGGTTTGCATCCAGCCTGCTCACAGCCGATAATCTTATTGGGCCAAACAAGGACCGAGACAATTTTGTCCTGTTAAAAGCCTGTGATTTGATTGGCACAATCATGGGCCGGGGTCCATTTCGGGCTGCTGCCAGCCCGTGAGCTTTTCGGCACGTTTCAGGCCCAACCTACTTTTCAGCCTCCTAAAAGCCCATTGAGTTTTCTTGCGAAATGAGGGACGTTGGTTTACTCGGCCTATTAAAGGCCCGAATCTACTAGTGGGCCAGTTTACATTTAGGCCTGTTAACGGACCAAGATGACGGGGCCCATTATGCGGATCATACATCATGATTGCATGACAACCCGATTATGTACCGTAATTTTACGGTTTGGCCGGTTTACTATGAAGACATGATATACAGGCCAAACTTTTGTTTATGAACTACATAATAAACTTTAAACATGCAATTTGATGCAAACACCAAAAATAAACAGCTGTTGCAGTCATGCCTAACCAAATAAGTTTGAAGGCTTGAGAAGGACAAACTTACATTATTGGTGAAGACAGGCGCTATAAAGCCCTTCTCCATGTTGATGGGGGGTGGGGCAATTCAAGAAGTTTACCATAGAATCTTCTTCATAAGCATTACCTTTATTCTACATTTTGTTAAGAGTAAATATAGATGTGATAATATAAGAAAAATGGAGAATATTTAAGATAAGAAGAGTGATCCTACATAACCAAGTAGCTATAAATGTAAGTACATCGATACAGGCAAAAGGTACAACCAAGAGCAATGTAGAGCTAAACTTCTTCAGTACCATCGGTGTTATCCAACCTTATGGTAAGAGTAAATATAGATCTGATGTGTAGAAAAAGGAGGGCGAAGGAAAATAAGCTGCAGAGTGATGGTACATGAACAACTACCTGTCAATATAAGTACACTGATAAAGGATAACAAGTACTTACAAGAACAATGCAGAGCTAAAAAATTTCATTGGCATTGGATATATTCTACACTAATGTAACCATTCATACATATCAGATAATTTGGGCGAACAATTGATAAGCAAGCTATCATGCATCTTCTTTGTCACATAATGAACCGGTATGTATGCAAGTATAGTGATACAGGACAGCAGGTACTAACAAGAGCAAAGCAGTGGGCAACATATTTGCGATATCCTGTTGTTCTTTTCAAACCGGAATTCTTCTTCGAGCAGATTTCCTGCAAAAAAGATCCGTAAGGCACATGCGGAAAAGTAGAAGCTCAAATTGTCATGTGATTTCATAGACAGTACCTCATCCTGGGAACGAGACCAGTGCATAACAAGGTTTTTCCATTCAGTTTCTTCTAAATTTAGCATAGGAGACTTCAACGGAAATTAGTTTATAGACTTGCCATCAAAGTGCGATTTCCTCAGGTAACACGGATACTGCTGCAATTCTTCCGTGGAAAGCACAAGCAAGCTTTGCTCGTCATGACTATCCAGATTGACCCTCGCCTACTTACAACAATGTAATGTAAATCATTGATGTGTTCAATCAGCAGAAAACAGGAAAATAATAACCATGAATAATAGCACTTACACATAAGTTGGACAGGAAGATGTGAAAATGGTGTTTGTATTCACTATAATCTTCCCATGATGGGAATATATGCACTTAGTCCCTAACAACATTGAAAGCATTGTCTTTTAAAGTGGGAATAACTGGAATGGGGTCCCAATCTGCAAGAATTGGCCGTCTCTGCAGTTGGGATAGGTCTTCGACAGGTGGATTGCTATATTTTTGCTAGAGTGGGATTTTTCTGTGGTATGGCTAGTGCTATGGCAACTGAAATTGGTATACCTTTTGCTGGAGTGCAGATCCTGTGTGGTGGGGCTAGTGGTGTGGCCAGTGAAGTATGGGTACAGTTTGCTGGAGTCGGTCCTATGTTTTGTGTCACTGGTTGTACAACCAATATAAGTGGGGTGCTGTATGATTTCTCCGGCACCACCATGTTTTTCAAGGACTTTGCTGGTGCTCCTTCAGGTTTGACAATCACCCTCTTCTTTTTTGTTGTCTGATGCACAAGAACATCATTTGAGTGGAAAAACATGGTATGATGACAGATGGAATATGTATTGATAATGGATGGGCATGGCATCTCGACATATATGATGAGTAAACTAAGCAGATGGCGGTGCAACAAAGTAGAAGAAATGCAAGACAACATATGCAAGATACGCGCAATCAATAAAACCTTGCCAAATTAGAACATGCACCTTGATGGGTGAACAGGACATGCCATCTGCCTTTGACTCCTCGAGGTTAGAATAGTCATTAGGGTCATATTCTGAACAAGAATCAACAAGTGGGGAGCGTATGAGTTTCATTGCATCCAGAATGGCACTCAATGCCTTGGTACCAATTTTGTAAGTCATTGTAGTGTTTAGCTTCAAGAGTGGACTGCTGCTAGTGCGACACAAAACAGCTACACAGACCATAGTGTAGATATAACGGGAAAACCATAAGCATCAGTGTAAAATCAGCAAAGTGGAACTTGCTGGAATATATGTGCTACTATTGCCGGTACTACTAGAAAGGCTTCGGATACTAGCTCTCTTCAACTGAAGGTGCGGTACTGTTAATATCAGTGTAACTCTCAAAGGTGACACAGCTCCCCGCATTTCCTTGCTATTCTTATAGGATTCAAGTGGGCAGGCCACTACAAATCCTATCCTATGTTTACAAAATCCTACGAATATCAAAGAGGCCCGAAGAGTTCAAAGTGTCCATCACAACCGACCATATAGACCTCTACACTGCAAATGTCCCTGCTCATCTTCACTACAAGGAACATACTGTACTACTATCATACTCCCTCCGTTCCAAAATATAAGTCTTGGTAGAGATTTCCACTATGGATCACATACAGATGTATCCAGATACATTTTAGAGTGTAGATTCACTCATTTTTCTCCATATGTAGTCCATGGTGGAATCTATACAAAGACTTATATTTAGGAACGGAGAGAGTACTTATTAAAGAAGAACGGAAGAGGAACATGCTAAAGAAGAGCAAGCAGATTTTGGATAATAAAATGTTCGTTGCACAGTGCCCACACATGATGAACCAGAGCGCATTAAGAATGCAACTCCCCGCTGTCTCTCGACCATTTCAGGCGGTTGGATGAAGATCCTACGTCTCCTAACTCTTCTTCTTCCTCGTCTCTGATTCTTCCCATCTGAGAACACCGCGACGTCCGCCGGCCGACCACCGGCCCCCATCGCCTATGTTCCTCCGCCATCCCACCCCAACCCCCCCCCCCACCCATGTCGAGTTTTCTTCGTTCGGCTAGGGCTGACCACCGCCCCCACAACCACCGTCCACACCCGAGCCCCTTCCTTCACACCGGCGAACTCCGGCGAGCTCTGAAAAATTGACAGACCCAATTTTGAAATTTAGTCTACTGTGATTTAACTAGTGTGGAATATAAAAGGGAAAACTATAAGCATTGGGAGTATAGTGTTGAGTGTGCCATGGCGGATCTGAAGGTGCAAACCGGACAAAGGCAACTTCACAACCAATGTTTGCTTTCAACTAGCAAGTAAGTGATAGACAAGAAATAAGAGTAAAGCAGTGGTGATCTACTTTCTTGCTGCGATAAATTAGTGGACGATGGCGGGGATGAAGCGAGAGGACGGGATGCAAGGATCCCGGTCTGAAGCCGTGGATGAGAGAGGTCGATCTCTTGTAATGGATGGCGGCGTCGGGGTATCAGCTCCGGCATGGTGGAGGAGGACGGTGGTGGATGGGGTGGCGGACGGAGGAGGCTGGGGTGGAGAGGGTGTTTTGGCACCCACGGAGTATGAATGGGGAAATGAAGGTAGAGAGGAAGGGGGGAACCATGTCTTCAGGGTGCGCTTGTCTCAAATGCGAGGAAATTTACAAACTTAGCCCGTTTCAAATTTCCTACATCACAACAATATTAGTCGGTTGGGGATAGGACGATAATCTCGCATACACCGAATATTTGCCGACGAGAGTTTCTTTTTGGCGCCCAACATGTATGAATCGAGGAGGGAGTCGATTTCGGCCGAGGGCACACTGTGTTTTGGCGCTCACCATGTATGAATCCGGGTGAGAGGCGGTTATGTCACGTTTGAGTGAAATTACAAACCTACCCCTATCAAAACCTATAGAATCAAGCAGATAGGCTTTGCGTGGCAGGGATAGGCAGTAGTAATCTCCATCTCGCGGATTTTGGTTTCGGGCGGTTACTGCGACTTTCCCCGCTTCGTTCAAATTTCGCAGAGTAAACGTTTACCGTGCCAACTCAACTCGAATCCCGTTTGTATTCTATTTTTTCGGGCAGGATCCATTTTCAATTGGAATAAAATTCTACATACATCATTTTTTTATATATACTTTCAAAATCACAACAAAGAATTCTTCTCCTTTATATGTATAATATGATTTACAAATACAATGATCTCAAAATCATAAGGTTGAATTCAAAAAATTTAAAACAAATTATGTTCTACTAAAATGTATGGATCAGTAATATCTACATATTAAATAACATAGATGCGCGTGAATTCATATGAGTATGCATGTTTGATAGATCAATTTTGGTTTGAGTATGGATTACATGTATCATCATCTCGAATTCAAATATTTGAATCCCTTTTATGTTCACTCCTTTCACGCCCATCTCTCTCGCATGCGTGCTCCTTCATGTAGCTATTACTCTCTTTTCTCCAGCTCACCCGCACGCTCACTTCACGTTTCTCCTATCCTCACAAACATGGTATCTCGACATCTCCCTTGAGAAGTATCACACTCTCCCTATCATTATACATTACGTGGTTTTCATTATCTCTCACGTCTCTACCGTTACCTGGTATCACTAGGTACCTAAGCTTTCTTTTTCACCGCCACACACACAGTCTCCACTCGTCTTTCACTTTGTGTTTCTCTCTATGGGATTCTCTCACACACCCTATATGTCTCTAGATATGACTCATACCACTAAAATTACTCTCTCTCTTCTGTAGACACAACATTTGTTGCGGTCTCCTTTTTGTCTCCATCCCAGACTAACATTATTCATTTGTTTACCGATCAGACAAACTCCCCCCCTCTCTCTCTCACACACAACTCCTGCTTCCACTCCCCCTCCCGACTACCGTCTCTCTCTCTCACACAAAACTCTCGCTTTCGCACCCCCAATCGTATTTCTCTCACAAACATTTATCGACTAGCCTCTAGATAGGTTTATATACCCGCACACTCGTGCTTCCACTATCGCATACATGTGTCTCTCCCGCTCCTTGTATCTATGTAGATTCTTCTTCGCTTCTTGAGACACGCCCTCTGGATCATGCAAACACACACTATCGCCTCATCTTAAGCTGACACCTCTCGCACACACACTCTTGTGTCTTTGTCACACATGCACTCCGTCTTCCTCCTCTCTCCCTCTCTCGCTCTCACACACATGGGCTTTTTGCAACAACTAGCAAGATGCCCATGTGTTGCACGGAACATCAAGATGCATTTGTATGAGTAGTTTATCTTGTGGGAGAAAAGGATGAACGAGGGAAGGCATTGTTTGCAAATGTGGAGAGGGGCGTGGGTATCATTTTGCAAAATTGCCATAGTTTCCTTCCTATCCGTCAGATATAGATCGGACGACCTATATTGCAAGATGGCAGGCACACGATCATCACCGATTATGCTTTTTTATAAGAGTAGGGATAAAAAACAGAGTTGGTGATAATGGTGGGCCTGCCATCCTACAATATAGGCCATCCGATTTATATCTGATGGATAGGAAGGAAACTATGGCAATTTACCCTCTCCACATTTGCGAGATAAGGCCTTCCTCGCTCATCCTTTTCTCCCACAAGATCTTGATGTTCCGTGCAACGACGGGCATGTTGCTAGTAAGAGTAGAAATTAGACATATACCACTTCTCGAATCTTGAAACCAACAACATTCCTCCCTTATCTCATCAAAACTGCCAAAGGAATATATTTTGAGTGAAACATAACATATTTTTAGTGATATACGTATTTCAAAACTAGACTCTTTTTTCTATCAAATTGGTGAATATGTATTAATCTACTTTGATCGTGTGGCAACGCATTGGCACATTGCTAGTAGTTATTATAATTTTCTGGACACCAGACAAACGGTGGAGTACATATACGAAGAGAAGAGGCACACGCACGCAGTCGGTCTCTCGCTGTCTCGCACACATGAGAGTTACGTAAAGGCATCGTTAACAAATAAACCCTAAAACCCTAGGTGCACGATTGCTGCATGCGCGGGTACCAGGTACGTGGTGGAGCGCACCTTTGTAGGAATAGTCAGCTCGCGTGATAATTTGATCCGTAGGAGCTGATGGTCGGGACCACAGGCGAATGACTTTGAGGCGGTGGCTCGCCAGTTGCCACAGATCGAGTAGCCTCGTTTAAAATATCATTTTTAGTGGGGTTAAGAGTTCCGATTTTCAATGGCGCGTTATAAGTACTAAGTAGTTTTTAGAACTATTGGTATGGAGCAAAAATGGAATTCATAACTACTACTACGTACCTCCTTGGCGTATGGTTGTCTGGGTTTATGTTGCGAGATGTTGAACCTGGTAGTTCTAGGGTAAATACTATGGTTTAGATGTTGGTTTTCAGTAATGAAAATCGGAAGGGGGAAACCCTTCTTTGATAAAAAACTACTACCTCTGTTCTGGTTTACTAGTCCCCATCGTATTTTGGGTCAAAGTTTGTCTATGAATTTTACTTGTAAAATGTGAATGGAAAACGAGATTTTGTTATACCAAAAAAAAGGAATAAGGGAGTGATTGCTCTGACACGGACGCGATCTCTCATAGCACAAGCATTGAACCGGCGCGCGGGCCAAGAGGGCCGCACTCACTGCAGGCCCGGCTGAACACGCCTCCTCGCCACATGCAACCGGCTTCAGACTGACCCGCTTGCCTTCATTGAATCTGCGCGTGTGCCGGCAACACATCCTTTCGCGAGCCGGCCGGCATTTTAGAACACAAAAAATGACCAAAATATAATTAATTACGCATGGTCTTGACTTGTTGTGCTTGCATTGGTAGCAAGAACTAGAGGTTTTTCTTTATTTATAACTCTCCTCACATTTTTTTGGCTTCGAAGTGAATCATGGTTGTGGACATTATCTATGAATGCGAAGATAGCTGTGAACTTGAGTTTGATGTGGAAGTTGAACTTGGAATGTTGGGCTTGCGCGTGAACTATACCATGTCCTATGCTTCGTCTGTTATTGTTTGGAAAGTAATTGCTGTTATTACATGACCCGAAAAATATATATTTTATGCCACATCAGTAGATGCATGGACATCACAATAGGCATGCTGACTGGATAAACATTTGAACCTAGCTATTATGAAGAAAATTTTGTATTGACAACAGTTTTAGATAGCAGGAGACGCCTAGCCTGCTCTGCCTCTACTAGCTAATTTCTGGCTTCTTCCATCTCTTGTTTGGCTTGGGTGAAGAGAGCATCTGATTGCTCTTTTCGCTTCTTCAGGAACTCAACTACATTCTCAAGGGCTGCTGCATGCTTTCTTTCAGCCTTTACTAGAGCCACGAGGATACTGAACAATGATTTAATCCACGGCTTGTGTGTAATCCAGCATCATCTGGGAATTTGCACCTTGTGTCTAATCCAACATCATTAGGTAACTGGCACCTTATGTGTAATCCAGCCTCATTTTGGAAACATGATCTCTAGGTTGACCATACTTCCCTCCTCGCAGGAACTGCATCCTGACATGAAGTTACTTCTTTTTTAGATCAGTACTCAGAGCAACCCAGATCCATTTAGTAAAGGCCAGATAAAGAGGACTCGGAGAAGTGAATTCAAAAGGAAAAATAAAATAACAATAGAGTACAAGGTGAGAACACCCACTTCCTACATCAAGCTAAAAACGAAAGCATTAGGACCATTAAGACTCTTCTTATTACACATCGAAGAACACGAGGCTAAGAGAAACAGAAACTACATCATATACACATCAAAGAACACGAGGCTAAACGAAAGTAATTGAAAGGGTGTTACTTACCAAAGCTCATTTTACAGGTTCGGTGCAGCTCCTCTTTAACTTGCCACGCTCCTTGAAGATGTCCCCAATATCCTGTGTTTGGTCTTCATTGCTCCTCTGCATGTCCGCACTCGTGGTTTTGAAATCTCAACATGGCAAGAAAAATATACTACTAGCACTACAGGAATCTGCTACTTTGCCATCTACCACGGCGGACGGCAAAGGCATGGATGGCGGACGGCAAAGACCTTTGCCGTCAGCCGCGGACGGCAAAAGGTGATGGCTAAGAGCTGCGTTGCCGTCTGCTTCGGGCAGCTGACGGCAAAGGGTCCTTTGCCATCAGCAACGGACGGCAAAGAAGATGGACGGCAATAAATGCGCTGTTACTCCGTTAGGTGGTTAACGGCAGCCTTTTGTTGTCATTGCGGACGGCAAGCCTTTTGCCGTCACCATCAGAGGTAAACCGACCAAATTGGTCACCTCCCAGAAGCACAGTTGCTCGCCATGTGGCCTCTTTGCCGTCCGCTGCTGATGGCAAAGAGCCCTTTGCCGTCGGTGGCGAACGCAAAGAGCCCATATTGTCTCTTTTTTTCTGTTTTTTTAATCCAACAATTTTCACAGCAAATATATATGACATATGTAGATATATTTAATAGCAAACATATCACATATCCAGCACATAATTCCATATACATATTACATAGCAAAGTTTCATCAACATAGCAAGTTCCATCAAGTTCCATCCATACACATTGTTCCATATACATATTGCATAGCAAAGTTTCATCAACATAGCAAGTTCTATCATAGCAAGCTAGATACAATGCAAAGTTTCAGCAAAGAAAAAGCAATCACTCCATCATAGCAAGCTAGCTTCCATGAAGTGAGTGAAATCTACAAAATGGTAAATAAGAAAGTTAGAAATAGGTGAATAGAACAAGAAGAAGACTAGAATAAGAAGTATATGTCATTTATGAGTTAACTTAGGTGAAATGGATCATATATGAGCTAACTAAGTTGAAATGGGTTGTTCATGAGCTAACTTTGGTGAAATGGATCATTTATGAGCTAACTTAGTTGAAATGGGTCATTTATGAGCTAACTAAGGTGAAGGGCATCGTTTTTGAGCTAAGTAAGGTGAAATTGATCATTTTTGAGCTAACTTAGGTGAAATGGATCATTTATGAGCTTTTATGAGCTAACTTAGTTGAAATGGGTTGTTTATGACCTAACTTAGGTGAAATGGATCATTTAAGAGCTAGTTTAGGTGAAATGGATCGTTTTTAGCTAACTTAGGTGAAATTGATCATTTAGGAGCAAATCTAGGTGAAATGGGTCATTTTGGAGCTAGCCTAGGTGAAATGGGTCATTTTGGAGCTAACCTAGGTGAAATGGGTCATTTTAAAGCTAACGTAGGTAAAATGGATCATTTACAAGCTAATCTACTAAAATGGGTCATTTTAGAGCTAACTTGGATGAATTGGATCACTTGTAAGCTAACTAAGGTAAAATGAGTCATATTAGAGCTAACTTAGGTAAAATGGATCGTTTATGAGCTAACTAAGTTAATTATGTAATTTTTGACATAAGTAAGCTTATTAAGTCATTTTGAAGGAAAGGAAGCTAACTCTAGGTCATTATGGTAAGCATATTGGAGGAAATAAAGCTAAGTCTAAGTCTAGAGAAACTTACCGTGATCACGGAGGTGTAGGAGCGGGCTGGCTCGTGCCGGTAGCTGGAGAAGGATCGTGTGATGCGTTTCTGGAGTTAAGCTGCACCAAAGATCATTTCCAATGTCTCGTTAGCATTATGACACTCAAATGTTAAGACTAGCAAGTAATGTCCATTCAAATTAAACTCACCATGCTCCCAGGAGCAATCACTGGCATCGGCGGAGCGGTTTGACCGGACTTCTCGCACACAGACTGCACATTTGGTTTTCACAACAGAGTCATACTAGTTAGTAATGAGACTGAAATGTTAAGACTAGCAAGTAATCTGCAGAAGAAACTTACCACAAGGAGCTCATACATGGCCCTTGCCCGCATGTCATTCCGTGCCCTCTCGTCCTCCAACATCTTTGTCGTCCTCTCCTCCAACTCCCGCTGCCTCTCCGCCGCCTCCGCCAGAAGTTTCTCCGTTCTATCTCTCTCACTTTGTATAGCAGCCTGCAACACCACTCACATGACCATTTGTAATCATTGATGGAAGCGCACACAATGTAATGGAGAAAGATAGCTGAGTACGTATAACTAACCTTGATGGCGAGTTGGACTGGCAGTTCACGAGGCCTTATCTCAGGAGCGGAGCTCGACTGGCGCGCCTTGATCTCTAGGAGAGTGCTAGGACAACGGATAAGTCCATCTCCCATGGCTATGGAGCCATGGGACCTCCCACCACCAGATATCATCAAGAACTCAGATCAATGGGACCACAGCTCGGGTTAAAGTCCTCCCCTTTCCTCGCCTTCCCCTGATCTCTATATTGCACGAGCTTTTCGTGGGCGGATATGTTGGTGAAGTTCTTTGGATCATCGAGGTAAGAGCCAGTGTGGGCCATGGCATACAGGTCGTACACCTCTGGCACCTTATCCGCCTTATTGTAGTGTGCCTGAAAGAGAGAAACAAAGTAAATTAGTAATTAAAGGGCTAAAGCTAGCATGATGAATGAATTGCATGAATCATGAAGCAAACCACATACCCAATTCCGCCCGTACTGAAATAAGTTGGAGCTGCCTTGGTGGTGTGGCACACCTTCCATTTGGGCACGTTTGTCCTTGGCCTCGTTGTGGGTGTCCAGCCATTCTTTTGAGCACCACCCATCGACCAACACCTCCCAACAATCCATCCGATCCGCACACCATCTCTGAGGGGCCTAAGTTAGCAAATAGAAACTTCAGCGCTACGGCCATGAATTACTAAATAAAGGAATTAAGTACAAGGCCTTAAGAATTACCTTCATGTATTGCTTCTTACTCAAGAACTTATCGCGGCACTCCTGCTTGGACTTCTTGATACCACGGTCGGCGTAGTAGTCTCGAAAAGACTGCACCCGAGCCTCATGCCGTAAGTTCTGAAGTAGGCGCTTGCACTCCTTGTGGATAACATCTGGCGCCTCCTCCTCATATCCTTCCTCACACCTGTAGAATGTCTGCAATCAAATGAGACAATATTGATTAGTACAATTAATAACTAGCTAGTTGAAGATTTTAATTGTGTAAAGGAGAAATTACCTGAACTTTCGATCACCATGTCGCCCTCGCCTTGCACAAGACACCGCCGATAATCTCACCCGTGGGGCCAGGCAGCCAAGTAGTGCTCCCAACTCAATCCAACCTCTCGAAGCCGACCCTCACCAGCAACATGACAAACCCCGGAAAGTTTTACCGAATCAGAACTCCAAGGACGGAGTTGGGCCGGCGGACACTTTCATGGTGGTCCCAACCCCTGCGGCATGACTAGGCCAACGCATTAGTTATTTGAAGAAACGTGAATGCAGAAGGTACAAAAGATTAAATGCACTTACCTCTCCCCATCGGGGAAAATCAACCACCTCTGCTCGCGGGTCGCCGACACGGACGGGAGCCGTGTAGCACCACGCTGGTAGACGTTGCCCCCCTCCTCCCCTCCTCCTCAAAACCAGTCGGCTCCCCGCCATCATCAGCATGGCCACTCTGCTCCCCGCCATCATCAGCATGGCCACTCGGCTCCTCAGGCTGACCCGACCAAGTACCCCATCTAGACGTGTGCTCTTCCGAGGTCTCGTGGGCCGAAGGCCCGTCGACCCGAGGCTCGTGGGCCAAAGACCCGTGGACCGGAGGCTCATGGACCGGAGTCCGTGTAGCCTCCTCCTTAGACGAGTCCACCCTAGCAGTCACGTGCTCGGGTGAAACAGCTGGGGGCGGCAGCGAGGAAGGCGCCGTAAGAGCCACCCTACCTCCTCTCCCGCCACCACGTGCTCCACTCGGCCCTTCTTCTTACCTCGTCCCCTGCTGGGCACCGCGGACGACGAAGAAGGGCCCGATGGTGTCGCCATACTGTCCAGCAACGCTCGGCGGAGAGGTGCGTGTGGAATGGAAGACCTCACACTACGCGCCGACGAAGAAGGGGCCTCGGCGCGCTCCCGACCAGCGCCCACCATCTGTCAACACCTGCCATGACAAAGAATAAACGAAATTAGTACAACATGAAAAAAAGTACCGACATTAATAATAATATGTATATCACTGAAGTGTATCATCATCAAGTACAACATAAACAACTGCACATTTAAAACTACCCAATCAACACAATTATATATGATGTTTTTCATAACAAAATCGAAAAATATATGGCGTAACTAACAATTCACAAATATATGACCCCGTCGGCCTCTGGAAGGCCAAAGAACACCTTTTCGGGAGGTGTCGGGGGTCGGGGTGTCGTGTCGGTGTCGGGGTGCCGTGTCGGGATCGGGGTCGGGGTGTCGGGTCGGGGTGCCGTGTCGGTGTCGGTGTCGGGGTGTCGGGTCAGGCTCGGGTCGGGTGTCGTGTCGGGTCGGGTCGGGTCTCGGTGTCGGGTGTCGGGTTGGGGTGCCGGGTCGGGTCGGGTGTCGTGTCGGTGTCGGGTCGGGATGTCGGTGTCGGGTCGGGTGTCGGGTCAAGCTCGGGTCGGGTGCCGGGTCGGGTCGGGTGCCATGTCGGTGTCGGGTCGAGGTGTCGGGTCAGCTCGGGTCGGGGTGTCGGTGTCGGGTCGGGTCGGGTGTCGGGGTCGGGGTCGGGCTCGGGTCGGGGTGTCGGGTCGGGGTCGGGGTGCCGGGTCGGTGTCGGGGTCGGGGCTCGGGGTCGGGGTGTCGGGTCGGGGTCGGGGTGCCGGGTCGGTGTCGGGGTCGGGGTGTCGGGTCAGGCTCGGGGTCGGGGTGTCGGTGTCGGGGTCGGGGTCGGGGTGTCGGGGTCGGGTCTCGGGGTCGGGGTGCCGGGTCGGGGTCTTTTTTCCTTTTCTTCTTCTTCCCCTTCTTCCTTTTCTTACTTTTCTTCCTCTTTTTTCCTTCTTCTTCTTCTTCTTCTTCTTCTTCTTCTTCTTCTTCTTCTTCTTCTTATTCTTCCTCCTCCTCCTCCTTTCCTTTTTCCTCTTCTTCTTCTCCTCCTCTCCCGTTTTTTTCTTCTTCTTCTTCCTCTTCTTCTTTTTTCTTCTTCTCCTCCTCCTCTTCTTCTTCCTTTCCTTTTTCCTCTTCTTCTTCTCCTCCTCTCCTGTTTTTTTTCTTCTTCTTCTTCCTCTTCTTCTTTTTTCTTCTCCTCCTCCTCTTCTTCTTCTTCCTTTCCTTTTTCCTCTTCTTCTTCTCCTCCTCTCCTGTTTTTTTCTTCTTCTTCTTCTTCTTCTTCTTCTTCTTCCTCTTCTTATTTTTTCTTCTCCTCCTCCTCTTCTTCTTCTTCTTCTTCCTTTCCTTTTTCCTCTTCTTCTTCTCCTCCTCTCCTGTTTTTTTCTTCTTCTTCTTTTTCTTTCCTAAAACTGAACTAACCCTAAAACTAAACCTAAATCTAATCTAAACATAAACCTAAAACTAAAAAAACAGAAAAAGGAAAAAACTAAATCTAAACCTAAAACAAAACTAAAACTAAACCTAAACCTAAAACTAAACCTAAAACTAAAACTAAAACTAAATCTAAACTAAACATAAACCTAAAACTAAAAAACAGAAAAAAAGAAAAAAGAGAGAGAGTAGAGCTCACCGGGCCGTGGAGGAGGTGGCGGGGAGGAGGGGGCGGCTGAGGCGGTGCCGTCCTGAGGCGATGGGGCTGGGGGCAGGCGTGGCGCCGACACAGCAGGCGGCGGCGGGCGACGGGCGAGGCGGTCGGTGGAGCGGGCGGCAGCTGCAAGGCGTGGCGGCAGGCGGGGGCGGTGAAGGAGGGGGGCGGGCTGCACCGGCCCGGGCTGTGGGGCGGGGGCTGGGTCGCTGGGGCTCAAGGCGGCGCCGAGACGGGCGGGGGCCGGGCGGGCGACGGGCGGGGCGGTGGTGCGACCGGGCGGTGGTGAGTGGTGGGGGCGGCGGCGCGCGTGTGTGGGAGGGAAACAGAGAGAGAGGGCGGGGGTGGGGCGCGCCGTCCGTTAGATACGTTTAATCTTTGCCGTCCGCCACCTTTGCCGTCCGCTAATGTGCGCTTTGCCGTCCGCTAGCGGACGGCAAAGAGGGGGGCCGTTAAGTATTTTTTAACCAGCTCCTCAGTGGGGCCCCCTCCCTCTTTGCCGTCCGCTAGCGGACGACAAAGATTCTTTGCCGTCTGCTAGCAGACGGCAAAGAACAGGCTGATGGCAAAGGCTTTCTTTGCCATCAGCCAATTCTTTGTCGTCTGCTTTCAGGTAGCTGATGGCAAAGAGCTTCTTTGCCGTCCGCTAGCTGACGGCAAAGAGCTGGCAGATGGCAAAGTAGCTGATTCCAGTAGTGTAGTAATACTCACGCATCTTGTGGGCAACATTAAAGCACTCGTCTGCCATGTTAGAGAATCTCCAACAGAATCGCAACGCGCGGTGCCTTAAAAAAGCGTTTACAGTGCTGAGATCTAGAAGTAGAGATAGAGAGTAGAGACTAGAGAGTAGAGGATAGTTCTCAGCATAGATAGATAAAAAAATAGATAATTCAACTACTCCTCATCGTCAGACTCCTCCTCGGTGACGTCCTCCTCCGACGTCTGACTGTAGGCGTGAAGATACCGATCGTCGTCGGATTCCCAGGGCGATGTTGCTCCTAGCTTCATGTTGAATTGAGCATCCGCTTTTCGCCTGCACTTGTTCTCGTGATAGGCGGCTTGCTCTGCCCTCCTCTTCTCCCTCTCCACCCTACTTTGCGCGTATAACTCGTGCTCGTTGATGATGTCCTGCGAGAAGCATTGGCGCCACAACGCCATGGCTTCCTCGTCCATCTCGGCGATGCCGAGACGGTGCTCCCGCCTCCGGTTGTCGCGACGATCCTCGTCGGTGATAAGCCGCGGCTGAGGGATGAGCTCCTGCGCCCGCTCCTGTGTCGGCACATTGGGGAACTTCAATGTTCTATGAGGCCACCAGAGGCGCCACGCCGCCGCGTCGTACGCGCGGGCGACCTCATTGGCAGTGTCGAAATTGCCGAGGCCGAGGTGCATCCCGCGGAACCGGATCTTGGCGGAGAAGCCGCCAGAGGGGCGCGCGCGGACGCCGCGGTATCCCCAATTTTGCCGGCGACGTGGTAGCATGGTGGCGCGGCAGCGAGGCGAGAAAGTGGGGAGAGAGCGGTGGCGAGGCACAGAGCGGGGAGAGAGCGGTGGCAAGGCACAGAGCGGTGGGAGGGCGTTGGATTTTATAAAGGGCGCCGGACGCCGCGCGCCAAAACTAGCGCATGCCAGGCACCTTTTTCCCGCGTGCGTGCGATCCTTTCCCGACATCCCTGCTATCTCTACTTCTCTACCGTTATATTTATTCAATATTTAATATTTATCTCTACTTCTCTACTCTCTACTTTTTTTCTCTACTCTTATAAAAAACAGAGTTGGTGATGATGGTGTGCCAGCCATCCTGCAATATATGCCGTCCGATTTATATCTGACAGATAGGAAGGAACAATGGCAGTTTTGCAAAAAGATACCCACACCCCTCTCTAGATTTGCAAATAAGGACTTCCCTCGTTCATCCTTTTCTCCCAGAAGATAAACTACTCATACAAATGCATCTTGATGCGTGCAACGCATGGAGATCTTGCTAGTTCTAAAAAACTTTCCATCATTTGCCACACTACTGGTTGCAGATGAAGAACCTACCCAAGCACAGTGCGATACAGGAGCGACGCACAATTACAAGCCGATATTCTGTTGGACAATGGAGGCTATAACTAATTACTTTTATGAAAACAATAGCAACCATGAAATTTGAAGGGTAGGTATTTGAAGGGTAGGTATGAACAAAATTGGAACTGCACATGTACTGCTAAGTGATTCCATACACACATTACCAGTCGAGGAGGAGAACGATGGCCGCGGGGGCCTCTGTGCATCATGGTCGGCAACGGCAGTCAGTTCATTGTCCACGACGGTGGTGCTTCTGCGCATGGCGTTGGCTTCCGGGAAGCAGATCCGAGACCGTGGAAGACGGTGCCGGGGAAGAGGCTCCATGTACGACGACGACGGTGGACCGGCTCCAGTGCGGCGTATGAGGTCGTCGATGAGGCAGATGCACTGTGGTGGACGAGTGCGCCGATGTAGAAGGGGAGGAGCACGAAGGCTGCGGTGCTGTGGAGAATTCTATTTTGCAGTGGGGATAGAAAATGGGGAGTATTCAGGTGTACTACTCTGGGTGCCGGGGTGTGGTTGGATGGGTAGGGTGAACCTGAAGTTACGAAAACAGCCCCCTACCAAGTGTCATCCGTAGGCCTGTTCGAAGGCTATGATGGTAACTTCCCACTGCTCGAATCAGGGTCGTGGGAGATTTTCCTGCCGACCTCAAAATTTTGTGACATGGAACTCCCTGTGTGGCGTGCTGGGTGATTCGGCTAAGCAACTAGTGAGTAGTACTAGTAACTACTAGTACTCCCTCCATTTTTCTTAACTCTGCATATCAGGTTTGACTGAAGTCAAACTTCCTAAAGTTTGACCAAGTTTATAGAAAAATATAAACATTTACCATAACAAATAGGTATGATGTGAAAGTTCATACAATAATGAATCTAATGGTATTCATTTGTTATTGTATATGTTAATATTTTTTGTTATAAACTTTCTGAGAGTTTACAAAACTTGACTTTGACCAATGCTAATACACGGACTTAAATAAAAGCGGCGGGAGTACACATTTGTTTTCTTAGTTTGTAGTGAATTAATCATTTTTTGAAATTGTGAAATAAATATATTAGGCTACTGACATCGAATGTAATGGTCTATACAATTCAATAGTTACAATCATTGTTGAATTCCAAGATGTATACGAGGTCTATAGTACTTCACGACATGCTCAGACTCACATAATCCCAGCCAAATGAGAATCTAAAGGCATTTCATAGTTATTACTTTGTAGGATGCAACAAAACCAACCATAACTCTACATCCTGTGCTATGTGTGATGTGTGTGTGTGTATGTCAGATATTGAGAGAGAACAAACCTAAGGAGAGAAATGTGTGTGTATGTGACCGAAAGCTACATGCTAAACAGGGTATTCACGAAGAGATTGTGCATGCGAGATAGAGAGCAATGTGCAGGCCTTGAGGTGGGCAGGGGCCGGGTGAGTGTGTCAAAATGTGCGCGTTGATGCATGTGTTACATGTGATCATGCGAGGGATGGACGGATCGAGAGAGATGGTTGTTGTGTTACGAATGATCCTCTCTCTCTCTCTCTCTCTCACACACACACACACAAGTAAAATAGAAGACCGTTCTCTCATGTATGCACAACGTATTGGCATCTGTCTATGTCTCACTCATGCATGATCATTTGCACATTCACGCCTCTTTGTCTCTATCACACGCACACCGTCTCCACATTGCCCTTCCGCCACAATACACATATGGACACATACACACGTTCTCTCTCAGTCACACACACACACACACACACAAAATCAGTATTAGAAAAACTAGGGCGCACCTAAAACGTCCAAATCCAAATAAACATGAACTGGAGCTAAATTCAAATATATGGAAATATTGTAGCATCAAGAACATTTCCAGGAAAAAAAGTTGAGTAATATTTAGGGATTGTTTTCACACACACAAAAAGGTTCGGTGGATGTCCTCGAGCGCGACACGGTGACACACCGTTCGATCGACCGCACGGCCGCGGTTCACGCGCTTGCACAAGATTCCGTATCGTGGCTGTGGTAACTAATATAAGCGCTGCCTCAGTCTAAAGTTTACATGTACTAGTATGGTTTTCTTTTAAGTTTGACCAACCCTATATAAAACTAAACTAAGCTCCCATACACACACTCATCAATATGCCGCCGCCGCCGTTGCGCATGCCGGCGCGCGCCTGCTCCGGCCAACAATTTCTCGCCCATCACCGCCGTGTCGCTGCCATCCTTGTGCCATGAAGCCGAAGGCTCGCCCGCTCACATTGTGTGCAGTCCCTCCTCACGATGCCGCCGCGCTGCCAAGCACGCGAGCAGCTGGTGGAGCCGTGTCTATGCACACAGTGTACGAAGAGGAGGACGAGTGTGTGCTCCAGCACGCCAGCGAGGAGGAACTAGCGTGTCATTGTCGTCTCCGCCCGCGCGGAGGAGGCGCGCATGGTGGCTGTCGCGGCGGAAGCCAGTCGCGCCCATGCCGCGCCTGCAAACCGGGTGTGGACGCGGAATCTAGCTTCGAGACCTTGAATGCCACATGCATCCTGCAATCTAAAGGAGCAATTTGGGTTAGTCGACTCTTGTGAGCCGTTGGATGCAACATGGATGGCTAGAAGGTCTTCTTCAACCTCCGAAATTGATGCACGGTTCATCTTCTCAGCCTGCCACACGCCTAACCGCCTGCCGCCGCCGCCCCGCCCTCCCCTGAACCGCCTGCCACCGCCATGCTCCCCCCACCCCCGCCATCCGTTTAACCCCGGGCACGATCCATTTTTCCGGCGAACTGCATTCCACACCAAACACTCATAAGATAGATCATGGGCACCCTACCACCCGAATATTGATAATGGGGTAGCTTCTCTGCTGTCTTCTTCCTTCGCTCCATCAAACTTCTTTCACAAATCGACTGACCCAAATTATACTACTAGTACGAACGTATTAAGTATAGTAGGAACATGAAGATACGAGCAGTAGTACCAATTGCAAGAAGAACAGTAGTAAGACATAGTACTAGTACTACTGTACGTACTAAAGAGTTCAAATAACAAGAAAGAGCATAAAGTTCAAATAAGGAGAAAGAACTTAAACATAGTTCTGTTGGGGGCTCAGCACAACACACCCCTGAAAATAAACTAAGCAACTAGTCCGCTTGACACTGCAGTAGAACTAGCATGAGCGACAGCACTCCCACCTTACTCGGAGTCCGAGTCCATGTCCTCGACTTCGTCCTCGTCCCTCTTCCTCTTCCTCTTCGCCGACGCTTCTTTGCTTGAACTGGACACTGGGCTCTACTTCTTCATCCATCCCTTGTAGATATTTAAACAAAGGTAGGCATCCATTGCTGCGTACAGGATGTGATCTTCATCTAATGTCTTCGACTCCCATGCATGATGAAACTCGTGGTGAGGTTTCTTCAGTTTAGCGTCCGAAGGATCAATCATGGCAGCTGCCAGGGTCAGCATTGAAGGTTGAGATGAGGACACCAGGCTTGCCTTCTGGAGATCAAAGGGGTTGCCTACAACGAGGCCTATCCGACCCAGGACATCCCTGTCGTTCCTAAAGTCTACAGTAATGAATTTCACTCTTTCATCCTTGAGGAAGTTCTTAAAATCCTGGCACTCAATGTCGGCATGGCATATGTGGTAGACCAAGCACACGTTATGTACACAAACCTGGATCACGGCGGGCTTCTTCTTCTCTGCCTCCTTTAGAATCTTCTCTCTTTCCAGGACTGTGGTGTACTCAACATCTAGCCCAGCGACCCACTCATCCGTTGAACTGTTGAACATGCGTAGGAAGCGAGCAAGGCATGCTTTCACCATCGCGGATCCACATGTGTAGATGACGACGAACTCATTGCCGGTGATGGCTCTAACCTGGTACTCAGCGGCGACCATGGAGATTTGGGACGCCATGGATTTTGGAGGACGGTTAGGAGAAGTTAAACTGGTGTAATGTGAAAGGACGGGACGACTGGGAGCGAACTGTTGTAAGGTACTGTACTAATAGAAGATCGGGACGAGTAGAGCGTGCGAATGACATGGGGTTATTGGCTTGCCCGGTGGATAAACAGCTGCAAGCCCCCAAAGATTTCTCGAGTACTATGAAGGACCCACTAGATGTCATGTCTACTAGACCCATATCGTAGGCCTGACGGTATAGCTTCTGCCTGTTCGCACACCATGCCGGCGCATGGATGTAACTTCACTTAATTCCGTCAACCGTCGTGCCTCCCATGACCTTCTCCTCCTTCGCGTGGTCACGCCCTTTGAGACTTCAACCGGCTATAAATGAGAATTTTTTTGCCTACTCCGCATGCATGATACTCCCTCTAGTCCTTTTTACTCCTGTCAACCGTTTGCGAAGTGTTTGACCAAATTCATACTAAAAATATCAATATCTATAATACTGATTATAATGAGTATAAGAACTACGTTTTATAATGAGTATAAAAATATTAATTTGACATTGTGAATCTTGATACATTTTTCCATAAGTTTGGTCAAAGTAGAGGTACATTGACTTCAGACAAAACTTAAATGCACAATGCAGGCTAGTTCCTCCGTCCAGGTGTGTGCCATGTCCTATCTTGTCATCACAACAAGGTTAGCTATTAGAGTACTACTACCTCCCTTCTAGTTTAAAGGTCTCGATTCAAAAATTTCACCTACTCTTAGCAAGATAGAGGCGGTGGCATAGTTTTTGTAGTCTGCAAAAGTACTCAACCAATGCTGTCGTTCTTCACAAAAAATGTGTTTACCAATGCATGCATGAACACTAGTTACTCTAACCCCCCTCTTCTTTAATTCTTTTCCACATCAGCATGTTTGCTATTCCTGTGTGCATGATACCAGCTAAGATACCACCATTATGGCCAGCCTTAATCATCGCATGTAATAATTTAGTGCACCTTGAAATATGAACATGTGTGGGGCGTGTATGTTTTTAATGACTTGAGATTATACCTAGCCCGGCATGCAAGATGACTTATTATGCACCGTTCCCCATACTTGCAGGAAGCCCGTTTGTCTCCAAATCTTTTCCTCTTCATGTGTGGAAACAATATGCCTGCCAGACTCTCCTTCTCCTTCCGGCGGTCCCACCACTCCACCCCGTGTGGAAAAATCTGCATGCATGACTCTCCTCCCCCCGCGCTCGTCCAATCCGTTGTGACCAACAATATTTCCACCCCTTCCCTCCCCCGTAATTTACTCCAACAAATATGCCCACGTAGCTGTTATGTTAATCACGCAACATATCTTACGGGACGTTGCTTCAATTACTTAACTGAAGGTGCATTGGGTCACTGATATATGGGCCCAACAGGGGTCTGGCCCACATGTCGCTGATTTAACCGACCTGCAGCTAAGTCGATCAGCTCACCATATCTTATGTAGGTGTGCCATTGTTTGCTATAAATACTGTGCCTCCCACGGCATTCAAAAGAACACTCACGTTCATCACTATCTCCTCCCCCTCCCTCTCACGTCGACCACCATGGCATTGCCCCTCCCAAGCCCTAGGCGCCCCTCACTGCACCACGTGGACGGTTGAGGGAGTCCTGGATTAGGGGGTCCTCGGACAGCCGGACTATATACTTTGGCCGGACTGTTGGACTATGAAGATACAAGATTAAAGACTTCGTCCCGTGTCCGGATGGGACTCTCCTTTGCGTGGAAGGCAAGCTTGGATATTCACATGTGTAGATTTCCTTCTCTGTAACCGACTCTGTGTAACCCTAGCTCCCTCCGGTGTCTATATAAACCAGAGGGTTTAGTCCGTAGGACAGGAACAATCATAATCATAGGCTAGCTTCTAGGGTTTAGCCTCTATGATCTCGTGGTAGATCAACTCTTGTAATACTCATATCATCAAGATCAATCAAGCAGGAAGTAGGGTATTACCTCCATCGAGAGGGCCCGAACCTGGGTAAACATCGTGTCCCCTGCCTCCTGTTACCATTAGCCTTAGACGCACAGTTCGGGACCCCCTACCCGAGATCCGCCGGTTTTGACACCGACATTGGTGCTTTCATTGAGAGTTCCACTGTGCCGTCCCAATAAGGCTTGATGGCTCTCCTCATTATCAAGGATAACATTACCTCCGGAGGATCCTTGGCTGTAGGCCAAACTCTCCGGCTGGGCGATTTCGTCATGGCCGCCCGTTCGGCCGTCGCGCCGACGATGACATCGTAGGTCATCGAAAACAACCTCCGCGTCAGCCCGGAGTTCACCGAGCAGATGGATCCAATGGGGCTCTCCTTCTTGAACGAGCTCTTGGATCACATCGCCGCCCTGGGGGTCTCAACGGATTATGATCGAATCGGGCTTAAACCCGACCTAAGGGAGATTAACTCTCCGCCGGTCACCCATCAGAAAGCGGTGGTGGAGGAACAAAACAGTGATTCTTCCTCTATTTTGGGGACGAACTATGTCCAGATTCCCGAGCTCTCTGAGCCGGATACCCGTTTACAGGAGAACATGGCCCAGGCTCTGAACTTAGAATCGGATAGCGGGCCACAAATATTGGGCAATATCTTGGAGCCCGAGCTGCCAAGCTCAGGAGGTCCTTCGCCCCTGGGTTCCAGATTGGGTCAGGACGTGGACTTAATTTCGCCCACCCACCCAGATGCAAGCGATCTTTCCCATATTAGACAAGAGCCCCAAGATACAATACACCACTTCTGGGCCAGATTCCTCCTTGTAATGAGCAAGGTTAAGGACTGTCACGAGGAAGACACAATCTCATTCTTTTGCAAAAATTGCACGGACAGGGGAATTCTCAATGCCATAAGTCGCCGTGACATAGCACACTTTGCCGACACAGCGGCCATAGTCTGAAATCTTCTTGCGATGGAAAGCGCCTGGAAGACCCAAACAAAATTCTGGGATCCCCAGGCCCTAACTAAACCCCTCGTCCGAACTAAAAGGGTGCGCTTTCGCAAGTCACCCATTAGAATTACAAAGAAGCCAAAGCCCTCTGCAGGGCGTGGAACCGTACTGGAGGAATGGCTCAATAGGCCATGCAAAATTCACAGCACACCGGACACCATGCCAACACATAGCCTTAGAGCATGTTGGATACTCCGGCAGGTGGCCAAGAGCGGCGAGGACCTTCTCATCAACAATACCGCAGTGCACCATCCCGCAGGAAATAACAATACAGTACTTACCGTCTTCGAGACTTTGCCTCAAACAACAGGCGCAAGCGAGCACTCCGAAGCCTCGCCGAAATCTGCCACGTCGCAGCAATAAACCCGTGGAACGACACGGCCATAACCTTCAACGCCAGTGACAAACCTCAATTCTGAACAGTCCAAGCACCAGCCGCTTTGGTCCTTAGTCCAATAGTGGACGGATTCCAGCTTACTGAAGTGCTGATGGACGGTGGCAGTGGATTAAACATCATCTATGAGGAAACTCTTAACAAAATGGAAATAGATAAGAGCCACATTGAGCAAAGCAGCATGACCTTCAGGGGAATCATCCCTAGTCGGGAGGCACGATGTGCAGGGAAAATCACATTGGATGTAGTATTCAGCACACGGGAGAATTATCGGTCCGAAGAAATCACATTCCAAGTGGCCCTGTTTAGCAGTGGATATCACGCCCTCTTGGGGCGAGACACATTCGCAAGCTTCCAAGCTATACCCCATTACGGGTACATGAAGCTCAAGATGTCGGGGCCCAATGGGATCATCACTCTGGCCAGTGATCCGGACATAGCACTCCGTGCCGAAAATAAAACTGCCGCAGTAGCCCTGGAGGCATTATTCGAAGCCCTCACAGCCGACGAGTTAACTGCGTTGCGCTCCGCAGTGGACAGGGACGACGTGATACTTGACAAATGACCCAAGTCCACCTCTTTCAAACCAGTAGACGAAATAGTCAAAATCTAGGTCCACCCAACGGACCCTACAAAAACAACATCAATTGGGGCACAGCTGAACCCCACAATAGAGGCCGCACTACGAGAGTTCTTGCACGAGAATTGGGACATTTTCACCTGGCATCCTTCAGACATGCCAGGTATCCTACGCAGGCTGGCCGAACATAGCCTAAACATACTAAAGGTATACAAACCGGTCAAACAGACTCTTCGGCGCCTTTCAGAACCCAAGCGACAAGCGATGGGAGAAGAGCTAGCCAAGCTACTTGAAGCGGGATTCATCAGAGAGATAAAACATCTGGACTGGCTAGCAAACCTGGTGATGGTACCAAAGAAGGACAAATCCTGGCGCCTATGCGTCAATTTCAAAGACCTCAATAAGGCATGCCCTAAGGATCCCTTCCCCCTCCCCCGCATCGATCAAATTATCGACGCTACCGCAGGACACGATTCATTGTGTTTCCTAGACGCATACTCCGGATACCATCAAATCAATATGGCGGAGTCCGATCAAGCCGCAACGACATTTATCACCCCATACGGTCCCTTCTGTTTTAACACCATGCCTTTCGGGCTCAAAAACGCCGGTGCAACCTATAAACGCATGATTCAGACATGCCTGGAAACACAAATCGGCAAAACAGTGGAGGCTTACATAGACGATGTGGTCATTAAAACCAGACATGTCGAATCATTAACAGACAACTTGAGGCTTACGTTCGACAATCTCCGAACATACGACATCAAGCTCAACCCAGAAAAATGCATTTTTGGTGTACCAGCCGGAAAACTCTTGGGCTTTATTGTCTCAAATAGAGGAATCGAAACAAATCCGGCTAAAATCCGAGCCACAGTTGGCTACCCCAACAGACCTCAAGCAAATCCAGAAATTAACTTGATACATGGCCACCCTAAGCCGCTTTATCTCCCGATTAGGAGAAAAGGTGTTACCTCTTTATCACCTTCTTCGATGCACCGAACACTTCGAGTGGACGGATGCGGCTACGACGGGGCTGGAGGAAATAAAAGCCCTCTTGGCCACCAATCCAATTCTGGCAGCACCAAATGTCGGCGAACCCATGTTTCTATACATAGCTGCAACACACCAGGTTGTAAGCGCAGTGCTCGTCGTCGAACAAGAGATAGATGGACATAAATTCCCATTACAAAAGCTGGTATACTACGTATCCACTTTCCTCACTCCATGCAAGTCACGGTACCCACATTATAAAAAGATAGCATACGAGTCTTCATGGCATCCCAAAAACTATGACACTACTTTCAAGAGTGTTCAATCAGGGTGGCCTCCGAAGTACCACTAAATGTCATAATAAGTAACCGCGATGCCACGGGCCGGATTGCAAAATGGGCTATTGAGCTCCCCCCGTTCGACATAACATACAAGCCTCGGCGGGCCATTAAGTCACAAGTACTGGCCGACTTCGTCGCCGAATGGACAAAAGCCAAACTCCCTAAAGAGTACGGCGCGTACTCCAATTGGATCATGCACTTTGACGGCTCTAAGATGCTAGCTGGTCTAGGGGCTGGCGTCGTCCTGACATCCCAAACCGGAGATTAGTCCAGTACATACTCTGAATACTTCACACGGACTCCAACAATGCAGCAGAGTATGAGGCTCTGTTGCACGGTCTTCGGATGGCAGTCTCCATGGGCATTCAATGTCTCGAAGTACGCGGGGATTCAAACCTCGCAATATCTCAAATAAATGGAGACTTTGACGTGAAGGACCCAAAAATGGCGGCTTACCGTAATGCCATTCTCAAAATGTCTGCTCGATTCGAGGGGCTCGAATTCCACCATGTGGTTCGAGAAAACAATCAAGCGGTGGATATCCTTGCCCGCATCGGCGCTAAACGTGACCCCGTCCCACCAAATATATTTTTGGAAAGGCTGTTCAAGCCATCCATGGTATGGGAAGGGGAGTCCAGCAATACTAATCCGGATCCGCATACAACCCCAGATCCTGAACAATCTGAAGTAATCGGAGGCTCCACCACCGAAATCACACCTTCGGCCCTCGTGATCATGGCGGTCATCGCCCCGTGGACGGAACCCTTCCTAGCTTACTTAAATAGGCAGGAACTCCCAGAAGACCAAAATGAGGCACGCTGCATTGTGCGTCACTCTAAAGCCTACAAAGTCCACGAGGAAGAGCTTTATAAGAAAAGCACAACCGGAGTGCTCCAAAGATGCATCTCCGAAGAGGAAGGGCGACAACTCTTGGCTGAAATTCATGCCGGACTCGGCGGCCACCATGCCGCAGCTCGGGCGCTCGTAAGCAAGGCCTTTCGTACAGGTTTCTACTGGCTGACAGCCCGGGCAGATGCACAAGACCTTGTCCAACACTGCGTCGGTTGCCAGCTCTTTGCAAATCAAAGCCATATGCCGCCCACTACCCTCCAAACAATCCCCATAACCTGGCCCTTTGCGGTCTGGGGGCTCGATATGGTTGGACCCCTTAAAGGAGGAAGCCATAAGAAGAAATAATTGTTGGTCATGGTCGATAAATTCACCAAATGGATAGAATCCAAACCAGTTAAAACAGCCGAATCCGGACCAGTGATAGACTTTATATCCGGGGTCGTACACCGTTATGGTGTCCCCCACAGCATCATCACCGATAACGGCTCAAACTTCACAGCCGATGAGGTGAAAACCTGGTGCAGCAAAATGGGCATAAAACTTGATTACGCCTCCGTCTATCACCCCCAAACAAACGGTCAAGTCGAACGAGCGAACGGTCTTATTATGAGCGGCATCAAACCCAGACTAGTGCGGTCCTTGAAGAAATCAGATACGCACTGGGTCGAGAAGCTTGACTCCATATTATGGGGGCTGCGGACCACACCGAATCGCACAACCAGATACACACCATTTTTTATGGTATACAACGCAGAGGCAGTGCTACCCTGCGACATCATCCATGATTCACCTAGAGTGCGCATGTACGAAGAGAGAGAAGCCGAGCTGGATTGGCAGGACAACTTAGATGCCCTGGAGGAGGAGCGTGACGTAGCGAAGGCCCGTTCCGCATTCTATCAACAACATGCTCGAAGGTATCAAAGCAGAGTAGTGCGGGCCAAAACTTATAATATTGGCGAACTCGTTCTACGCTTACCAGAGAAGAAAAAGGACAAGCTCAAGCCCAAATGGGAGGGCCCCTTCATCATTGACAAAGTTCTCACTAGAGGTACGTACTGTCTACGGGATGCATCAGACAATCAACTCCAGCCGAACCCATGGAACGAAGCCAGACTCCGAAGATTCTATGCCTAGTGCCAAACTCCCTGTTTGCCTCCTTACGTCCGCCTTCCTTTTTTTAAAAATTATATCCTCTCTCTCTCCCTTTTACATTTATAGCCTTAAAGGCTGTAAGTATGCTTTAACCGCACACTCTGGCCGCGCTATGCATGCTCATCACACCCGGGGGCTTCTTATACAGAAGCTTATTTGTCTTCTGGGCTTTATGCCCACCACATACGCGTCACCTCTACGTATGTGCCTTTTTTCACCACTATATGCATCAATATGACTTAAGTTTTGGCCAAGCTGGGTTGCCTGGCTCTTGTGTTTATGCCCTACATTCCCGTTAATTCGGCTAGGGCATAAGGGGAGCACCTCTGAGATTGTTACTGCCAGGTCAGCCGGATGTGTACCTCAGACTGGGTGAAGCCGAAAGCTAGCGTTCTTAAGGGAATATTCGGTCGGTGAACAAAAGATGTATTTTTACCTTTTACAACACATGCCCCCAGATGTTTCTATCCTGTGTAAATTTTCACAGTTCGGACATGCACATCAATGCATGCACACCCAGGGAAAGGAACCCTTAATGGAACTATTCTCCCTGGAAGATGTTTCTTACTACCCATGTAATATAACATAACTAGTTGGGTACTTGTCTGTTCAAGCACTTATGACCCCTACGACTGGTTTCCATGCGTGCCCCGGTTTTCACGTAACCGAGCGGGTATTCGGATACACTTCGGACTGTCGGGTCCAGAGGTTGAAGCGAAAAGGTCAGCCAAGACAAATGATTTACAATCCGGGTAGGTACAAAATATGTCCTTCGAAGTACAATGTCACTTATACTGACTAAATTCTTCTTCTATACCATCCAACAGGCTGTCTAGCCTACAATCCTGTTGGGAATACTTAGCAGCTAATGCTACTTGGTCATACACAAGATGTACAGGTATCTCCTTCCCATCTGACCCTACAGGTCCGACCTTGGCCATGTGGTTCGGGTCAGCCTTGGTGTATCGCATCTTCACCATGGCCCAGGCTTCTCTTGCTCCTTGTCGGCAGGCTGATATCTTCCATAATTGGAAGCGCTGCCAATCTCCCTTGAGCATCTCCATAAGCTCCCCCATGCCTCCGGGCAGGGAGGCGGATGGCCACAAGGCTTGGGCAATGTCCCGCATCACCTGCCGAACTTGTTCGTGCAGTTGTGAGAGCTCTGGTAGAAGATCACCTGCAGATTCGGGCATCTCCTCTTCAGGATGATCAATCAGCATGCCTACAGACAAAATTCTGTTAGCACACTTCTTCGCCGAACTTTATAGTGGTTCGTCAGAGCACTCACTGAATATGCCACGTCGAAGCATCTTATTCTCCTTTACGGAGTCAGCAAGCTGGTCCCGAACATCCTTTAATTCGACGTCCAGTCGGACGGTCGCATCTTGGAGAGTATTTTTCTCCTTTATAACCTTGGTAAGCACACGCTGGCCAGCCTTCAGCTGTCACTGAACATGCTGCTCATCCTCCGGTACGATCTCTGAATTGCCTCCGGGATTGTTTGCAAGTTCTCTTGTTAGAATTGCATTCTTGCCGAATACTTAACTAGTATATACCATGACATTATGCAAATATTACCGGATGGGGCCTTCGTAGACTCCTCCATCACGGTGGTTGCAGCCCATAGTTGGGCCTTGCACTCTTCCAACTCTTTGGATAGCTGGGTATTCTTCTCTGTCAGAACCTACGCACACGAGGATCCTTAAATCAGTTATGGCAACTGTTTCAAGTCTCAGGTGCTACTGATATACATACTTATCAAATTTTCTTACCCGTATATCCTTTACAAACTGGTCCATGGCCCTGGCGAGGCCACCTCGATTAGCCCGGATGTACGCGTCCCCTGAGTTGAAAGCATCAAACGCCTCTTCAAAGAAATTAGGGTCGCGTAGTGCGGCCCGTCGGCGCCTATGATTTATGGCACTCTCCACTTCGGAGTTTGTAGCGGAAAATCTATCTGCATCCTCTGTAGGAGGATCGTCCGTGTTGACCTCCGCCCTTGAATCTGGCCTCGGAGTCCGGCTGGTGGAAGCGTGACCGAAAGGCTCTCCGGATACAGTCTGGCAAGCGCTCTTTCTGTCAGAAGGCAGAAGACATCGTTATATTTTAACAATGATAACTTCGTGGCAGGTTTTTAAACATACCTTTGCAACGACATCTCGGTCCTAACCGCCTTTCTTTTAAGCCTTCTCGACTTCGGTGCCCTTTGTTGGCGAGTCACCGCGGGTTCAGCTTGGCGCCCCGATGGCCTTCCCTGTAAGACGCAATACAGTGCGGTGGGTGAAGTGTAAGGAGGGAATCCTTTTCGAAAGTTGGTACTGTGGCTTTGCTTACCTGGGATACATGGAGTAAGCCAGGATAATCGTCTATAATGGCCACCATCACACCATCGCATCTCAACTGGTAAAATGTCCTGTCGACGAGCTCCACAAACGTGTCCGGATCTTCTTCGAGTCTGGGGTTGAGAGCCCGGTCAGGGTCCTCTGGCTGTGGAGATGGGCTGTGAACATCCTTCATAGCCCTTCACAGTTCCTGCTATGAACAGACAAATTAAAACATCTGTGCTAAAAATAAGGGAAAGATTGGAATAAAAGATAGCAACTCACCCAGCTTGGAGGGTTGTACATGGAGAATCCATCCCGTGGCTTGATATGGATGAACTCCTCCTCTTCTCCTTTGAACAAATTGGACAGTATCTTCGCCAGAGCGGCGGGAGAGTCCGATCCTTTACGGCCGCAATGGGTGGCATCGTCTTCTCCATTGAAGTGCCACATGGGTTTCCCCCGATATTGAAGTGGCTGCACTCCCCGCATTATGCCTATGGACATAACTTCAATTATTGTCAGCCCTGATTTGGCCAGTGTATTTATCCTGTCCATCAGGAAAAGGATCTCTCTGTTATCTTCCTCCTCGGGGCTCCTAGGCCAGCTGTGGCGTTTCTTCAATGGGGCATCAACAAACTCGGGAAGGCCCTTCCGAACAGGGTCAGGAAGAGGGACGTCCTCCACGTAGAACCATTCTGAGGGCCAGCCCTTGGATGTCTTCTTTGGGGTACCGGATAGATATCCGGTCCCGGCGATGCGCCATATTTCGGCTCCGCCCACTTGAAATACCGACCCCTTCTGGGTACGGGGTACTAGGCAGAATAGCCTCTTCCACAGCTCAAAATGAGCTTCGCAGCCCAGAAAAAGTTCACAGAAGGCAACGTAGCCTACGATATGCAGTATGGAGGTTGGGGTAAAGCTGTGCAGCTGGTGGCCGTAAAACTCCAGGAGCCCGCAGAAGAAAGGATGGATTGGAAATCCGAGCCCCCTCAGTAAGTAGGGGACGAAGCACACCCTCTCTCCCTTGGATGGGTTTGGAAAGCTCTCCGCTTGCTCCCCGCCATTATAAGTGGCTAGTCCAGCTCGGACAGGGACCATGTATGCAGGTGGGAGAAACCCCTTGGTCTGCAACTCTACTAGTCGGCTGTGGGGAATAGAAAATCTCTCCCAATCGCCTGGCTTACTGCTACATCAACGAGAGGAGGAACCGCGACGACCGGCCATGGTGGTATGGATTTGTCCGGGCACGCTTTGATGGACACTCGCTGGGAGGAGATGGTGTGATTTGGATCCTAGAATCCCCATCTCTTTTATAGATGGTCTACCCGTACGGTTGGGGTGGCGAATGTAAAAATGCCCCGACTTCTCACATTCGCTCGACATGTGGAAACAACCATTATTAAAGCGCAGGAGTTGAGGAATGCGACATTGATGGGGAGTCGGACACTACTCATTACAACAATGCTCTAGAGGATTTGGAGAAGAACCCGCTTTGCAATGCCGAAGACAATCTGCGCGCCGGACTCATCATCATTGAAGCCTGGTTCGGGGGCTACTGAGGGAGTCTGGATTAAGGGGTCCTCGGACAGCCGGACTATATACTTTGGCCGGACTGTTGGACTACGAAGATACAAGATTGAAGACTTCGTCTCGTGTTCGGATGGGACCCTCCTTTGTGTGGAAGGCAAGCTTGGATATTCGGATGTGTAGATTTCCTTCTCTGTAACCGACTCTGTGTAACCCTAGCTCCCTCCGGTGTCTATATAAACCGGAGGGTTTAGTCCATAGGACAAGAACAGTCATAATCATAGGCTAGCTTCTAGGGTTTAGCCTCTACGATCTCGTGGTAGATCAACTCTTGTAATACTCATATCATCAAGATCAATCAAGCAGGAACTAGGGTATTACCTCTATCGAGAGGGCCCGAACCTGGGTAAACATCGTGTTCCCTACCTCCTGTTACCATTAGCCTTAGATGCACAGTTCGGGACCCCCTACCCGAGATCCGCCGGTTTTGACACCGACAACAGTCACACGTCGCTGTTCCGTTCCTCGCCGTCAGTGGTCGTGGAGGACGCCTCGGTGTTCCACTCCTCGCCGCGACGCGTCGAGGTGGACGCATCGGTGTTCCCAATCTCGCCAAAGACGCGACGTCGAAGGACGATCGCCGGCCCCGCTACGAGGAGAACGCCATTGCCGTTGTCAAACCGCGGATCTCGGGTAGGTGGTCCCGAACTATGCGTCTAAGGCTAATGGTAATAGGAGGCAGGGGACACGATGTTTTACCCAGGTTTGGGCCCTCTTGATGGAGGTAATACCCTACTTCCTGCTTGATTGATCTTGATGATATGAGTATTACAAGAGTTGATCTACCACGAGATCGTAGAGGCTAAACCCTAGAAGCTAGCCTATGATTATGATTGTTGGTGTCCTACGGACTAAACCTTCCGGTTTATATAGACACCGGAGGGGGCTAGGGGTACACAGAGTCGGTTATAGAGAAGGAAATCTTCATATCCGAATATCCAAGCTTGCCTTCCACGCAAAGGAGAGTCCTATCCAGACACGGGACACAGTCTTCAATCTTGTATCTTCATAGTCCAACAGTCCGGCCAAAGTATATAGTCCGGCTGTCCGAGGACCCCTTAATCCAGACTCCTCAAGAGTCTCTCGAACCAGGCTTCAATGATGATGAGTCCGGCGCGAAGATTGTCTTCGGCATTGCAAGGCGGGTTCTTCTCCAAATCCTCCAGAGCTTTGTTGTAATGAGCAGTGTCTGGCTCCCCATCAATGTCGCGCTCCTCGACTCCTGCACTTTAATAATGGCTGTTTCCATGTGTCGAACGAATGTGAGAAGTCGGGGAATTTTTACATTCGCCACCCCAACCATGCGGGTAAATCATCTATAAAAGAGACGGGGATTCTCAGATCCAAATCACACTATCTCCTCCCGGCGAGTATTCATCAGAGCGCGCCCGGACAAATCCATACCACCATGGCCGGTCGTCGCGGTTCCTCCTCTTGCTCCCGTAGCACTAGGCCAGGAGATTGGGAGAGATGTTCTGTTCACCACAGCCGACTAGTAGAGTTGCAGACCAAGGGGTTTCTCCCACCTGCATACATGGTCCCCGTCCGAGCTGGACTAGCCACTTATAATGGCGGGGAGCAAGCGGAGAGCTTTCCAAACCCATCCAAGGGAGAGCGGGTATGCTTCATCCCCTACTTGCTGAGGGGGCTCGGATTTCCAATCCATCCTTTCCTCCACGGGCTCCTGGAGTTCTACGGCCTCCAGCTGCATAACTTTACCCCAGCCTCCATACTGCATATCGTAGGCTATGTTGCCTTCTGCGAGCTCTTTCTGGGCTGTGAAGCTCATTTCGAGCCGTGGAAGACGCTATTCTGCCTCGTACCCCGTACTCAGGAGGGGTCGGTATATCAAGTGGGCGTAGCCGAAATATGGCGCATCGCCGGGACCGGATATCTATACGGCACCCCGAACAAGACATCCGAGGACTGGCCCTCGGAATGGTTCTACGTGGAGGACGTCCCTCTCCCGGATCCTATTCGGAAGGGCCTTCCCGAGTTTGTAGATGCCCCGTTGAAGAAACGCCACAGCTGGCGCCCTAGGAGCCCCCAGGAGGAAGATAACAGAGAGATCCTTTTCATGATGGACAAGATAAATACACTGGCCAAATCAGGACTGACAATAATTGAAGTTATGTCCATATGTATAATGCGGGGAGTGCAGCCACTTCAATATCGGGGAAAACCCATGTGGCACTTCAATGGAGAAGACGATGCCACCCGTTGCGGCCGTAAAGGTCTGAATTCTCCCGCCGCTCGAGTGAAGATACTGTCCGATTTGTACAATGGAGAAGCGGAGGAGTTCATCCATATCAAGCCACGGGATGGATTCTCCATGTACAACCCCCCAAGCTGGGTGAGTCGCTATCTTTTATTCCAATCTTTCCCACATTTTTAGCAAGATGTTTAATTCGTCAATTCATAACAGGAACTGCGAAGGACTATGAAGGATGTTCAGAGCCCATCTCCACAGCCAGAGGACCCTAACCGGGCTCTCGACCCTAGACTCGAAGAAGAACAGGACACGTTTGTGGAGCTTGTTGACAGGACATTTTACCACTTGAGCTACGATGGTGTGATGGTTGCCATTATAGCCGATTATCCTGGCCTACTCCCTGTATCCCAGGTAAGTAAAGCCAGAGTCACAACTTCCGAAATGATTCCCTCTTTACACTTCACCCACCGCACATGTGTTGCGTCTTACAAGGAAGGCCATCGGGGCGCCAAGCTGAACCCGCAGTGACTCGCCAACAAGGGGCACCAAAGTCGGGTAGGCTTAAAAGGAAGGCAGTCAGGACTGAGACACCGTTGCAAAGGTATGTTTAAAAACCTGCCATGAATTTATCATTGTTAAAATATAACAATGTCCACTGCCTTCTGAAAGAAAGAGCGCCCGCCGGACTGTATCCGGAGAGCCTGCCGGTCACGCTTCCACTAGCCGGACTCCGAGGCCGGACTCAAGGGCGTTGGTCAACGCGGACGATCCTCCTACAAAGGATGCGGATAGATTTTCCGCTACAAACTCCGAAGTGGAGAGCGCCATAAACCATAGGCGCTGATGGGCCGCACTACGCGACCCTAATTTCTTTGAAGAGGCGTTCGATGCCTTCAACTCAGGGGACGCGTACATCCGGGCTGCTCAAGGTGGCCTCGCCAGGGCCATAGACCAGTACGTAAAGGATATACGGGTAAGAAAATCTGATAAGTATGTATATTAGTAGCCCCTGAGACTTGAAACAGTCGGAACAACTGATTTAAGGATCCTCGTGTGCACAGGTTCTGACAGAGAAGAATACCCATCTATCCAAAGAGCTGGATGATAATCCCCATGTGTAGGGAATCATCATAGAAATTCCCAAAGGTGGAAGTGATAAGTATGGAGTGTTGAACCCACAAGGAGCTAAAGGTAAGATCAATATTCTCTCAAGCCCTATCGCCATCGACACGACTCTCGTGCAATCAACGTTTGCTTCCAACTAGAAACAAGAAATAAAACTGTGTTGTGGGTATAAAGAGGATAACTTTGCATGATATCGGAGAGCTAAAATATGAAAATAAGTGATGTTATCATGAAGTTAGAATGTATTACTAAATATTATAAATAGCGAGTGTGGAATAATGGTGGATCGGTGTGTGGAATTGTCCTAGGCAATTGTTAACAAGACCGATAGTCGTCATTGCAATTTCATATGAGGGAGAGGCACAAGCTAACATACTTTCTCTACTTGGATCATATGCACTTATGATTGGAACTCTAGCAAGCATCCGCAACTACTAAAGATCATTAAGGTAAAACCCAACCATAGCATTAAAGCATCAAGTCCTCTTTATTCCAATACACAACAACCCCCTTACTCGGGTTTGTGTTTCAGTCACTCACCAACCCACTATAAGCAAATCATGAACGTATTGCAACACCCTACAGCGGGAATCCCTCACGCTTGTGCTACACGGAGGGTACCATAGGATAGCACCAATATAAAACATACAACTCGTACCAATATAGACCATCAATCAACCCAAGGACAAAAGATATCTACTCAAAACATCATAGGATGGCAACACATCATTGAATCATAATATGTGGCATAAAGCACCATGTTCAAGTAGGGATTACATTGGGGTGCGGGAGAGTGGACCGCGTAAAAGAGATGAGGATGTTCATGATGATGGTGATGTTGATGAAGACGATCACCACGATGATGATTCCCCTCCTGATGGCACTCCGGTGCCACCAAGAGAGAGGAGGAGAGGTTCTCCCCCTTGTGCTTCCTCCTCCATGGCTTTCCCCCTCTGGTCCTTGGCCTTCATGGCGATAAGGGCCCCTCAAGGATCCTCCTCCATGGCCTCCGGTGATGATGGCCCTCTCCGGTAGGGTGCCGGAGAGGGCCTAGATTGATTTCTTGTGGCTACAGAGTGAAAGCACAAGTGCTCCCTAGGTGGTTTTGGTAATTAATGTCAACATATCTCTTGTTGGACTAATTCTTTTATCTAGTATGTTTCAGATAAGTTCAACAATGGAGTGGCATGGACTAAAGGATGTGGGAACTCCTTCAAGATGCTAAGGACAAAGGATTGGCTCAAGCTTCAAGCTCAAGACTCTTCATTTTATATTTTAGTGATCCAAGATCACATTGAGTCTATAGGAAAGACCAATACTATCAAGAAGGGATGAGGTGTTGCTTAATGAGTTTCTTGCTCCACAGTGCTTAGTGATATGCTCCAAAACCCTCAACTACTTTCCCACTTCCACACATATGACCTAAACCTAAAGTCAAACTCGGCCATACCGATTCTTTCTATCCGGCGCCACTGACTTCAGATGTCATAGCCACTGCCACAAACCCTAGGCAAATCAGTCTCACCGATAGGGATCTCGGTTTCACCGAGATGGGATTGTAATCTCTCTGTGTATGTCCATTACCAAAATCGGTCACACCGAATGTGAGCAATCAGTACTACTGAGATTACAATGCAAACTTCCTGGTTGACTCATTACCAAAATCGGTCCTACCGAGTTTGTGTAATCGGTCCAACCGAGTTTGCCTGACCAACTCTCTAGTTAGCTAATTACCAAAATCGGTCTCAGCGAGTTTGTGTAATCGGTCTCACTGAGATTACGTTATGTCCTAACCCTAACCATATCGGTCCTACCGAGTTGCATGTCTGTCCCACCGAAAATCCTAACGGTCACTAGGTTTACTAAATCAGTCCGACCGAGTTTGTTGATTCGGTCCCACCGAGTTTTGTAAATTGTTTGTAATGGTTAGATCTTGTGTGGAGGCTATATATACCCCTCCACCTCCTCTTCATTCGTGGAGAGAGCCATCAGACTGAACCTACACTTCCAGCATACATTTTCTGAGAGAGAACTACCTACTCATGTGTTGAGGCCAAGATATTCCATTCCTACCATATGAATCTTGATCTCTAGCCTTCCCCAAGTTGCTTTCCACTCAAATCTTCTTTCCACCAAATCCAAATCCTATGAGAGAGAGTTGAGTGTTGGGGAGACTATCATTTGAAGCACAAGAGCAAGGATTTCATCATCAACGCACCATTTGTTACTTCTTGGAGAGTGGTGTCTCCTAGATTGGCTATGTGTCACTTGGGAGCCTCTGACAAGATTGTGGAGTTGAACCAAGGAGTTTGTAAGGGCAAGGAGATCGCCTACTTCATGAAGATCTACCGCTAGTGAGGCAAGTCCTTCGTGGGCGACGGCCATGGTGGGATAGACAAGGTTGCTTCTTCGTGGACCCTTCGTGGGTGGAGCCCTCCGTGGACTCGCGTAACCGTTAAGCTTCGTGGGTTGAAGTCTCCATCAACGTGGAAATACGATAGCACCACCTATCGAAACCACGACAAAAACATCCGTGTCTCCAATTGCATTTGAATCCTCCAAAACCCTTCCCTTTACATTCTTGCATGTTGCATGCTTTACTTTCCGCTGCTCATATACTCTTTGCATGCTTGCTTGTGATGTATTGTGAATGTTAAACTTGTGCCTAAACTCCACTTAAACTTAAAGAAGTTAAAAACTACAACTTTGGTACTTAGTGTCTAATCACCCCCCTCTAGACACCTCTTCTCAAGGTCCTGCAAGTGGTATCAGAGCATTGGTCTCCATTGCCTTGGTTTAATCACCATTGGAGGAAGATGGATGAGTCTACTTTGGGGAGTCTTAGACATATAGTGCCTATTCTTGATGGAGAGTATTTTCATGAGTGAAAAAATGAGATGCTTATAATTTTCAATCAATATCATTTGAACAAGTATATTGCTAGCCCTTGTGCACCTCATGTTGATCCTATGCATCCTACTCTTGATGATATGATTAGGAATCTTAGAACTATTAATCTTATCATTAGAGGATTGTCTAGAAACTTGATTGGATGTTTGCCTACTCGTAAGTGTGCCTACACTATATGGAAATTTCTTGAGGAACGCTTTCCAAATTATTCCTTGAAAAATCTTGATGAAATTCTCCATAAGTCTATTGCCTTGAGTAAAATGAATTCTAGTGATCCTATGTTTGGTGATTGTTTGTTTGAGCTTACAAACCTTATGCGTGCCAAAGGAGATGTTGGAATTATTAGTGATATTATTTCCGAAGCTATAAAAATTCATAAGCAGGATCATTGTCAAACTCACTCTAATGAATTACCCTCTCTAGGACTTGATCCACCACATGACTATGTTGAACATGGATACTATGATGAGGATGATGATAGTGACTTTGATCTTGATGATGCAATGAGACACTTTGGTCTTATGGCAAATCTTCGGGGATATATGTCAGGAGGAAAGGAATGGGTTCTTGATAGTGGATGTATCGATCACATGACCGAAGATAAAGACATGTTTCGTGAGCTTGCTGAAAATGATAGTCCTCGAAAGTATGTCACTCTCGGTGACAACTCAAAGGGTAATGTGGTTGGTCCCGGTAAGGTGGGCATATCACATGATAGCTCCATACAAAATGTCATGCTCATTGAATCTCTTGGCTACAACTTACTTTCAGTATCTAGACTTGCTGATTTCGGTTTCAACGTCCTATTTACTGAAATAGATTGCCAAGTGTTTCGTCGAGACAATCATAAAATGGTCTTTACCGGTGTGCGTAGAGGTGATCTATACATTGTTGATTTCACTAAAAAGGCTCAACCTAAAACTTGCTTCATTGCTAAATCCTCAAAAGGTTGGTTATGGCATAGACGACTAGGTCATGTTGGTATGCGAAACCTTGACAAGCTTATTAAAGGAAATCATATTGTTGGTGTTAACGATGTCATATTTGATAAGGATAGACTTTGCAGCGCTTGTCAGGCAGGTAAACAGGTTGGAGGAAGGCATCCCGTGAAGAACATCATGACCACAAGGAGGCCACTCGAGCTACTTCACATGGATCTCTTTGGTCCCAACGCCTACAAGAGTCTCGGTGGAAATTCTTTTGGTCTAGTTATAGTTGATGATTTTTCAAGATTTACGTGGGTGTTCTTTCTCGATGATAAATCGTAGGTCCAAAAGATCTTCAAAAACTTCGCTAGGAAGGCCCAAAATCAATTTGAAGTGAAGATCAAGAAGGTTCGCAGCGACAACGGAACGGAGTTCAAGAATGCAAATGTGGACACCTTTCTTGACAAAGAAGGGATTTCACACGAGTTCTCAGCTACGTACACACCTGAACAAAATGGTGTTGTTGAGAGGAAGAACCGGACGCTCATCGAAATGGCGAGAATGATGCTTGATGAGTACAAGACGCCGAAGCACTTTTGGGCAGAAGCGGTTGAGACAGCTTGTCATGCAACAAATCACTTGTATCTTCACAAGCTACTCAGCAAGACGGCATACGAACTCCTCACCGGTAATAAACCACAAGTTGGATACTTTCGAGTATTCGGCTCAAAGTGCTACATTCTTGGTAAGCATCGTCGTTCTAAATTTTCTCCTAAGTCTCATGAAGGTTTCCTACTAGGTTATGGATCAAACTCTCACACTTACCGTGTCTACAAAAATTTCACCCGAAAGGTTGAAGAGACGGTAGATGTGAAGTTTGATGAATCTAACGGCTCGCAAGTAGAGCAATTGCCGATTGATGTAGGAGACAAAGATCCTTCGGAAGCAACCCAAGACTAGTCTATTGGCAAGGTCCGTCCAACGGAGGTGAAGGAGAGTACCTTGTCCGTCCAAGTGGAAGCTTCTACTTCACGACAAGGTGAACCAAGAGTCGATAAGGAAGCATCCACAAGTGGGACACACCAAGATGAAGAAAATGAGGAAGTGCATCAAGATGAACGTCAACAACCTCCTTCTCCACCACGACAAGAGAACGACAACGCCAACAATGAAGAAGGCCAAGAAGAAGAACAAGATGAAGAAGAAGTTCAACCAAGAACCAAGAAAAAGCTTTCACGAGTTCGAGCAAGAATTGCTAAAGATCATCCCGTCGAGCAAATCTACAATGATATTCAAACTGGGAGAATCACTCGCTCTAAAACTTGTTTAGCTAACTTTTGTGAAAACTATTCTTTCATCTCTAGCATTGAACCTATGGAGGTCGAAGAAGCATTGGAAGATCCGGATTGGATAAATGCTATGCATGAAGAGCTACATAACTTTGAGAGGAACCAAGTTTGGACATTGGTTGAGAAGCCCGACAACAACCACAACATCATCGGTACCAAATGGGTGTTTCGCAACAAGCAAGATGAAGATGGACAAGTAGTTCACAACAAAGCACGTCTCGTCGCCCAAGGCTACACACAAGTCGAAGGTATGGACTATGGTGAGACTTACGCTCCCGTTGCTAGACTTGAGTCCATTCGCATCTTACTTGCCTATGCTAATCACCATGATATCACCTTGTACCAAATGGACATTAAAAGTGCTTTTCTAAATGGTGAAATAGAGGAGGAAGTTTATGTTAAGCAACCTCCCGGCTTTGTCAATCCTAAGAAACCACATCATGTTTACAAACTTCACAAAGCCCTTTATGGTCTTAAACAAGCTCCTAGAGCGTGGTATAAATGCTTTACCAAGTTCCTTATTGAAAAAGGCTTTGAAATTGGGAAAATTGATTCCACACTTTTTACTAAAAGGGTTAATGGAGAACTATTTGTGTGCCAAATCTATGTTGATGATATTATATTTGGTTCAACTAACCCTCATTTTAGTGAAAAGTTTGGGAAGCTAATGTCGGAGAAGTTTGAGATGTCTATGATGAGTGAACTCAAATTCTTTCTTGGGCTGCAAATCAAGCAAACTAAGGAAGGTACTTTTGTTTCTCAAATGAAGTACACCAAGGACTTATTCAGGAAGTTCAATATGCAAGAATGCAAAGGTATGTCTACACCCATGCCTACTAGTGGACATCTTGACTTGACCAAAGATGGTGAACCGGTTGATCAAAAGGTTTATCGCTCTATGATTGGTTCATTGTTATATCTATGTGCTTCACGTCCCGATATCATGCTAAGTGTGTGCATGTGTGCACGAGATCAAGCTGCTCCTAAAGAATGTCATCTTAAGGCCGTGAAAAGGATAGTGAGATACTTAATCCATACACCAAATTTTGGCATTTGGTATCCTAAGAGGGCCTCTTTCGATCTTGTTGGCTACTCCGACTCGGACTATGCCGGAGACAAGGTTGATAGAAAGTCCACTTCGGGTACTTGTCAATTTCTTGGTAGATCTCTTGTGTCTTGGTCCTCCAAGAAACAAAACTCGATATCCTTATCCACCGCCGAAGCGGAATACATTGCCGCTGGTTCATGTTGTGCTCAGTTACTTTGGATGACCCAAACTCTTAAAGATTATGGGATATATGTGAAACATGTTCCATTTCTTTGTGACAATGAAAGTGCTATCAAAATTGGTCATAATCCTGTACAACATTCTCGAACTAAGCATATTGAAGTTCGTATTCGAGATCATGTTGCTAAGGGTGACATTAATCTTAAGCATGTTCACACCGAAAAGCAATTAGCGGATATATTCACTAAACCTCTTGATGAGGAAGTGTTTTGCAAGTTAAGAGGAGAATTGAACATCATAGATGCTTCAAACTTGGAGTAGAAACTCCGTTGGACACATGCAAGACATGAGCTTATGACTAATCCTTGATATTTCTCTTATGATGAAGATCTTATGTCTTGGATATATTTGCATCTTGCATGTTATATAACCCATGTAGGTACTTGGTTGAATCAAATTCCATGAGATTGAAATCTACTCACATCTTGAGCAATCTCTACATCACCAAGTCTCTACACTATGGTGGTTGAAGACAAGGAAGCACGGAACCATTCGAACATATCCTTTGACAAATTCTATGTTGAGATTCATGATTGTCATTTTTGGATACACAAGTGCTCTTCCTTGCAAGAACTAACCCATGTAGGTAGATGGACTCAAATTCCAAGTGGTGCTCCCAACTCTTGATGAGCTACATCAACCTTGAGCAACCCACACAAGTTCAACTACATGGACAACACAACCAACCAAGGTATGTTATTCCATCTTAGAAAAGCTTTACTCCAAGACATGAGTTAAAGCAACTCGACAAGATGAGAATACATCAAGATGCTTAAACGAAAAATGGCAACCCCATTTTGAGCTTAAACGATGAGTATGACCTATGATCAAGTGATCTCACTTGACTCCTAAGTCAATATACTCTAACATAGGTAACTTTGTCGCCGACCATCTCTAGATGAAGTTCTCATGTGTTCTTTTCTGAGTTTTTGCATTTGTCTCATGCATATTTGTTTCCCCTTACAAAACAAAAAAGAACTTCATCTAGATTTCTTTCTGTTTGCTCTGCATTTTCTGCATCCAATTCATTGCATATCTTTCAGTAAATTCCTTGCAAATCTTTGTGAGATCTTACTAGTCTAGTGAGCTGAGGTGACAAGTGTTTTCTCTGGATGAACTTGGTTACACCGATTTGTTGTTTTCGGTCCAACCGAATCCTTTCGGTACAACCGAAGCATACCACTCGGTGCCACCGATTTCACAACAGGAAAAACAGTTTGCCACTTATTCTGTATTTCTTCTGATCCAGCTCCACTCAATGAATCTTGCCCTCTACAAGCATCACATTTATATAAATGCTTTGTACTGTGTCTCAAGGATCAAACCCTTCTTGGAAATTGATGTCAAAGGGGGAGAGAGAGATCACATCAAAGCTTATCACTTAGAGAGATCACATCAGAGAGAGAGAGTATCACCTCCTCAGGGGGAGAAAGAGATCTCCAGGGGGAGAGAATACTCAAGTAGAAAGTATTTCTCAAGGATCCAGATGCTTGGTTTTCAAGAAGAGAGATGTCACATGTCTTATTGAGGGGAAAGACATGTTCATATGTGCTTATTTGCATTAGCTCTGTTCATTTATATCCTTCATCTCTGATTTTCTGTTCCCTATCTTCCCCCAGTATCCCATGCTAGATTCAGGGGGAGCAAGACATCTAAGGGAAAGAAATTATTTAAATTCATTGCATATCTTTACTCTTCGGGACATGTCTAATCCAATGTGGTACTTAGTACTCACTCTCTACATGTCATACCAGTCTTGGTATTCTTGTGGTTTCTTCTGTTTGCTCTGGCTAGTAGATGTACCTGTGTTATCTAACCTTGTTTACGCAGGTTCATTCCACCCTAAGCCAACTCAAGACTACAAGGTAAGTATATGCATCACAATCATGTGTATGAGGAATTCTTGCTGATGTACATACTGTTTGCAAGAAGGACTCATGGGCATGGAGGTATTTTCTTTAATATTCTTTGCTCTGATGCATATGGCCAAGATACATGTAACACATTGCCTACTCTATCATGGTTATGCTCTCGCATGCTTCTATATTCCATATTCACATGATTGCATACATGTAGGGGGAGCCTATGCTTGTTACATGTCTTTCTAAAGCTTTACTTGCTACTCTTTATATCTTTATCTAAAGCTTTTATGTATGTTGTCATCAATTACCAAAAGGGGGGAGATTGAAAGAACAAGTGCTCCCAAGGTGGTTTTGGTAATTAATGTCAACATATCTCTTGTTGGACTAACACTTTTATCTAGTATGTTTCAGATAAGTTCAACAATGGAGTGGCATGGACTAAAGGATGTGGGAACTCCTTCAAGATGCTAAGGACAAAGGATTGGCTCAAGCTTCAAGCTCAAGACTCTTCATTTTATATTTTAGAGATCCAAGATCACATTGAGTCGAAAAGCCAATACTATCAAGAAGGGATGAGGTGTTGCTTAACGAGTTTCTTGCTCCACAATGCTTAGTGATATGCCCCAAAACCCTCAACTACTTTCCCACTTCCACTCATATGACCTAAACCTAAAGTCAAACTCGGCCATACCGATTCTTTCTATCCGGCGCCACCGAGTTCAAATGTCATAGCCACTGCCACAAACCCTAGGCAAATCGGTCTCACCGATAGGGATCTCGGTTTCACCGAGATGGGATTGTAATCTCTCTATGTATGTCCATTACCAAAATTGGTCTCACCGAATTTGAGCAATCGGTACTACCGAGATTACAATGCAAACTTCCTGGTTGACTCATTACCAAAACCTGTCCTACCGAGTTTGTGTAATCGGTCCAACCGAGTTTGCCTGACCAACTCTCTGGTTAGCTAATTACCAAAATCGGTCTCACCGAGTTTGTGTAATCGGTCTCACCAAGATTACGTTATGCCCTAACCCTAACCATATCGGTCCTACCAAGTTGCATGTCGGTCCCACCGAAAATCCTAATGGTCACTAGCTTTACTAAATCAGTCCGACCGAGTTTGGTAAATTGTCTGTAACGGTTAGATTTTGTGTGGAGGCTATATATACCCCTCCACCTCCTCTTCATTCGTGGAGAGAGCCATCGACCGAACCTACACTTCCAAAGATACATTTTCTCGAGAGAGAACTACCTACTCATGTGTTGAGGCCAAGATATTCCATTCCTACCATATGAATCTTGATCTCTAGCCTTCCCCAAGTTGCTTTCCACTCAAATCTTCTTTCCACCAAATCCAAATCCTATGAGAGAGAGTTGAGTGTTGGGGAGACTATCATTTGAAGCACAAGAGCAAGGATTTCATCATCAACGCACCATTTGTTACTTCTTGGAGAGTGGTGTCTCCTAGATTGGCCAGGTGTCACTTGGGAGACTCCGACAAGATTGTGGAGTTGAACCAAGGAGTTTGTAAGGGCAAGGAGATCGCCTACTTCGTGAAGATCTACCGCTAGTGAGGCAAGTCCTTCGTGGGCGACAGCCATGGTGGGATAGACAAGGTTGCTTCTTCGTGGACCCTTCGTGGGTGGATCCCTCCGTGGACTTGCGCAACCGTTACCCTTCGTGGGTTGAAGGCTCCATCAACGTGGAGGTACGATAGCACCACCTATCGGAACCACAACAAAAACATCCATGTCTCCAATTGCGTTTCAATCCTCCAAAACCCTTCCCTTTACATTCTTGCAAGTTGCATGCTTTACTTTCCGCTGCTCATATACTCTTTGCATGCTTGCTTGTTATGTATTGTGAATGTTAAACTTGTGCCTAAACTCCACTTAAACTTAAAGAAGTTAAAAACTGCAACTTTGGTACTTAGTGTCTAATCACCCCCCCTCTAGACACCTCTTCTCAAGGTCCTACACAGAGGCTTGCGGCGGCGGAACTTTCGATCTAGGTTATTTCCCGAAGGTTTCTGTATTTATAGGAATTTTTGGCGCAGGTTTCACGTCAGGGGGGTCTCCAGGCTGTCCACGGGATAGGGGGGCGCGCCCTAGGGGGGTGGGCACGCCCCCCACCCTCATGGGCAGCCCGGGACTCTTCTGGCCCACCTCCGATGCTCCATGGTCTTCTTTTGGTCCATAAAAAATCATCAAAAATTGGCACGTCAATTAGACTCCGTTTGGTATTCCTTTTCTGTAAAACTCAAAAACATGGAGAAAACAGAAACTGGCACTGGGCCCTAGGTTAATAGGTTAGTCCCAAAAATCATATAAAATGGCATATAAATGCATATAAAACATCATAGATGGATAATATAATAGCATGTATACTTCATAAATTATAGATACGTTGGAGACGTATCAACATCCCCAAGCTTAATTCCTGCTCGTCCTCGTGTAGGTAAATGATAAAAGAAATAATTTATGAAGTGTGAATGCTAGCAGGTGCACAAGTTTGATCAATGATAATTTCAGTCACCTTTTCTAGCATCAATATGTGTCATAATAATAGCTTATCTCATAAAACTTTTCATGATCAAGTAACAATCTATTCACAATGTCAAGTATGGTTCAGAAACTTCATTGAGAACTAACAAACTATAATCTCAGTCATTGAAGCAATTGCAATTTATCATAACATCAGAAAGAGTCATGAATGGAGCTTTTCAGCAAGTCCACATACTCAACTATCATATAGTCTTCTACAATTACTAACACTCACGCAATACTTGTGGTTATGGAGTTTTAATCGGACACTAAGAAAGATAGGGGCTCATAATTTCGCCTCCCAACGTATTCACCTTTAGGTGATGTCAACAATAATAGCTCATGCTAACTTACATCCAATTGTATATATATATCAGGATCTTTCAAACACGAGGTGCTTGCCAAAGGATAAAACGAAAAAGGAAAAGGTGAGGATCACCTTGACTCTTGCATAATATAAAAGACATAAAGTAAAAGATAGGCCCTTCGCAGAGGGAAGCAGAGGTTGTCATGCGCTTTTATGGTTGGATGCACAAAATCTTAATGCAAAAGAACGTCACTTTATATTGCCACTTGTATATGGACCTTTATTATGCAGTCTGTCGCTTTTATTTCTTCCATAACAAGATCGTATAAAGCTTATTTTCTTCACACTAATAGTTCATACATATTTAGAGAGCAATTTTTGTTGCTTGCACCGATGACAACTTACTTGAAGGATCTTACTCAATCCATAGGTAGGTATGGTGGACTCTTATGGCAAAACTTGGTTCAAAGATATTTGGAAGCGCAAGTAGTATCTCTACTTGGTGCAAGGAATTTGGCTAGCATGAGGGGGAAAGGCAAGCTCAACATGTTAGGAAGATCCATGTCAATATACTTGAACTAAGATGTGAGAAAACATAAACCATTACGTTGTCTTCCTTGTCCAACATCAACTCTTTAGAATATCATACTTAATGAGTGCTCACAATCATAAAAGATGTCTAAGATATTATATTGATATGTGAAGCTTCTCTTTCTTTATTACTTCCTGTTAATTGCAACGATGACCAAAACTATGTTTGTCAACTCTCAACAACTTTTATGCCTCATACTCTTTATATGTGAAGTCATTACTATCCATGTTATAAGCATATGAAACATATAAAAATTCAGATTTATGACATTCAATTCATTCCCCCATTTACTCACAGGATATACATGAAGCACATGAGTAAATGACAAACTACTCCAAAAGATATGAGTGAAGGACACTGAGTAGTCAAATAATTAACTAGCCATGGGAGGGTTCCTTTTTTATTCAATATTTTAGATCCAATGATTTTATCCAAACAGCAAGTAAAATTGAAAATAGGCTCCAAGCAAAACACATATCATGTGACGAATAAAAATATAGCTCGGAGTAAGGTATACCGATAGTTTTGAAGACGAAAGAGGGGATGCCTTCCGGGGCATCCCCAAGCTTAGGCGCTTGATTCTTCCTTGAATATTACCTTGGGGCGCCTTGGGCATCCCCTAGCTTAGGGTCTTCCCACTCCTTATTCTCCTCCTATCGATATCTCACCCAAAACTTGAAAACTTCAACCACACAAAATTTAATGGAACTTCGTGAGATAGGTTAGTAAGATAAAGAGTAAACCATTCACTTTAGTGCTGTAAAAGACAAGGTTCATAATTGTTTTCACACAATCCCTACTGTACCATATCATTTCTACAATTTATATTGCGAAATATAAGCCATAGAAACTAGAAAACAAGCAAACTATGCGATGAAAATAGAATCTGTCAGAAACAGAACAGTCTGTAATGATCTGAACAATAACCATACTTCTGCTACTTAAAAAATTATTAAATAAATTGGTGGACGTGAGGAATTTATCTATTAACATTCTATAAAAAGAATCAACTCAAAAGCACTCTTCTGTAAAAAATGACAGCTAATCTCGTGAGCGCAAAGTTTCTGTTTTTCACAGCAAGATCACATTAACTCTCACCCAAGTCTTCCCAAAGGTCTTACTTGGCACTTTATTGAAACAAAAACTATAAAACATGATTACTACAGTAGATTAATCCTGTATACACACAAAAATAGTAATGGTAAATATTGGGTTGTCTCCCAACAAGCGCTTTTCTTTAATGCCTTTTAGCTAGGCATGATGATTTCAATGATGCTCAGATAAAAGATAAGAGTTGAAACATAAAAAGAGCATCATGAAGAATATGACTAGCACATTTAAATCTAACCCACTTCCTATTCCTAGGGATTTTGTGAGCACACAATTTATAGGACAAGAATCAACTAGAATAGGAAGGCAAAACAAGTTTATCTTCAAAACTTTAAGCACATAGAGAGGAAACTTGATATTATGGCAACTCCTACAAGCATATATTCCTCCCTCATAATAGTTTTCAGTAGCATCATGGATAACAACTTTGTTCTCATACTCAATTGGAACCTCTTCCGAAATAGTGGAATACCAACTAAAGTTGACACTCTTCCAAATCCACTTTCATAAATATCACACTAAGATTCAACACCTCCAAGATAGTGGGATCACTAATTCCTAAAGTTGACACTCTTCCAAACCCACTTTAATTTAAAGTATGATTTATACTCCAAAAGATACAAGTGAATCTCATGGAGCATTCTACAATTAATATAGACTAACCAATGTCCAAGCTCAAAATATATAAGTGATGCACACGAAGCATTCTATAAAACAACACTCAAACGATTTAAGTGAAGCACAAAGAGCAATTCTATAAGATCATACTTAAAAGATATAAGTGAAGCACATGAAGTATTCTATAAATCAATGAAGGGCTATCTCATACTAGCATGATTCTTAAAGAAAAATAAAAACACAAAGGACACAAATCATGTGAACAAAACAAAAACCAAGGTATACTGATATCTGTCGAAGAAGAAAGATGGGATGCCAACCGGGGCATCCACAAGCTTAGATGCTTGAGTATCCTTTAAAATATTTACTTGGGGTGCCTTGGGCATCCCCAAGCTTGAACTCTTGTCTCTCTTTATTCTTCTCACATCGGTAACTCCTCGTTCTTCAAACACATCATTCACAGAAAACTTAAACAAAAACTTTGTGAGATCCATTAGTGTAATAAAGCAAACTACCACTTTAAGGTACCGCAATCAACTTTTATTTATCTATATTGGTGTTAAACCTACTATATTCCAACTTCTCTATGGTTCATACCCTTACATACTAGCCATAGATGCATCAAAATAAGCAAACAACACACGAAAAACAGAATCTGTCAAGAACAGGACAGTCTGTAGTAATCTGGAAGTTTAGTAAACTTATGTAACTCCAAAAATTATGAAATAAATTTGAAAATTTGAAAAATTTGTACGGAAGAAATTTGCAAAAAGTTTCAGACACATTTGACTTTCCAGTAAAAAAATGTAAATTCATGCACTACAGCCAAAGTTTCTGTTTTTGTTCTGCACATAGTAAGCAAGCAATCTTATCACACTAAAACCAAAAGTTGGCACATTATTTTTATAATACAAAGGATATATACAAGGGGATAATTATTTACAGAGAAACTTCCATGAAAATTTCTACATTGTTTCCGTGAGCATGAACACAAGTGCTCAAGGTCGACCCTCACTTCTTCAATGCATAACTTTCCAATCACTTCTCTCTTTGAAAAACCTTTTTTTAGGCATGAGAGGCAAGTAAATATTTTTTGGTATTTTCATTCTTTTAATTTTTTTGGTATGTTTCACCCACAAATAAACAGTAAAAAAAGGAAAACAAAATCTACTTAGTGAAGAAAGCAAACAAGCACACACGAGAATATCAACCCCACGATATTGCTCCCTGGCAACGGCGCCAGAAAAGAGCTTGATAATCCCCAAGTGCAGGGAATCATCGTAGCAATTCCCAAAGGTGGAAGTGATAAGTATGGAGTGTCGAACCAAGAAGGAGCTAAAGGTAAGATCAATATTCTCTCAAGCCCTATCTGCCACTGATACGACTCTACGTGCACCGAACGTTTGCTTCCAACTAGAAACAAGAAATAAAACTGTGTTGTGGGTATAAAGAGGATAACTTTGCATGATATCGGAGAGCTAAAATATGAAAATAGGTGCTGTTATCAAGAAGTTAGAATATATTACTAAATATTATAAATAGCAAGTGTGGAATAATGGTGGATCGGTGTGCGGAATGGTCCTAGGCAATTGTTAACAAGACCGATAGTCGTCATTGCAATTTCATATGAGGGAGAGGCATAAGCTAACCTACTTTCTCTACTTGGATCATATGCACTTATGATTGGAACTCTAGTAAGCATCCACAACTACTAAAGATCATTAAGGTAAAACCCAACCATAGCATTAAAGCATCAAGTCCTCTTTATTCCCATATGCAACAACCCCCTTACTCGAGTTTGTGTTTCAGTCACTCACCAACCCACTATAAGAGAATCATTAACGTATTGCAACACCCTACAGCGGGAATCCCTCATGCTTGCGCTACACGGAGGGCACCATAGGACAGCACCAAAATAAAACATACAACTCGTACCAATCTAGACCATCAATCAACCCAAGGACAAAAGATATCTACTCAAAACATCATAGGATGGCAACACATAATTGAATCATAATATGTAGCATAAAGCACCATGTTCAAGTAGGGATTACATTGGGGTGCGGGAGAGTGGACCGCGTAAAAGAGATGAGGATGTTGATGATGATGGTGATGTTGATGAAGACGATCACCGCGGCGATGATTCCCCTCCCAATGGCACTCCGGTGCCACCAAGAGAGAGGAGGAGAGGTTCTCCCCCTTGTGCTTCCTCCTCCATGGCTTTCCCCCTCTGGTCCTTGGCCTTCACGGCGATGAGGGCCCCTTCGAGATCCTCCTCCATGGCCTCCGGTTATGATGGCCCTCTTCGGCAGGGTGCCGGAGAGGGCCTAGATTGATTTCTCGTGGCTACAGAGGCTTGTGGCGGCGGAACTTCCGATCTAGGTTATTTCCCGAAGGTTTCTATATTTATAGGAATTTTTGGCGTAGGTTTCACGTCAGGGGGGGGGGGGGGTATCCGGGCTGTCCACGAGATAGGGGGCGCGCCCTAGGGGGGTGGGCGCCCCCCCACCCTCGTGGGCTGCCCGGGACTCTTCTGGCCCAACTCCGATGCTCCCTGGTCTTCTTTTGGTCCATAAAAAATCATCAAAAATTGGCACGTCAATTGGACTCCGTTTGGTATTCCTTTTCTATAAAACTCAAAAACTAGGAGAAAACAGAAACTGGCACTGGACTCTAGGTTAATAGCTTAGTCCCAAAAATCATATAAAATGGCATATAAATGCATACAAAACATCATAGATGGATAATATAATAGCATGAATACTTCATAAATTATAGATACGTTGGAGACGTATCACTGGAGGAGTGCAAGGCCCAACTGCGGGCCGCAATCACCGTGATGGAGGAGTCTATGAAGGCCCCATCTGGTAATGTTTGCGTTCAAACGAGAATAATGTCATGGTATGTACCAGTTAAGTATTCGTCATGAATGCGATTCTAACAAGAGAACCTACAGACAATCCCGGAGGCAATCCGAAGATCGTACCAAAGGATGAGCAACATGTTCGGCGATAGCTGAAGGCTGGCCAGCGTGTGCTTATGAAGGTTATAAAGGAGAAAAATACTCTCCAGGACGCGAACATCTGACTGGATATCGAATTAAAGGATGTTCGGGCCCAGCTTGCTGACTCTGTAAAGTAGAATAAGAGGATTCGACGCGGCATATTCAGTAAGTGCTCTGATGAACCACTATAAAGTTCAGCGAAGAAGCGTGCTAACATAATTATGTCTGTAGGCATGCTGACAGGTCGTCCTGAAGAGGAGATGCCCGGATCTGCAGGCGATCTTCTGCCGGAGCTCTCACAACTGCACGAACAAGTTCGGCAGGTGATGCGGGGCATTGCCCAAGCCTTGTGGCCATCCGCCTCCTTGCCAGGAGGCATGGGGGAGCTTATGGAGATGCTCAAGGGAGCGCGACAGCGCTTCCGATTATGGAAGATATCGGCCTGCCGACAAGGAGCAAGGGAAGCCTGGGCCATGGTGAAGACGCGATACACCAAGGCTGACCCGAACCACATGGCCGAGGTCGGACATGTAGGGTCAGATGGGAAGGAGATCCCTGTACATCTTGTGTATGACCAGGTAGCATTAGCCGCTAAGTATTCCCAGCAGGACTGTAGGCTAGACAGCCAGTTGGATGGTATAGAAGAAGAATTTAGTTAGTCTAAGTGACTTTGTACTTCGAAGGACACATTTTGTCCCTAGCCAGATTGTAAATCATTTGTCTTGGCCGACCTTTTCGCTTTAACCTCTGGACCCGATAGTCCGGAGTGTGTCCGAATACCCACTAGGTTACGTGAAAACCGGGGCACGCATGGAAACCAGGCGTAGGGGTCATAAGTGCTTGAACAGACATGTACCCAACTAGTTATATTATATTACATGGGTAGTAAGAAACATCTTCCAGAGAGAATAGTTCCATTAAGGGTTCCTTTCCCTGGGTGTTCATGCATTAATGTGCATGTCCAAACTGTGAAAATTGACGCAGGATATATTCATCTGGGGGCATGTTTTGTAATAGGTAAAATACATCTTTTGTTCACCGACCGAATATTCCCTTAAGAACGCTAGCTTTAGGCTTCACCCAGTCTGAGGTACACATCCGGTGACCAGCGTAACAATAATCGCAGAGGTGCTCCCCTTATGCCCTAGCCAATTAACGGGAACGTAGGGCATAAACACAAGAGCCAAGCAACCCAGTTTGGCCAAAAATTAAGTCATATCGATGCATATAGTGGTGAAAAAAGGCACATACGGAAAAGTGACGCATATGTGGTGGGCATAAAGCCCAGAAGACAATTAAGCTTCTGTGTAAGAAGCCCCCAGGTATATTGAGCGCGTATAGCGCGGCCAGAGTGTGTGGTCAAAGCATACTTGAAGCTTTTTAAGGCTATAAATGTAAAAGGGAGAGAGAGAGGGTATTAATTAAAAGGGAAGACGGAGGTAAGGAGACAAACACAGAGTTCGGCACTAGGTGTAGAATCTTCGGAGTCTGGCCGCGTTCCATGGGTTCGACTCGAGTCGGTTGTCTGATGCATCCCACAGACAGTACACACCTCCAGTGAGAACTTTGTCAATGATGAAGGGGCCCTCCCACTTGGGCTTGAGCTTGTCCTTTTTCTTCTCTAGTAGGCGTAGAACGAGTTCGCCAATGTTATAAGTTTTGGCCCGCACTTCTCTGCTTTGATACCTTCGAGCCTGCTATTGATAGAATGCGGAACGGGCCTTTGCGACATCACACTCCTCCTCCAGGGCATCTAAGCTGTCCTGCCGATCCAGCTCGGCTTCTCTCTCTTCTTACATACGCACTCTAGGTGAATCATGGATGATATCGCAGGGTATCACTGCCTCTGCGCCATACACCATAAAAAATGGTGTGTATCTGGTTGTGCGACTTGGCGTGGTCCGCAGCCCCCATAATACCAGAGTCGAGCTCCTCGACCCAATGCGTATCTGATTCCTTCAAAGATCGCACTAGTCTGGGTTTAATGCCGCTCATGATAAGACCGTTTGCTCGTTCGACTTGACCGTTTCTTTGGGGGTGATAGACGGAGGCGTAATCAAGTTTTATGCCCATTTTACCGCACCAGGTTTTCACCTCATCAGCTGTAAAGTTCGAGCCGTTATCGGTGATGATGCTGTGGGGGATACCGTAGCGGTGTACGACCTCGGATATAAAGTCTATCATTGGTCCGAATTCGGCCGTCTTAACTGGTTTGGCTTCTATCCATTTGGTGAATTTATCGACCATGACCAACAAATATTTCTTCTTATGGCTTCCTCCTTTAAGGGGTCCAACCATATCGAGCACCCAAACCGCAAAGAGCCAAGTTATGGGGATTGTTTGGAGGGCGGTGGGTAGCATACGGCTTTGATTTGCAAAAAGCTGGCAACCGACGCAGTGTTGGACAAGGTCTTGTGCGTCTACCTAGGCTGTCGGCTAGTAGAAACCTGTACGGAAGGCCTTGCTGACGAGCGCCCGAGCTGCGGCATGGTGACCGCCGAGTCCGGCATGAATTTCAGCCAAGAGCTGCCACCCGTCATCTTCGGAGAAGCACCTTTGGAGCACTCCAGTTGCGCTTTTCTTATAAAGCTCTCCCTCATGGACTTTGTAGGCTTTAGAACCCGCACAATGCAGCGTGCCTCATTTTGGTCCTCCGGGAGTTCCTGCCTATTTAAGTAAGCTAGTAAGGGTTCCATCCACGGGGCGATGACCGCCATGATCACGTGGGCCGAAGGTGTGATTTCGGTGGCGGAGCCTCCGATTTTAGATTGTTCAGGATCTGGGGTTGTATGCGGATCCGAACTAGTATTGCCGGACTCCCCTTCCCATACCACGGATGGCTTGAACAGCCTTTCCAAAAAATATTTGGTGGGACGGGGTCACGTTTAGCGCCGATGCAGGCAAGGATATCCGCCGCTTAATTGTTTTCTCGAACCACATGGTGGAATTCGAGCCCCTCGAATCGAGCTGACATTTTGAGAACGACACTACGGTAATCCGCCATTTTCGGGTCCTTGGCGTTAAAGTCTCCATTTATTTGAGATATTGCGAGATTTGAATCCCTGCGTGCTTCGAGACGTTGAATGCCCATGGAGACTGCCATCCGAAGACCGTGCAACAGTGCCTCATACTCTGCTGCATTCTTGGAATCTGTGTAAAGTATTTGGAGTACATATTGGACTGTATCTCCGGTGGGGGATGTCAGAACGACGCGAGCCCCTAGACCAGCTAGCATCTTAGAGCCGTCAAAGTGCATGATCCAATTGGAGTACACGCCGTATTCTTTAGGGAGTTCGGCTTTTGTCCATTCGGCGACGAAGTCGGCCAGTACTTGCGACTTAATGGCCCACTGTGGTTTGTATGTTATGTCGAACGGGAGGAGCTCGATAGCCCATTTCGAATCCGGCCCGTGGCATCGCGGTTATTTATTATGTCATTGGGTGGTACTTCGGAGGCCACCGTGATTGAACACTCTTGAAAGTAGTGTCATAGTTTTCGGGATGCCATGAAGACCGCGTATGCTATCTTTTGGTAATGTGGGTACTGTGACTTGCATGGAGTGGTGACAGTGGATACATAGTATACCGGCTTTTCTAATGGGAATTTATGTCCATCTGTCTCCCGTTCGATAACAAGCACTGCGCTTACAACCTGGTGTGTTGCAGCTATGTATAGCAGCATGGGTTCGCCGACATTTCGTGCTGCCAGAATTGGATTGGTGGCCAAGAGGGCTTTTATTTCCTCCAGCCCAGCCGTAGCCGCATCCGTCCACTCGAAGTGTTCGGTGCATCGAAGAAGGCGATAAAGAGGTAGCGCCTTTTCTCCTACTCGGGAGATAAAGCGGCTTAGGGCGGCCATGCATCCAGTTAGTTTCTGGATTTGCTTGAGGTATGTTGGGGTAGCCAACTGCGACAGAGCTCGGATTTTAGCTTGGTTTGTTTCAATTCCTCTATTGGAAACAATAAAGCCCAAGAGTTTTCCGGCTGGAACGCTGAAAATGCATTTTTCTGGGTTGAGCTTGATGTCATATGTTCGGAGATTGTCGAACGTAAGCCTCAAGTCGTCTATTAATGTTTCGACGTGTCTGGTTTTGATAACCACATCGTCTACATAAGCCTCCACTGTTTTGCCGATTTGTGTTTCTTGATATGTCTGAATCATGCGTTGGTAGGTTGCACCGGCGTTTTTAAGCCCGAAAGGCATGGTGTTAAAACAGAAGGGGCCGTATGGAGTGATAAATGCCGTTGCGGCTTGATCGGACTCCGCCATCTTGATTTGGTGGTATCCGGAGTATGCGTAGAGGAAACACAATGAGTCGTGTCCCTCGGTAGCGTTGATAATTTGATCGATGCGAGGGAGGGGGAAGGGATCCTTAGGGCAAGCCTTATTAAGGTCTTTGAAATCGACGTATAGGCGCCATGATTTGTCCTTCTTTGGTACCATCACCAGGTTTGCTAGCCAGTCCGGATGTTTTATCTCTCTGATGAATCTGGCTCCGAGTAGCTTGGCTAGCTCTTCTCCCATGGCTTGTCACTTGGGTTCTGAAAAGCGCCGAAGAGTCTGTTTGACCGGCTTGTGTTCTTTAGTATGTTTAGGCTATGTTCGGCCAGTCTGCGTGGGATACCTGGCATGTCTGAAGGATGCCAGGCAAAAATGTCCTAATTCTCGCGCAAGAACTCTCGTAGTGCGGCGTCTATTGTGGGATTTAGCTATGCCCCAATTGATGTTGTTTTTGGAGGGTCCGTTGGGTGGACCTAGAATTTGACTATTTCTTTTGCTGATTTGAAAGAGGTGGACTTGGGTCGTTTGTCGAGTATCACGTCGTCCCTGTCCACTGCGGAACGCAGCGCAGTTAACTCTTCGGTCGCGAGGGCTTTGGATAATGCCTCCAGGGCTAGTGCGGTAGATTTATTTTCAGCATAGAGTGCTATGTCCGGATCTCTGGCTAGAGTGATGATCCCATTGGGCCCCAGCATCTTAAGCTTCATGTACCCATAATGGGGTATAGCTTGGAAGCTTGTGAATGCGTCTCGCCCCAAGAGGGTGTGATATCCACTGCTAAATGGGGCCACTTGGAATGTGACTTCTTCGGACCTATAATTCTCCGGTGTGCCGAATACCACATCCAATGTGATTTCCCCCGCACATCGTGCCTCCCGACTAGGGATGATTCCCCTGAAGGTCATGCTGCTTTGCTCAATGCGGCTCTTATCTATTTCCATTTTGTTAAGAGTTTCCTCATAGATGAGCTTTAATCCACTACCGCGGTCCATCAACACTTTAGTAAGCTGGAATCCGTCCACTATTGGACTAAGGACCATAGCGGCTGGTGCTCGGACTATTCGTAATTGAGGTTCGTCACTGGCATTGAAGGTTATGGCCGTATCGTTCCACGGGTTTATTGCTGCAACGTGGCAGACTTTGGCGAGGCTATGGAGTGCTCGCTTGCGCCTGTTGTTTGAGGCAAAAGTCTCGAAGAAGTCAGTACTGTATTGTTATTTTCTGCGGGATGGTGGTCTGCGGTATTGTCGATGAGAAGGTCCTCGCCGCTCTTGGCCACCTGCCGGAGTATCCAACATGCTCTAAGGCTGTGTTGGTATGGTGTCCGGTGTGCTGTGAATTTTGCATGGCCTATTAAGCCATCCCTCCAGTACGGTTCCACGCCCTATAGAGGGCTTTGGCTTCTTTGTAATTGGGTTGGGTGACTTGCGAGAGCTCACCCTTTTAGTTCGGACGAGGGGTTTAGTTAGGGCCGGAGGATCCCAGAATTTTGTTTGGGTCTTCCAGGCTCTACCCATCGCGCAGTACTTCTTTACTATGGCCGCCAGGTCGGCAAAGTGTGCTATGTCACGATGACTTATGGCATTGAGAATTCCCTAGTCCGTGCAATTTTTGCAGAAGAATGAGATTGCGTCTTCCTCGTGACAGTCCTTAACCTTGCTCATTACAAGGAGGAATCTAGCCCAGAAGTGGTGTACTGTCTCTTGGGGCTCTTGTCTGATGTGGGAAAGATCGCTTGCGTCTGGGTGGGTGGGTGAAATTAAGTCCACGTCCTGATCCAATCCGGAACCCAGGGGCGAAGGAGCTCCTGAGCTTGGCAGCTCGGGCTCCAGGATATTGCCCAATATTTGTGGCTCGCTGCCCGATTCTAAGTTCAGAGCCTGGGCCACGTCCTCCCGTAGATGGGTATCCGGCTCAGAGAGCTCGGGAATCCGGACATAGTTCGTCCTCAAAATAGAGGAAGAATTGCCGTTTTGTTCCTCCACCACCGCTATCTGATGGGTGACCGGCGGAGAGTTAATCTCCCTTAGGTCGGGTTTAAGCCCGATCCGATCATAATCCGTAACGACCCCCAGGGCGGCTATGCGATCCAAGAGCTTGTTCAAGGAGGAGAGCTCCATTGGATCCATCTACTCGGTGAATTCCGGGCTAACGCGGAGGTTGTTTTTGATGACCTGAGATGTCATCGTTTGCGCGGTGGCCGAACGGGCAGCCATGACAAAGCCGCCCAGTCGGAGAGTTTGGCCTACAGCCAGGGATCCTCCGGAGGTGATGTTATCCTTGACAACGAGGCGATCCATCAAGCCTTATCGGGATGGCGTAGTGGAACTCTCAATGAAAGCACCAATGTCGGTGTCAAAACCGGCGGATCTCTGGTAGGGGGTCCTGAACTGTGCGTCTAAGGCTAATGGTAACAGGAGGCAGGGGACACGATGTTTTACCAAGGTTCGGGCCCTCTCGATGGAGGTAATACCCTACTTCCTACTTGATTTATCTTGATGATATGAGTATTACAAGAGTTGATCTACCACGAGATCGTAGAGGCTAAACCCTAGAAGCTGGCCTATGATTATGATTGTTGTTGTCCTACGGACTAAACCCTCCAGTTTATATAGACACCGGAGGGGGCTAGGGGTACACAGAGTCGGTTACAGAGAAGGAAATCTTCATATCCGAATATCCTAGCTTGCCTTCCATGCAAAGGAGAGTCCCATCCGGACACGGGACGAAGTCTTCAATCTTGTATCTTCATAGTCCAACAGTCCGGCCAAAGTATATAGTCCGGCTGTCCGAGGACCTCTTAATCCAGGACTCCCTCAGCCGCGCCGCCTGCCGAGCCCCCCCCAGCCTTGAGGAGCTTTGGAAAGAAATGGATGTCGCCATGTGGGAGGCTTTGCCGCCGATAGAGCACGCCAAAATAGAGGCGGAGAAGAAGGCCGAGGAAGAGAAGTGCGCCGCGGGGCAAGCTGCCTGGTAGGTCTATGTTGCATCCGAGACAGTCAGGCAATTGGCTCTTTGGCAGAAGGCTCGTGCAAGGGTCGTGAGGGTGGTGGAGGACGCCCGTGCCAAAGCTCTGAGTGCATTCGGGCCCAAGCGCCTCATCTACGCTTGGCGGTACATGGACCGGGTGCACGCTTCCAGCAAGGAGGAGTACGTGTTGGCGCCGGATCACCACACCGGTGAGATCGTGCTTGCTCGTCGGCAAGCCGCCAATCAGCACCTCCCGAGTTGCAAGGCTGAGGAAGAGGCGTTGTGTCGGCTGCGCTGGGAAACGGCCGTGCACCATGGCACCCCACTACAAAAATAAGACACATCCGTGACATTTTGGGCCGAACAATTTTTTTTTTCTATCATACATATGACACTTCTATGACAATAATTGCGACAAAACCCAGTATCATCATAGATGTGGTGGGCTCCTACTTCTATGACAAAAATCATGACGAGAAAATGGGCTTTTCGTCTGGCGGGCGGAGACGCAGCTGCATGACATTCTTTGGGCCGTCCATGACGGAAAAACCGTGGTAGAAGCGAGGGAGGAAAATTTTGGGGAGTTGCGGTTACGGTGGGAGGTTGAGGCGGAGCGATCGCGCTTTCTCTCGTCTGTGCATGCTGCGTGTGTGTGGCGTTGGCTCTAATCGAACCCAGCGATTGCCTTTGCGAGTTACGCGTTCTTGAACCCGAGCGATCGATCGATGGTTGTTAGCGAACCCGATGGGCGATTCGCCGCTCTGCTGCTAACTTAAGCCGATCGATGCTGCCTATGGGATGAACAGTGAGTGTTGCGGGGGGGGGGGATTGGATGAACAGTGAGCGGTGGCATTGCCTCTGGATGAACAGGAACCCATGGTGTGGAGGGCTGGATGAATAGTAGATGGTGGAGGGGTGGTTGAACAGGACCCCGTGGTGTGGAGGGCTAGATGAACAGTAGACGGTGGAGGGGTGCCCGTGGAGGGATGGTTGAACAGCAGCCGGTGGAGTAGCGTGCGGTGGAGGCTGGATGAACAGGAGCCCATGGAGGCTGGAGGAGGTCGACAGTAGCCCGTGGAGGCTAGAGGAGGTCGACGGTGGAGATGAACAGTATCCCGTGGAGTCCCGTTTTGCGGTACGCCACACCCCTCCCCCCTGTTTCGACCGTAGCACTCCAACACAAGTTTGTTTCGTCCGTTTTGCGGTACGCCACACCCCTCCCGATCAACAGGACCCCCGTTTCGACCGTAGGAGGTCCATTTCCTCTGTTTTGCGGTACGCCAGGCCCCTCCCGATCAACATGACCCTGTTTCAAACATATCCAGTCGAACACAAGGCCGTTTCCTCCGTTGTGCGGTACGCCAGACTTGTTTCCGTCACCAGTTCCGTCCAAGCCCTCCCGATGAACACGACCACGCATTCCGTTCTGACCCAGCCGGTTGGCTCCCCATGAACACGACGACGACGTTGTTTCTCCGTTCCGACCCAGCCATGTACGTATGCGCGATAGGCGTTAGAGACCCTGCCCGTATGTATGTATGTGGCCGTATTTTCTTTCTTGCACCCTTGCTGCTGTACGTACGTGCACATGCTACATGCGCGCCTCTACTACGACACGTGCGCTCCTCTACATCCACCAGTATATATGTACGTACATGTTCGCAACCAGAATGACAACGCTACGTACGCTTCGACCAGGTGGGTCCCGACTGTCAGGCACTTCCTTGCGTGCGAAGATGTAGCTGGTGGGTCCCAGCAGTCAGGGGGACGAATTGTTTTTTTCGGACGCACTTCCTTGCGTGCGAAGATGTAATTGGTGGGTCCCAGCAGACAGGGGGAAACGTTTTTTCGCTAAATACGGTGGCCTGTCCGGTGGGTCCCCGCTGTCAGGTGGAGGAATAATTATTTTGTGCGTAATAAGGAGGCACTTCCTTGCTGCGGTTGTGGACCTAGCTGTCTGCCTCTCGACGTACAGTCCACGTCCGATGGAAGCCATTCCTTGACCACGTTGACCACGCCGCGCCGAGAGCACCAGGGCGGTGGACGACGGCGAGGCCTAGGAAGGGGACAACATGGAGCCAGGGAAGACGCGGCAGTGGATGCCCACGCGTAGAGGAGTATGAGGGTTCACTCGTTCGGCTGCGGTGTGAGGCTGCCATCGCCGTAGAATAACAGGGGGTGTGGGTGCATAGAGGGATGGCCTGGCCAGCGGTGGGAGTACTAGGGCGCGGTGAGGCCTCCGCGGCATCACAGCCTGCCACGGGCAGCAGGAGCATGTGGCACGACCGACGCTGCTTTGGGCGGCTGGAGCAAGAAGACCAGAGGTTGAAGAAGCACTACGGCCGTTGGATGGACATCGTACGGTCACTGGAGCTAGAATCGTTCATATATTGACTAAAGTTGACAAAGGCCTCCGTCCCGACCAACTTAGTAGGCCCACAAGTCAGCCTCCACCAAGGTTGGTCCCAGCTAGCGGGGGTATTCATTTTTGTGCATAATAAGGAGGCACTTCCGGTGGGTCCGAGCCGACAGGGGGACGTTTTGTCGCGAATCGGTGGCCCATCCTGTGGGTCCCAGCGATCGGGAAGCGTTTTTTGCGAAATCTGGTGACCCGTCCGGTGGGTCCTCTGCTGTCGTGGAGGAATAATTATTTTCCGCATAATAAGGAGGCACTTCCTTGCGGCTGCCGTGGACCCAGCTGTCAACCTCTCCACGTACAGTACTCTTCCGATGGAAGTCGGTCGTTGACCACATTGACCACGACGCGCCAAGAGCACCACGGCGGTGGACGACGACGAGGCCTAGGAAGGGGACAACGGGAAGCCGGGGAAGACGCGGCAGTGGAAGCCCGCGGGGAGAGGAGTACGAAGGTTCACTGGTTCGGCTGCGGTGTGAGGCTGCCGTAGCTGCAGGGCCTGGCCAGCGGTGGGAATAGTAGGGGGCGGTGAGGCCTCCGCGGCAGCATAGCCGGCCACGGGAGGCAGGAGCATGTGGCACGACCGGCGGTGCTTTGGGTGGCTGGAGCAAGAACACCAGAGGTTGAAGAAGCACTACCGCCGTCGGATGGCCATCGTACGGTCACTAGAGCTAGAATCGTTCATATTGCTCTAGCTCTAGTCCCAGCTAACAGCGCGGGGAACGTTTTTTTCGCGAAATACGCTGGCCCATCCGGTGGGTCCCAGCAGTCAGGGGGAAATGTTTTTTCGCGAAATACTAGTGACCCGTCCGGTGGGTCCCTGCTGTCAGGTGGAGGAATAATTATTTTGCGCGTAATAAGGAGGCACTTCCTTGCGGCCGCCTGGACCCAGCTGTTAGCCTCTCCACGTACAGTAGTCTTCCGATGGAAGTCGGTCGTTTACCACGTTGACCACGCCGTGCCGGGAGCACCAGGGCGGTGGTCTGCACGACGGCGAGGCCTAGGAAGGGGACGACGCGGAGCCGGGGAAGACACAGCAGTGGTAGCCCACGCGGAGAGGAGTACAAGGGTTCATTGGTTTGGCTGCGGTGTGAGGCTGCCGTCGCCGCAGAATAACAGGGGGTGTGGGTGAGTAGAGGGATGGCCTGGCCAGCGGTGGGAGTAGTACGGGGCGGTGAGGCCTACACGGCATCACAGCTGGCCACGGGAGGCAGGAGCACGCGACACGACCAGCGCTGCTTTGGGCGGCTGGAGCAAGAAGACCAGAGATTAAAGAAGCACTACGACCGTTGGATGGACATCGTACGATCGATGCAGCTAGAATCGTTTATATTGACTAAGTTGACAAAGCCCTTGGTACGCGTCAACTTAGTAGGCCCACAGCTCGGATTAGGCAGAGAACATATAGCCCATTTGTTGTAAGAATGTACAACCCATGTTTCAATTCTAATGGAATTTACTACAGCCCATTTACGGGTTTGTTAAAAGTACAACCCAACTTCTAGGTAGGACAACGATTAATAATTTCGAACAACCGCTCAAAACAGAATTAAAAAAAATTCCCACATTTTGATGGGATCCGAAATATTTTTATCCGAAATTTCTAGTTAGGTTAAATATAATTTCAAAATAAAGTTGTATCACGTTAAAATCCAACGAAATATTGCGCGCGCAACAAGTAATGAAATTAAAATTTCCAAATTCCAAAAATAATATATTTTTCAAACTAATTACGTGTTTGGTGCATAGTAATTGCCCAGTTATTATAATTACATCCCATTTATTATTTCTTAAAGTCCATTTTCTTGTTAAGCCTAATGCATACCTCCTAGGAAACTTTGCAGCCAGTGAGCGGATAACAAGTTGACCGGATATTGTGTACAACCTGTCGCCCATTGCATTGCTGATGTTGAAAAAAAGTCCTGTGTAGTACAGTACAACCTAACATGGTTACTCAACCCACATTCAGGGACGCCGGAAAGGCCCAAACAAGGCTTCGGTACAACATTTTGAAGTCACTGAGCTCAATTAATAACTTAAGAAAAAATTTAGATTACAGTGGAACCTAATTAAAAGCTGTCACGAGCAAATAAATAATTCAATGGGTCCCACTTGTGCGTGTGCGCGTGTGTGTGTGTGTGTGTGTGTGTGTGTGTGTGTGTGTGTGAGAGAGAGAGAGAGAGAGAGAGAGAGAGAGAGAAGAGAGAGACCCATCGGTCGATGCTCGTAAATACATCTTTCAGCCATATGCATTGCTGATGCTCAGTAAAACTTATATAGTTGACACAATCATATAGAACATCATAGCACACTGAACTTGCATACAAAAATTTCACGCAGGCGGCACAATCAGGATGGAAGCAGTGGATCGCTACGGGAAGGGCTATGTTGAAACCAACGAAGTCGTACATAACGGTTCATCGTCTTTATAAATGACGGGGAAATATCTTGAATGTTGTGCAAAGAAAACAGATAGACAACACAATAAGTTCTGCTAGCACATTAAGTTGACGTACAACCCTTTCTAAAAAAAGTTTAGGTACAAAAATTAGAACAGGTCACAATCAAATGTACTGGCATATCAGTGCTTCAGACCCATAGCTCGGATTTAACTAGTACTATCTGAAAAGATTCAGTTGTTACCTCAAATTAGAGCACATCCAGGCAGCCAGCCCTGCCTCTTCTCCCAAAGGAGCAGTGGCCTCCGCCACGCGATGGAGTAGGCCCTATGCCATCCATCATTCCGAGCAACACGGGGAAAGTCTGACGTTGACTCCTGTAATGGACGTCGTCGACGGACCCTGGCACCAGCGGGGGCGGCATGACTTCGATTTATGGATTGACCACTTCTTTGACATGCACGAACACTAGATATAGGTACATCCCTAACGTGGTCTGCGGCGGCCTTGGTGGTGACGAATAGTACAACCCCGGTTCCTGCACCGGTATCTCAACACCAATCACCTTCGGTATGTTGGACGGCTTCTTCATCCATGCCATAACCATCAGAGCCCAGCTGTCTGGAGGAACAAACATACTTACGAGCTCACCTCCAAGGTCATTGATAAGCTCGTTCATGGACTTGGTGTTCCAAGCACGTCGAGGCATGCCGTGGAAGGTAAGCTTTGTTAAAAACTCAAGCTCAGAGGGCACCGAGCCCCATCCTAGGTGCCACCGATCAAAGCTCACCAGCGCGCCATCGTAGAACAAACGCCGGGAAGATTCGAACACACGACTGCAGTCGAAAGTTGTCCGGAACCTGACGAAGAAATCAGCCGGTGGCGGACAGACTTCGACAAGAAAGTCACTTATTTGGATGCCGTGCGTAATGCCAAGAGCTTTGACAAGGTCGTCCGGCGAGACGGGAGGCCGGTCGCCGTTGATGGTTACCATCCGCACTTTGCCAGCAAACTGGTCGTCAAGCGCCGCCATGCCATTTGTTGGCGGCAAAGCACAAACCGATCAAGGCGGAAGGACCTTAGGATCTCCGGTTCGGAGATCCGCGTTGACCGGCGACATGATAGTGCACTTGAGTATAGGGAGTACATGAGGGGGATTTGGGGGAACTGGAGTAGGAATCGAGATTCCAGAGGTGGGGGAGGGGCGGGAGACTGGGGATGAAAAGGTAGCATGAATTTCGAGCACGCGCCAATATGCTCTCGGTGCGCAAGTGCATGAAAACACCGGTGGCGCCCACATGTCGGCCTAAGAGTCCTTATTCTTTCTTTTTTGGAGAGCCCGGCCTTTTTTTTTCAGGATCTTTTGAGAGCCCGGCCCGAGAGTCATAATTGACCTGTTTGGCATTGCGTTACTACTCGGCCCATATTCAATGACACCTCACTGGCCCAAACAAGTGTACATCATCGAAAACACAGTAAGCTCAAATTATATAACTTGAAAAAAGGAGATATACTCTTAACACTGGAGAATGGTGATGCCCTTATTTAGCCCACCAGTAGTTCAAGACAATAAACAGTTCGAAACAACGATATATACAACATTCAAACACTGACTAGTGACTACTACTGACATAAACATCAAGACATGATAGTTCATAAGAAGTCTTGCTACACCACCAAAACGTACCCCATCTGCAGCGCTTAGACTCTCGTGATCCAGACGAGAATGACATTCTGAATAGAAGCAACTATTACATAGAAAGAGTGACATAGACGAGGATGACCAAATGACAAGGAATATGCATAACAAAAGAAAGAACTACCCATCCAGAACCAGCAGCAAAGACAACAAAGTCATTCGAAGATATGATCCAACACCATCATAATTTGCAACCCCGCTTTAGCGACCAGTGATCCGGAGACACCAGTACTCCACCCTTTCGATGCAACAGCCCAATTACCTATCAACCTTAAGGCTTGAACCACATTACTGCCTGTCGTAATTGAGACATCCAAGGATCAAAGTTAATCCGGATGCCTTTGTCATTCTCACCTTCTTTTGGCTGCAGGCTGTATCGTTGACAATCAGGGGAGTATGCTCCCGAACTCCTTGGTCTCGCCATGTAGATACAGTTTTCCATAGCAAACAGAGCCTCTCTGCCATCAAGGTCCTTGCCAACGGTGATCTCCTGGTTAATCGGATAATTGAGTCCGAGAAACAGAGAGTGTGAACCAAGGCTGTTTACCCGCCTCCAACTAAAAAATCCTAAAGGCCCCAACAAGCTGGTATCCTGCTCATAGACGTAACAGCCATTGTCCGGATACTCACGTATTACACGGTGCTTGTATACAGTGGGGTTTTTGCAATATAACTTTTCCGCTCATGTGTCCGAATGATCATCGGTCTTTTCTTTGTCGTCGATCGATCGAGGAACCGTTGTGCTTCCTGTTTTTGGCAAAGGTGGTGTAATTACAAAGGGCGATGCTTCGAGGGACACCGCATCATATCAAAAGGACATGCATTGTTAATGTAAGATCAGCATTGTTCAGAGTATGAGTAGGATAATGCAAGAAACAACATTGATATGTCCCTGTTGGAACTAGGAGGAAAATACAGGGAAATTTATACTGGGTTCGAAAATATAGAAGTGCCATGCATGGTTATACTCATGTTATCTCGCAATCGATTCTTCACAGGAAACTACCATGTCATGCATGTTATGTAATAATGTTCTGTCCTCACAAACAAATTCTTCAAGGTAACTAACAGACCATGCATTGTTATATACTCGTGTTCTGTGGGCAAAAAGTTTGTGAGGATATTATTCTATTCATTGATTGCTGAAGGGCGAATATAGGTATGTACACATGGTAAGCATTGCAGGATTTCACTAGTTCCAAATATAGAGTTCTCCATATGCACATTTACTTCCCTAATGTATGGTTAGATGAAACCAACAGTGTGGTGCATGTTTCTACATCATGAAAATGAGGAAACTAGCATGGCCATTGATACACACTCATATTTAGTAGTAGTATACAGATTACTATAAAATAAGGATAATATCCATATATTCCTAACCGTTTGATTATTCAGGGTACAAATTGGTTGTAATGACATGGTCACAATCACATGAATTAACTCATTCCAAATATAGCTGATTTACGGCGTCTCTAATATATTGCCGTAGTTCTACTCAAATTCTGCTCAAACAGGGATATGCCAATCATCAAAAAAAAATTCAAACAGTGTCATGGCGTCATCATTAACATGAGATGGAAACAACTTACACGCGCCGTCCCAGCAATACGTGGTGCCATCTGCTTTGTCAATCGCGTAGTTGATGCCATTGTGTTCAATAGCATCACAGAAGTGTGTATCAGCTTTGACGATGATCCACTGCGAGCCGAGTTGTCTCCAGCTAAAAAAGGCACCGGCGTAAAGATAGGCGAGTCCGCGGTCGAACAAGGCAATTAGCTTGAAGTCTGCGTAATTCGCATGTCGTGTGGGTACTTGGCAAATTACAATCTTCTGCAAAACAAGGTCCGTCCAAGTGACGTAGTAATCTAGATGACTTGGACCGCGATGGTAATACTCTATATAACCCAACGGAGGAAGGATAATCTCATGGGAGGTCTGGAAGTTCATGAGCACCAACTTTTTACCGTCTTCTCTGAAGGCAGCCATCCAGTGGGAGTTCATGCCGACCCAGTACATACCTGCCAAGAAGTTTCGAGCGATGGTGATCAGATCAATGTTGATGGAAATGATGTACGGCGACACACTACATACCTGCAAAGAAGTTTCGGCTAATGGAGATCGGATTGAAGTCGAGGGGCATCATGCACGCCTCCGTATCATGGTGAGCCAATCTCGCAAGACCAGATAGCAGCAAGCAGGGTGTCTTGAAAAGCTTAGGCCTCGCTTCGACGATGGCGTGTGCATGTCCCTCGAGCATGCAGCCAGCCGCAGGGCAGTCAACATATCCATACACGAACAACAGAGGTCGAGGATGTCACTGGGGAGATTGCTCCAATCGTGGCTCATATGGATGCTGCGCAGTTCACGTTCGGCCATGGTGGAGTTTGGAAGGGGGCTTGATTTACGGGGGAGAATGATGTCGGTGTTGGAGCAGCTAGCGAGGGAATAGTGGTACTGGGGGAGGCGAGTGAGGCGACGGTACACGAGGGCACAGTGAGATGGAGACGGAGACGGAGACGGTGAAGGAGATGGAGATGGAGTGGTGCTATGGGAGCGGAGAGGGAGACGGGGCGAGGCGCCAATGTGCTGTACATCGGCGATGACAGACTGCACAATGCACAGGGTGAGGCTGACTTTGGTAACTCGAACACGCCGCCTCGCCTGGACTAGTGTCAGGCGCAGGGTGTTGCACTTCACTGTGAGGACCGGATGAATAGTATTTTGACCATCAAGTGTACCACAGTTGTACTACTACTACTACTACTACTACTACTACTTCTACTACTACTACTACTACTACTACTACTACTACTACTACTACTACTACTACTACTACTAGTAGTAGTAGTAGTAGTAGTAGTAGTAGGAACATGAGTACTCCAGTATTGTATAGCGGAAATAGGTCTCCCGTGCTAGCATGCTGTACACTTCATCGTTCGTATCATCCATCTTCTGCAGCGAAACCAAATTCTCGTGCATGCCCAATCAACGCCTGCGCGATGCATGCAAAGTGGTCATTCTGGTGCATCAAGGATGGCATGCAGATCGTTCCACACTTGAGAAGAAGAAAAATGGAAAGGTAGAACGTGGCAGCAGAGGAAGAGAATGCTGGCTAACGAGGCTGGGAGGGGATCGAGCAGGAAGTTAATGCTCCACGCCTAAAGGTTTTGGGAAAACATGATTTTCATAAGGTGACTTATACTCACCTAAACGGAGGGAGTATTCCTTAACCAGAGAATGTTGTGTCTCCCACTCACGGGCTCAAAAAAAAGCTACGACACATTTTTTTATCTGTTTGCATAGGTCCCACCTATCAGGAAGGATGGGCACGTACACGAACAGGTACGACTCCTCTGTCTACCCGCATAGCCTTTTCGTTTAGTCTACCTAGCCGTCTAATCAACTACCTGCACGCCACTTCTCCCATTTACTTCTCCATCAGGAACCGATTCGCCTCGGCTTCTTCACCTCCCCTTCGTCTTCATTTGCATCCAAACCCCACTGCGTTCACGTTGTTTTAACCTCTTTAAATAATCATCTACTACTTCAGTTAGACTAGCCATCTAATCCTAATTCTCCAAACCGTAGCCCTCCGTTTGAGTGCTTCCAAATGGCGAAAGAGATCGAGATGCAGGTTTTTAGCGTCCAACATGTCCTCGTCGAAGGCTCGATGCGCATAGTTGCCACCGTCACCGTCCACCCAAGGGTTGTTCGGCAGTGGATCAACAATGTATCCAACTCCCTCAAAAAGGTAGAGACGAGGGTCATCAGTCTAGGCGCAGAGTACACGGAGCGTGCCCCTGGGAAGATCCAGCGAGCCGCCGTCCTTCAGCTGTGCCTCGAAGATGATGTTTTGGTGTACCACATCATACACTCGCCCTCCATACCAGGTGAGCTTCACGATTTCTTGTCTTGGGAGGACGTATACTTCTGTGGGGCAGCCATCGAAGGGGACAAACAGAAGCTGGAGCCGTACAACCTTGATTTGAAAAGCATCACTAACCTACAAACCAGAATCAAAATTCCTGTAGAAGATTTTGCTAAACAGACACCATCCCTATTCGACGTAGCAAATTTTGTGCCCGGTACAAATCTTCAGAAGGGTGACGAGACGGTGGCATTAAGGTCATCTGGATGGGAGAATTATGTTGGGGAACGTAGTAATTTCAAAATTTTCCTACGCACACGCAAGATCATGGCGATGATATAGCAACGAGGGGAGAGTGTTGTCTACGTACCCTCGTAGACCGAAGCGGAAGCGTTGACGCAACGTAGAGGAAGTAGTCGTACGTCCTCCCGGTCCGACCGATCCAAGCACCGTTACTCCAGCACCTCCGAGTTCTTGACACGCGTACAGCTCGATGACACACCTCGATCTCCAATCCAAGAGAGGCTCGAGGGGAGTTCCACAAGACGACGGCGTGGTGACGATCTTGATGTTCTCCAGCTGTAGGGCTTCGCCTAAGCACCGCTACAATATGACCGAGGTGTAATATCGTGGAGGGGGGCACCGCACACGGCTAAGGAACGATCAATGATCAACTTGTGTGTCCTAGGGTGCCCCCTACCCCCGTATATAAAGGAGGGAGGGAGGAGGTGGCCGACCCAAGGAGGGGGCACGCCATAGGAGGAGGAAACCTACTCCAAGTAGGTCTCCCCTCTTTTTCCTTATCTTATTTGGAGGGGGAAGGAAGGAGTACTAGTAGTAGGAAGGAGCACTAGTAGTATGAAAGGAAGAGGGGAAGGAGAAAGGAAGGGGGGCCGCCCCTTCCCAATCGGATTGGGCTTGGGGCGCCCCTCCCTTGCTCCTTCTCCTTCCTCCTACATGGGCCCAATAAGGCCCATATACTTCCGGGGGTTCGGTAACCTCGCGAGTCTCGGTATATTCCCAAACTCTTCCTAACCTTTCCGGTGTCCAAATATATCTGTCCAATATATCAATCTTTATGTCTCGACCATTTCGAGACTCCTCGTCATGTCTGTGATCATATCCGGGACTCCGAACAAACTTCGGTACATCAAAATACATAAACTCATAATATAATTGTCATCGAAACCTTAAGCGTCACGGACCCTACGGTTCGAGAACGATGTAGACATGACCGAGACATGTCTCGGTCAATAACCAATAGCGGGACCTGGATGCCCATATTGGTTCCTACATATTCTACTGAAGATCTTTATCGGTCAAACCGCACAACAACATACGTTGTTCCCTTTGTCATCGGTATGTTACTTGTCCAAGATTCGATCGTCGGTATCAATACCTAGTTCAATCTCGTTATCGACAAGTCTCTTTACTCGCTCGTAATACTTCATCTCATAACTAACTCATTAGTTACATGCTTGCAAGGCTTAGGTGATGAGCATTACCGAGAGAGCCCAGAGATACCTCTCCAGACAATCGGAGTGACAAATCCTAATCTCGAATTATGCTAACTCAACATGTACCTTCGGAAACACCAGTAGTACTCCTTTATAATCACCCGATTCGTTGTGACGTTTGGTAGTACCAAAGTGTTCCTCCGTAAACGGGAGTTACACAATTCTCATAGTTCTGAGAACATGTATAAGACATGAAGGAAGCAATAGCAGAATACTAAATGATCAAGTGCTAAGCTAACGGGATGGGTCATGTCAATCACACCATTCTCCTAATGATGTGATCCCATTGATCAAATGACAACACATGTCTATGGTTAGGAAACATAACCATCTTTGATTAATGAGCTAGTCAAGTAGAGGCATACTAGTGACTATATGTTTGTCTATGTATTCACACATGTATCATGTTTCCGGTTAATACAATTCTAGCATGAATAATAAACATTTATCATGATATGAGGAAATAAATAATAACTTTATTATTGCCTCTAGGGCATATTTCCTTCAGTCTCCCACTTGCACTAGAGTCAATAATCTAGATTACATAGTAATGATTCTAACACCCATGGAGTCTTGGTGCTGATCATGTTTTGCTCGTGAGAGAGGCTTAGTCAACGGTTCGCAACATTCAGATCCGTATGTATCTTGCAAATCTCTATGTCTCCCACTTGGACTTGGTCCCGAATGGAATTGAGGCGTCTCTTGATGTGCTTGGTCCTCTTGTGAAATCTGGATTCCTTTGCCAAGGCAATTGCACGATATTGTCACAGAAGATCTTCATTGGTCCCGATGCACTAGGTATAACACCTAGATCGGAAATGAACTCCTTCATCCGCACTCCTTCATTTGCTGCTTGTAGCAGCTATGTACTCCGCTTCACATGTAGATCCCTTTCGGACGCTTTGTTTAGAACTGCACCAACTCACAGCTCCACCGTTTAATATAAATCGTATCCGGTTTGCGATTTAGAATCGTCCGGATCGGTGTCAAAGCTTGCATCGGCGTAACCATTTACGACTAGCTCTTTGTCACCTCCATATCGAGAAACATATCCTTAGTCCTTTTCGGTATTTCAGGATGTTCTTGACCGCTGTCCAATGATCCACTCTGGATTACTTTGGTACCTACCTGCCAAGCTTATTGCTAAGCATCGTCGTGTCGGTACACACATTGCATACATGATAGAGCCTATGGCTGAAGCATAGGAACACCTTTCATTTCTCTCTATCTTCTGCTGTGGTCGGGCATTGAGTTTGACTCAACTTCACACCTTGTAGCACGCAAGAATCCTTTCTTTGCCTAATCCATTTTGAACTTTTTCAAAATTTTGTCAAGGTATGTGCTTTGTGAAAGTCCTATTAAGCGTCTTGATCTATCTCTATAGATCTTGATGCCCAATATGTAAGCAGCTTCACCGAGGTCTTTCATTGAAAAACTTTTATTCAAGTATCCTTTATGCTATCCGAAATTCTATATCATTTCCAATTAATAATATGTCATCAACATATAAAACTAGAAATGCTCTGAGCTCCCACTCACTTTCTTGTAAATACAGGCTTCTCCAAAAGTGCATATAAAACCATATGCTTTGATCACACTTTCAAAGCGTTTATTCCAACTCGAGATGCTTGCACCAGTCCATAAATGGAATGCTGGAGCTTGCACACTTTGTCAACACCTTTTGGATCAACAAAACCTTGAGCTGCATCATATACAACTCTTCTTCTAGAAATCCATTCAAGAATGCAGTCTTGACATCCATTTGCCAAATTTCATAATCATGAAATGCAGCAATAGCCAACATGATTCGACGGACTTAAGCATCGCTACGGGTGAGAAAGTCTCATCGTAGTCAACCCCTTGAACTTGTCGAAAACCTTTTGCAACAAGTCGAGCTTTGTAGACGATAACATTACCATCGGCGTCGGTCTTCTTCTTAAAGATCCATTTATTCTCAATGGCTTGCCGATCATCGGGCAAGTCAACCAAAGTCCATACTTTGTTTTCATACATGGATCCTATCTCGATTTCATGGCCTCTAGCCATTTTGCGAATCTGGGCTCATCATCGCTTCCTCATAGTTCGTAGGTTCATCATGGTCAAGTAACATGACTTCGAATAGGATTTCCGTACCACTCAGTGCGGATCTTACTCTGGTAGACCTCGAGGTTTAGTAGAAACTTGATTTGAAGTTTCATGATCAATATCATTAGCTTCCTCACTAATTGGTGTAGTTGTCACAGAACCGGTTCTTGTGATGAACTACTTTCAATAAGGGAGTAGATCTGATTATCTCATCAAGTTCTACTTTCCTCCCACTCACTTCTTTCGAGAGAAATTCCTTCTCTAGAAAGGATCCGAATTAGCAACGAAAATCTTGCCCTCGGATCGGTGATAGAAGGTGTACCCAATAGTCTCCTTTGGGTATCCTATGAAGACACATTTCTCCGATTTGGGTTCGAGCTTATCGGTTGAAGTTTCTTCACATAAGCATCGCAGCCCCAAACTTTGAAAACGACAACTTTGGTTTCTTGCCAAACCACAGTTCATAATCGTTGTCTCAATGGATTTTGATGGTGCCCTATTTAACGTGAATCGGCCGTCTCTAAAGCATAACCCCAAAACGATAGCGGTAAATCGGTAGAGACATCATAGATCGCACCATATCAAGTAAAAAATACGATTCGACGTTCGGACACACCATTTCGTTGTGGTGTTCTAGGTGGCGTGAGTTGCGAAACTATTCCACATTGTTTCAAATGTAAACCAAACTCGTAACTCAAATATTCTCCTCCATGATCAGATCGTAGAAACTTTATTTTCCTGTTACGATGATTTTCTACTTCACTCTGAAATTCTTTGAACTTTTCAAATGTTTCAAACTTGTGCTTCATCAAGTAGATATACCCATATCTGCTCAAATCATCTGTGAAGGTGAGAAAATAACGATATCCGCCATGAGCCTCAACATTCATTGGGCCACATACATCTGTATGTATGATTTCCAACAAATCTGTTGCTCTCTCCATAGATCCGGAGAACGGTGTTTTGGTCATCTTGCCCATGAGGCACGGTTCGCAAGTACCAAGTGATTCATAATCAAGTGATTCCAGAAGTCCATCAAGATGGAGTTTCTTCATGCGTTTTACACGATATGACCTAAGCGGCGATGCCACAAATATGTTGCACTATCATTATCAACTCTGCATCTTTTGGCTTCAACATTATGAATATGTGTATCACTACTATCGAGATTCAATAAAATATACCACTCTTCAAGGGTGCATGACCATAAAAGATATTACTCATATAAATAGAACAACCATTATTCTCTGATTTAAATGAATAACCGTCTCGCATCAAACAAGATCCAGATATAATGTTCATGCTCAACGCAGCACCAAATAACAATTATTCAGGTCTAAAACTAATCCCGATGGTAGATGTAGAGGTAGCGTCTTGACCGCGATCACATCGACTTTGGAACCATTTCCCACGCGCATCGTCACCTCGTCCTTAGCTAATCTTCACCTAATCCGTAGTCCTGTTTGAGTTGCAAATGTTAGCAATGTAACCAGTATCAAATACCAGTGCTCTGCGAGCATTAGTAAGGTACACATCAATAACATGTATATCACATATACCTTTGTTCACTTTGCCATCCTTCTTATCCGCCAAATACTTGGGGCAGTTCCGCTTCGATGTCGATCGCTTGCGATAGAAGCTCTCGATTTCAGGCTTAGGTCCAGACTTGGGTTTCTTCTCTTGAGCAGCAACTTGTTTGCTGTTCTTTTGAAGTTCCTTCTTCTTCCCTTTGCCCTTTTCTTGAAACTAGTGGTCTTGTTGACCATCAACACTTGATGCTCCTTTTGATTTCTACCTCCATGACTTCGGCATCGCGAAGAGCTCGAGAATAGTCTTGTTCATCCCTTGCATATTATAGTTCATCACAAAGCTCTTGTAGCTTGGTGGCGATGATTGGAGAATTCATCAATGACGCTATCATCCGGAAGATTAACTCCCAGTTGAATCAAGTGATTATTATACCCGGACATTTTGAGTATATGCTCCTTGATGAACTATTCTCCTCCATCTTGCAGTTGTAGAACTTATTGGAGACTTCATATCTCTCAATCCGGGCATTTGCTTGAAATATTAACTTCAACTCTGGAACATCTCATATGCTCCATGACGTTCAAAACATCGTTGAAGACCGGTTCTAAGCCGTAAAGCATGGCACACTGAACTATAGAGTAGTCATCAGCTTTGCTCGCGAGACGTTCTTAACGTCGTCGGTTACATCAGCAGCAGTTCGGCACCAGCGGTGCTTCAAGGATGTAACTCTTACGTGCAGCAATGAGGATAATCCTCGATTACGGACCCGATCCGTGTAATTGCTACCATCATCTTTCAACTTTGCTTTCTCAAGGAACGCATTAAAATTCAACGGAACAACAAAGACGAGCCATCTATCTACAAACAAACATAGACAAGCAAAATACTATCAGGTACTAAGTTCATGATAAATTTAAGTTCAATTAATCATATTACTAAAGAACTCCCACTTAGACAGACATCTCTCTAGTCATCTAAGTGATTACGTGATCCAAATCAACTAAACCATGTCCGATCATCACGTGAGATGGAGTAGTTTCAATGGTGAACATCTCTATGTTGATCATATCTACTATATGATTCACGCTCGACCTTTCGGTCTCCGTGTTTCGAGGCCATATCTGTATATGCTAGACTCGTCAAGTATAACCTGAGTATTCCGCGTGTGCAACTGTTTTTGTCGGCGCGGGATGGTCGCGTCGGCACCTATGGGGCCGGGGCCCCTTCGTGTGTTCGGTAGGAGGGCGGAGGCTGCACGGAGAGCAGATCGAGGCGACGCACGCGGGGGATTTTTACCCAGCTTCGGGCCGCGATGGTCGCGTAAAACCCTACTGCTGCATTGTGTTGTATTTGATCTTGCTCAAGGATCACGAGCAAAAGCGGTGGAGTGGTGTCTGCGAAATCCTCGCGGGAGTTGCTAGTCGCCGAGCCTCTCGCGAGAATAGCAAATGGTTGGAACCCCCTCGTTGTGCATGGGCCTCCTTTTATAGGGCAAGGGGTCACCGATGTGTCAGCGTGAGGTAGAGGGTAAAACGTAAAAGAGGTGGTAGTTGGAGCAGTCGCGGGAACAAAGGCAGCTCACGATGCTTTCTACCTACTTTTGACAGAGGGGACAAGGACATTAAATGCCCGTCGCCGTCGCCCCAAAAGCTCCCCGCCATTCGTCTTCTTCCGCCACGGGCGGCGAAGCCCACCGTGGTGTGCCACCGCATCCTTCATGCAGCGCAGCCACCCGCCACGTCTCTCGAGAAGGCTGGAGGCGGCGCTGGGCGAATGAGTGGGGTGCGGGCACGTAGCATAGCTCTTCCCGGCAAGCACCTCGCCGGGCCTTGATCTTGCCGGACCCGGGGGCTTGTCGGGCTCTGTGACTTGCCGCCCCCCGGGTCCTCGCCGGGGCGCACGCGGGGCGCCGAGGCGTGTCTTCTGTGATGTGGTTTCTGGTCCTCCCGACGAGCTCCTCTCGCCGGGGATCTGCAGGAGTAATGTAGCCCTGAGCCTGGAATGGCCTTCCCGGCAAGCTCCTCTTGCCGGGGTCTTGAGTTTTGGTCTTGCACACTTTGTTCTTGAATGGCTTGGCGAGGGAGCGGAATGGTCTCCGGCAAGCATCTGATGGATCTTCTTTGTGGGGAGCTGCGGCTACCGTGCACAAGTTGGGGGTACCGAGGTACCCCTACCTTAGTACACCGACAGAGCCCCGGCCTGGGCCATACACAGTGCCGAGCGCTGTTGGGCCAGCCCAAGACAAAGGCTGGCACGCTGAAGCCCATGGCGCGTCGAATCCACTTCTGCGTCTGCCGCCCTCCCGTGCAGCGGTACGCGTCGATTGCGGCGCCGCGGGATGGGACGTGCCCACGTCCCTTAATGAGGAGAGCGGAACGTGCCCCCGCCCCACTTCCCCATAAAAACAGAGGCAGCAGGCGCGGTTCCCCTCCATTGCTTTCATTGCTCCTTCTTCCTCCGCCAGAAAACCCTCCTCGCGCTCCATCTCTGCGCCTCCCCCCGCTGTTTCTGTCGTCCGCGGCGTCGCCGGACCTTCATCCCCCTTCCTTCGCCGCTGCCGTTATGGCCCCGAAGACCAGGAAGGGGAAGGAGAAGGCGGAAGGCACCAAGAAGGAGAAATCCGAGCAGGCGGAAGAGCTCGCTCAGATGCGGAGGGAGAACATCGTCTTCCCGCCGCGGCTCGGTGTGGACGAACTCTGGGGCAAGTACTTCTTGTTCTGGTCCAAGAGGACCTCGGCGCACCCCCGGACCAGAGCCCATCCGGCCAATCTCATGGATAAATATCCCGGCGGGTACTACTTCTTCGCAGCTTTTTTTCACTGCGGTCTTTGTCCTCCTTTCTCTGAATTCTTCTGCGCCATTATGCATACATATGGCTTCCACCTTCTCGATTTTACCCCCAACGCCGTCCTCACGATGGCGGTTTTTGCACATATGTGCGAAAACTTCATAGGGATTCTCCCGAACGTAGCTTTGTTCAGGCATTTCTTTACTCGAGAGCGAGCCGGCTCCCCCCTCTCCGGAGGGATTTCTTGGGTTTTCACTTTGAACTTGAAGAAGTCAGTACTTGCTTGGGAGCTCCGCGTCAAGTGGGAGGAGTGGCGCGCAGAGTGGTGCTGGATTGTCGAAGACGATCCGCAGCCTTTTACTACGCCGCGCACAACGCCTGTTGCGCGCGGCAAAGATTGGAGCGAGCTGGATTCGGACGACAGAAAGCTCGACGTCGCCCTCATCCGGATCCTTCGTCTCCGGCAAGCGGGGCTGTCCATGGCGGCCGTAGGTGCCGACTTCCTCCGCCGTCGTATCGCCCCCCTTCAAGACAGGAAAAGGCCGGCTTGGGAGTTCGGCGGCGCAGGAGATATAATGAGGCTGCGTACCGGGCTGAACTCCAACTTCACGGCGCTGGAGTTGAGGGGGATGGTCCGGGAACTCTTCAAATTCGACCCGGCCCATCCAGCGTGGTTCAGGCTCCCCCGAGGTGTGGTGCCCCTCTGCAACAGCTCAGCACGGGATCGCCTCGTCGCCATGATGCCCGCGTGCGATTCACACGGCGTGGATCGATCGTGGATTCCGCCAAAGCCATCGGACATCCTCGACTTCTTCGACACCCTTGAGGAGGTGGCGAAGAACAAGGACGAGATCCGGGGTCTGACACGAGACACCACGGACGAGGAGCTCGCGTACATAGCTTCTCGGGCCGAAGAGGCCGTTGCAGCCGCAGCGGCAGGGCAGTTCGATTGCACGCCCGAGGAGGCAGAGTCCGCGGAGGCGTCCTACCAAACGGAGGCGGCGGAGATCTGCCGGTTGCTGAATCTTCCTCCCGGCGCGCTTGCCGGGGTCCCTTCTCTGGAGCACTCCGGGATCCCCGGAATTATGGCTGAAATTGCAGCAAGCGGTGGTGCTGCCGGAGGGAACAGAGGCGCCGGAGGGAGTCGGGGCGCCAAAGGTAAAGGGGTCGCAGCACAGGGTGCTGGGCCTGGTGAGCCGGCCGGCGAGGAGGAGGGGGAAAACGTCGCGGTCGCCGAGGATGCCGGCGGGTCCACGGACCTTTACGACGACGACCTCTCCTCGTCGTCGGAAACATCCCCGCCCCGGGCGAGCCCCAAGCGCTCCCCGATGAAGCGCCTCCATGGCGGGGCGGAACGAGCACGCAAGCCCCGGAACTACTGCTCGCCCGGGCAGCGCAAGCTCTCCGGGGGAGTCGAGCCGTGCCGGGGGCGACCAGCGCACCAGATGTGGCGGAGGCGACTCGCGTGCAGGCCACAGCGAAGGCGCCTCATAAGCCGGCGCCGAGCGGTCAGGGGCCTCCTCGGAGCGGGGCGGCGGCTCCGCCCACTTTTCGGGCCTCGACCGCCACAGGGGCCGGGTCTTCGCAGCCCCCAGGCCCGAGGATCGCCAAGCGCCCGAGAGGGCCTCCGTCTCCTGCTCCTCACACCGACGCGTCCCAGGTGCGGTACGACCTCTCCGCCTTGAGCGAAGACGACGAGGAGGAACAGGAGTGAGTCCCCAAGACATTCATCTTCGTAAATTTCGCCTCGGTCGTTGCCGATGCTAATCTTGCTTTTTGTGTTGGCTTTAGGACCTTGACTGAGCGGGCGGCGAAGAGAACCAAGGCGCCCGTGGTCGAGATTGCGGACGACTCGCCCGTCGAGGGGGCCGGAGACGCCCCGGACCCGAGTTTGCCGGACCCGAGCGCCGTTCCGAGGAGCAGCCCCCAGTGCAGCCCCCAGCGTAAGCCTGGGTTCCGCACCTTTGCTTGTCGGGTACATCTGATAGCTTCATCTCATCCCAATATCTTGACGTGTTTGTCTTGACTTGCGCAGGGATGGAGCCGCAGCAACAGGAGCATCCGGAGGTCGTCCCCGAGGAGCAGGCAGTCCCTCCATCCCCGCCAAGGCCGGATTCCCCGGCAAGGGAGAGCGTCCCGACAAGGGCGGGTACTCCGCCAAGTGCGAGTAGCCCGACGAGGGCGGCCACCCCGGCAAGGGATGGTTCCCCGGCAAGAGAGCCTGCCGCCGAAGACGTCCGCCAAGGTAAGTTCTGCGACTTCGCCTTCTCGGTGTTGTCTTTCTTTGGATATTTGCTTGAACCGCTTTTCGCTTTTCCTTTCTTCTTCTAGACCCTCCCCTTCCCCCGGAGCGGATGGAGACGGAGGTCGTCGTCGGGGAGGAGGAGGAGGTGCATGGTGGCAGCGGTGGTGCTCCTCTGTCGAGGACGCGGCGGGGGCCGCCGAACCACACGCTACCGAACTGCCTCGGCTTCCCGCAGCGCCGGAGAGGGGACGGCAAGCGCACCACCGTCCGGAGGCTGCAGGAGCGCGTCAAGCCGTGCCGACCGCCGATCCTTCCGTCAAGCGAACAGCCCGGCTGCTACCCGAGGCCCCAATGGTGTCTTCATCCGGATCCGTGGGCTTCCTCGTCGCGGGCGCCCGTGGAGGGCGAGGCCTTCGACGGGGAGATTCTCGCCTCCTGGTTTGAAGGTCGTCGCGGGGCGGCGGGAGCGGTGGACCCGATGAGAAGCTACTTCAGCAGATCCTGGCCCTTACCGGGCCGGCGGTAGCTTGCTTCCGGAAGCCCTTGCCGCCAAGGCCGCCGAGGAGATGGAGAAACGCGCGGCGGAACTCCGTGCTGCCAATCAAGCTGCTCTCCGCGAGGTGTCGGAGAGGCGCGAGCAGCTCTCCGGGCAGTATGAAGAGTGGCTGTTGGAGAAAGCCGAGGCCGAGGAGCAGCAACGGCTCGCCGGGGTGGAGCTGTCCCGGCGAGAAGGGGAGCTTAACCAGCTGAAGGTTGCCCTCGACGCCCAAGAGGAAGACCTCGCCGCTCGGGAGCAAGCCCTTGGCGGGGAGTTGAAGGAGGCGAAGACGCCTTGGCGACATGGAGGCCGCCAAAAAGGATCTCGCCGCCAAGGTCGCGCAACTGGAGGAGCTGTTGAAGGTGGATTCGGAGAAGATTGCCGCGCTCGCCACGGAGCGCGAGGAATTCACTCGCACCAACTCAGAGCTCCAGGTGCGTCTTGCTGAGAAGGGCGACGAGCTGAAGGCCGCCAGGGATTCCGTCGAGGATCTTGAGCGGAAAGTTTCTGCGCTGACGGAGTCGCTCGACGCTGCCCGGGCCCAGGAAACCAAACTGAAGGAAGAGCTCCGTGAGGAACGATCCTTAGTGGCCGGCGCCAACAGAGCAGCCGAGGATTTCCGCCGCATCGTCGAGATATGGACCGAGGAATTGGTGTCTTCCGCAACCGCCATCGACCAAGAGCTGTTGGCGCTGAAGTTGGAACACCTCATTTACTCCCCGGATCCAAACCTCGCTCACAGTGCCAAGCTCAGCCTCTTCTTCAGGGGAGTCGCGCCAGCTCTCGCCAATCTGCGGACGAAGAGGATCCCCGCGCAGCTCGCCGAGGAGGCGCGCCTGTTGTGCGCGGGAACCATGGAGCGCGTGCTGACGAAGATCGTATACCGCAACCCCGGTATAAATCTCTCCAATGTCCTTCGCAGCTTGCCGGCCGACGCGGACATGGAGGCCTTGAAGGAGCAGGTCGCCCACATCATCGCCAAAGTGAACAAGATCCCCAGGATGGAGGGCGGCCGCGTAGACTAGGCCCTTCTTTTTTTTTCTTGTTCCCTTTTGCTGCTGCACAAGTCGCTACGAACTTATTAGTTACCGCGACAAGTTATCCTTTGCATGATATTTACCTTTATTTCAATTAATGATCGCAGAATCAATTCCCTTGTCCTTGATTCTCAACTCTGTATGTTTTAACCTTATGCTTCTAGGAGAGACTTGCCGGCGAGGGGCGAGGCCTTACCGGCAAGCAACCTCGCCGTGGCCAGTCGCAACACACTTAACTTGCAGAGTCGACTCGAACGCAAGATAAGGGCACGGCTGTCCGTCGGCAGGTTCCTCCGAGCACAGGTTTTCCATACAAGGCGTGGTTGTTCAAGGACGGCAATCTCAAAATTTAAAATTTTGAGCTGCGCAAATCCCGGCAACCTAGCCTTCGAGGCCTGCGCGTTCTCCGGCAGGTTACCCTTTCTTGAACGGCACTTGGAGTGCTTGGTTCATCCCTCATTTCCTCTCCCCCTGGCAAACTTGTGCGGGAGGAACATTCCTTTTGCTTAAAAAACAAGGAGAAGAAATAAGAGAACGGGCACGAGGCCTTTTGACGCGCTATTGCTTGTCGGGCACGCGTGCCATACGAAAAGATGCCAAATAATTCATGCAAATAGCAAAGAAGAGCATGGAAAGGAGGCAGATAACGCACGACACGGGAACTTTATTGCTGCGCGGGGTCTGCGCCCGGCTTTGTACAAAGGGTTACATGCAACGGCGGCAAGGCTTTTGTACAAAAGGTGGTTGCCGGAGCGGATCACGGCAACCGCGCCTTATGGGTAGAACTTGCGAAGATGCTCTATGTTCCAGGAATTACTCACTGGCAAGCCTTCTTCGGTCTCGAGCCGGACAGCGCCGGGTCTCGTGACTTGTCTCACCCGATAAGGGCCTTCCCACTTCAAGGCCAACTTGTTGGAATTCTTGGCGGACTGAACACGCCGAAGAACAAGGTCGCCTTCCTCGAGGCTCCTGGCTTTGACCTTGCGGCTATGGTAGCGGCGCAAGGCTTGCTGGTATCGAGCAGCTCGTACAGCAGCCTGGAGACGTCCCTCCTCGAGGAGCAATGCGTCGTCTTGTCGCAGTTGCTCTTGCTCGAGCTCATCATAAGCGAGCACTCGAGGAGATCCGTACACGAGTTCCGTGGGGAGAACTGCTTCTGCTCCGTAGACTAGAGCAAAGGGTGTCTGCCCGGTGGCTCGGTTTGGTGTCGTTCTGATTGACCAGAGAGCCGCCGGCAGCTCCTCTATCCAATTTCTTCCGCACTTGCGCAGCCTGTCGAAAGTTCTCGTCTTGAGTCCGCGCAACTCTTCCGCATTGGCCCTTTCTGCTTGACCGTTGCTCCTTGGGTGAGCAACGAAGCTAACAGCACCTTGGCGCCAAGGTCTTGGACATATTGCATGAAGGTGCGGTGGTGAATTGTGTACCGTTGTCGGTGATGATCCGGTTGGGGATCCCAAACGGCATACAATCGACCAAGAACTTGATCACGATCTGTCTTGTCACCTTTCTCACTGCTCCACTTCGGCCACTTTGTGAACTTGTCGATCGCTACGCATAAGTACTCAAAGCCCCGACGGCAGGGGAAGGGCCGAGGATGTCGAGCCCCAGGAGAAGGGCCAAGACAAAGGGATTGTTTGGAGAGCTTGAGCTGGTGATGAATTTGCTTTGCATGGAACCGACACGCTTCACACTTGGTTACTAGTGCGATTGCATCTTGGAGCTTCGGCCAAAGAACCCTTGCCGAAAGCCTTTCCGCAAGCGCCTCTGCGCCAATGTGGTGGCCGCAGATGCCTCCGTGAACCTCTCGCCAACAGCTGTTGTCCATCTTCCCTGGAGATGCACTTCAATCTGACACCATTGAGCCTTCTTCTGTATAGCTCGTTGTCCACGAACTGGTACATACTTGACTGTCTGGTTATCCTTTCTATCTCTTCAGGATCGTCAGGAAGTTCTCCAGTTTGCAGGAAACGGACGATCTGCTGCGCCCATGCCGGAGCCCGGGGCTCGACGACCAGGACTAAAGGCATGAGGGCCGCTGCGGGAACCTTCGCTTCTACGGCAAGAATCTCTGGCTCCGTCGGAGCTGAAGGTTCCCCGGCAAGCTTGCCGGGGCAAGTCTTGTCGGGAACACTTGCTTCGATCGCACAGATCTGATGATCGGCGGGAGCTGATTGTTCCTCAGCGTCCTGGAGGTTAGTTCTGGGGACTTTGGCGGCGGCCTCAGGGAGGTCCGCCGGCAAGTAGTCGCCGGACATCAACTTTCTCTTCTTGGACTGCCCAATTGATGGTGCCACAGAAGGTTGAGTCAGCCTGAGCAAGAAGGTCCCTGGTTCCACAGGTAACTTCATTGAAGCACACTTTGAAAGGCCGTCTGCGATTTCATTCTGAGCTCTCGGAATGTGTTCCATCTGCAGACCTTCAAAGCGCTCCTCAAGCTTCCTTACTTCATCCACATAGGCTTCCATCAAAGGGCTCTGATAGTTCTTGTTAACTTGCCGGACCACCAACTGGGAATCCCCCCGCACAATCAGCTTCTTGATCCCAAGCTCGGCCGCAATCCTGAGGCCGGCAAGCAAGCCCTCATACTCAGCGGTGTTGTTTGTCGCTTGCTCTCTTGGAAAGTGCATTTGGATAACATACTTGAGGTGCTCTCCGGTTGGCGCGACGAGTACGACGCCGGCACCGGCGCCTTGTAGCGAGAAGGCACCATCGAAGTACATTACCCATTCGCCGCTGTTCCTTGTCTTGGTGTACTTGTTTCTTGAACTTCTTCATCGGTGTTGGGGTCCATTCTGCTATAAATTCTGCGAGCCAGGCTCTGTATGGTTGAAATACTTTCAAATTTGAGTCCGGCTCGACAATTCCAAAGCCCACTCAGCGATCCTGCTGTTGCTACGGGTTGTGCAATATCCTCTTCAATGGAAGCGAGTGACCACTGTTATCTCGTGTGCTTGGAAGTAGTGGCGCAGCTTTCTTGAGGCCATGAGGAGGCCAAAGAGCAACTTTTGTACACCGGAGTACCTTGATCTGGCTCCCTGGAGAAGGGAGCTTACAAAATACACCGGACGCTGCACCATCTTTTTCTGCACCTCGCCTTGCTCCTGCCTAGGGCTGTCCTTGTCGGGGCCAGGGCTTGCCGGAACAGCCCCCTGCTTGTCGGTGGGCTGGCTTGCCGGTGGTGCGGCCTCCTCGTCGGACTCCCTCTCCGCTACTAGCGCAGCACTCACCACTTGGTTGGTTGCCGCTAGGTATAGCAGCAATTTCTCCTGTGGCTTAGGTGCGACAAGTATTGGAGTGGAGGACAGGTAATGTTTCAAGTCTTGCAGCGCTGTCTCCGCTTCTGGAGTCCACTTCATGGGTCCCGCCTTCTTCAAGATTTTGAAGAAGGGCAGGGCGCGCTCGGCAGACTTTGAAATGAATCTACTGAGGGCAGCCACACAACCTGCGAGCCTTCTGACATCCTTGATCCGCCTTGGGGCTTGGATCTGCTCAATGGCTTTAATCTTGTCGGGGTTGGCTTGATCCCCCTCTGAGACACAAAGAACCCGAGAAGCTTGCGGAGGGGACCCCAAAGACGCACTTCTCCGGGTTCAAATTTTAACTGTATCCTGCGCAGGTTCTGGAATGTCTCTTCTAAATCTTGAATCAGGGTATCCTTGCTCTTGCTCTTCACCACGATGTCATCCATGTAAGCTTCTACATTTACGTGGATCTCGGGCTCAAAGCGGTATACACTACCCTATAAACGTTGACCTGCATTCTTGATCCAAGCGGCATGCGTATGAAGCAATAGGTGCCACATGGAGTGATGAGCGCAGTTTCTCTTCATCCTCTTTGGCCATGAAGATCTGGTGATAGCTGATGCGCATCAAGGAAGCGAGTAGCTCACATCCGGCGGTGGAGTCAACAATCTGGTCGATCTTGCGGCAAGGAAATGGATCCTGGGACATGCTTTATTCACATCGATGAAGTCAATACATAGCCTCCACTTCCCGTTGGCCTTGCGCACGACAAGCGGGTTTGCCAGCCACGTCGGATGAATCACACCTCTAACCAGGCCTGCTGCCTCTAGCTTCTTGATTTCCTCCGATGAACTCTTGGCGCTCTCGGCTTGCTTCCTTACTTTACGCTTAACGGGCGCGTGAGGGCAAGCGGCAAGCTTGTGCTCAATCACCTTCACAGGAACACGGGGATGTCGGATGGTTGCCATGCGAACACATCGACATTCGCCCGCAGAAAACAACGAGCGCCGCTTTCCTATTTGTCTTTGCAAGCGTGGCATCGATGGTGAAGGTACCACCGATGCCGTCCTCCTTGGCGGGCACCTTCTTAGTCGCCGGCGGGCGGCCATTCCTTTTACCCTTGCGGCGGAGCTGGGCGGCGCATCCTCGATGGCGGCGCAACACTCCGAAGGGTGCTGTTGCGGAGTGGGTCTCGGGCGCTTGCGGACTTGGTCTTCGTCTTTTTCCCTTGGGAACTTCAGCGGCAAGTGCATCCTTGTCGGCCGCCGTGACGCATCCCGGTAAATCTGGTCGGTGCAGATAAGCGCGTCCTTCTTGTCGCTGCGGACAGTGATGACGCTTATCGGGCCCGGCATCTTGAGCACGTTGTAGGCGTAATGGGAAGCCGCCATGAACTTGGCGAGGGCGGACGCCAGTATCCGTGCTATGGCAACGGGATATCGGCGACGTCGAAAGTGACGCGCTCGGTCCTGAAGTTGACCTCCCCGCCAAAGGTCACCGGCAAGGTGATTTTCCCCTTGGGCTTGCTCCTCCCCGGGTTGATTCCTTGGAAGGGGCCGGTCTCTTCGAGCTCGTCGTCTGGGATTTGGAGTTTCTTGATCACAGCAGAGGAAATCAAGTTCAGCCCAGCCCCGCCATCGACCAACATCTTGGTGACCTTGAGGTTGCGGATGGTGGGTGAGACCAGCATCGGCAGGCACCCGACCGCGGTGGTACGGTCGGGGTGATCCTCAAGATCGAAAATGATGGGCGTACTGGACCATTTGAGGAGTCTGCGTGACTCCATGGGCGGCTCTGCCGCATTCACCTCTCGTGCCCACTGCTTTAGTTGGCGGTGAGAGGTGTGCAGCGAAGCGCCGCCGTCAACGCATAGGACCTCCGTGGCCTTCTGAAATTCCTGCTCACTGTCGTCCTCATCCTCCACGTCCTCTTCGCCGTCTTCTTCGTCCTTGTCGCGGCTCCGAGAAGGTCGGTCACCTTGTCGCCGCTTGGCCTTGCGGAGGCCCTCCCCGACCGATTTAAAGGCCGCTTCTTCTCGGTTCTCCTCCGCCACCTTGGGCTCTCTCCTTGTCGCGCCTCTCGTACTCAGCCTTTTGCTGCTCGGCGAGATAATCAGCGCTTGCTTGCGATTGTAGAGGTCGTGGCCCTTGGTGCGGTGGATTTTGCGAGATTGTTTGCGGGACCGCCTCTGCTTGTCGGCTACCGCCACGAGGCGAGCTCCTTGCGGAGTTGCCGCCTGCGTTTGCTGGCGGGAGCCTCCTTGCGGACTTCTCGGCGGCAAGTACACATTCCTTGTTTCTCTTCTGAAAGTTCTGTCGCCGGCGTTTCTTTGCCGGGGCGGCGTCATCGGAGTCACTTCCTCCTGCGCGAGCGTCCTCTCCGGGGAGCCTTCTCCCCTCTTCAGCATCTATCTATCACCAGAGCGTAGAGCTCGCTGACATCCCGGATTTTGGTCATGGCCATCTCTTCACGCATGCGGCGGTTACGCACGTTCTGGTGGAACGCGCTGATGACCGCCGCTGGGTGGACGTCAGGGATGTTGTGCTGCACACGGCTGAAGCGTTGGATGTACTTGCGTAGGGACTCTCCTTCTTTCTGGGCCAGAATATGGAGATCACTTTCTTGGCCGTGGGGTTTGTGGCCGCCAGTGAAGGCACCGACAAACTGATGACAAAGATCCGCCCAAGAGGAAATGGAGCCCTCCGGCAAGTGCATAAGCCAAGAACGAGCGTTCGCCTAAGCACGAGCGGAAGTAGTTCGCGAGAATCTTCGTCGCGCCCGCAGCCTGCACCGCGATGGTGTAAATCTTGAGAAACTCCGAGGGTGTGTCTTGCCGTCGTACTTCTCCGATGCGTCGGGCTTGAAGTTTTTCATGCTAGGCCATCGGGCGCGCCGCGATTCACGGGTGAACAGCTGGGCAGCCCGCCAGCGACGTGACAAGTCGCTGGCTCGCCCGGCGTCGCGCTTCGACAGTGCTCCCAGCTCTGGTCGATTGTCGCCGAAGTCTCGGCGGCGCCGATCGTGGTCCGTGCATCTTCTTGCCGCCGCTTCGTTGAGGACCTGACGTTGATCTCGACGAGCCAGCTGGTCCGACGATGCCGTGGAGCCGCTGTCGTCGGCGTTATTCCGCGAAGCGGCGTCTTCGTTTCAGCGGCGGGAGTGCACGGTAATCGCACCCAGCGGTCTTGTCGCCGCGAGCTTCGCCTTCCCGCTTGCCGCGGCCGCGAGCCGCAGCTGCTGCCGACGATCGTTGTTGGCGGGCGACCAGGCTCGATGGTAGCCCTCCATTCTCGACCTTGTCCGCCGCCGAGGGAAGTCGAGAGCATTTGCGCTCGTGAGCGCTTCAAGGAAGTGGAGGGAAGCGGGAGCGAGCGGCGCTTGAGCGAGACGCGCTGGGCTCCGAGAGTGTTGGAAGGAGCAGGTCTGTCTGGCGCCTTCGCTTTGCCGTGTCGGGCGGGGTCCGAACATCTCGCGAGCCCCGGCGTGTCCTCGTTCCAACAAGCGGATACCACCTCACGTGGTATGGCGCTGCTGGTCGCCGTCGCTGAGATGGACGTGGGTCTACGGAGGCCGAGGCGTGGTCCTCCGTCCCTGCCCTCGATCTGGTGGCACCGCGAAGCGCTCGCCGGTGTCCACCTTCCACCGGCGTCTCCTCCGCCGCCGTCGCTCGGGGCGGCGGGAAGACGGAGATGGGTCTGCGACCCTCGAAGCTCTCGCCTTGAGGCCATGACGCAGATTGTTGATGAAGCCGCCGACGGCCGGAGGGTTGATGAAGAGTCTTTGCGCGAACGCCGGATCAGGTTCGCGACAACCTCGACGCCCCTACCGCGCGCGCCAGAGATGTCGGCGCGGGATGGTCGCGTCGGCACCTATGGGGCCGGGGCCCCTTCGTGTGTTCGGTAGGAGGGCGGAGGCTGCACGGAGAGCAGATCGAGGCGACGCACGCGGGGGATTTTTACCCAGCTTCGGGCCGCGATGGTCGCGTAAAACCCTACTGCTGCATTGTGTTGTATTTGATCTTGCTCAAGGATGCGAGCAAAACGGTGGAGTGGTGTGCGAAATCCTCGCGGGAGTTGCTAGTCGCCGAGCCCTCTCGCGAGAATAGCAAATGGTTGGAACCCCCTCTACGTTGTGCATGGGCCTCCTTTTATAGGGCAAGGGGTCACCGACAGGTGTCAACGTGAGGTAGAGGGGTAAAAACGTAAAAGAGGTGGTAGTTGGAGCAGTCGGAACAAAGCAGCTCTGATGCTTTCTACCTACTTTTGACAGAGGGGGACAAGGACATTAAATGCCCGTCGCCGTCGCCCCAAAAGCTCCCGCCATTGCGTCTTCTTCCGCCACGGCGGCGAAGCCACCACCGTGGTGTGCCACCGCATCCTTCATGCAGCGCAGCCACCCGCCACGCGTCTCTGGAGAAGGCTGGAGGCGACGCGTGGGCGAATGAGCTGGGGTGCGGGCACGTAGCATAGCTCTTCCCGGCAAGCACCTCGCCGGGGCCTTGATCTTGCCGGACCCGGGGGCTTGTCGGGCTCTGTGACTTGCCGCCCCCCGGGTCCTCGCCGGGGCGCACGCGGGGCGCCGAGGCGTGTCTTCTGTGATGTGGTTTTCTGGTCCTCCCGACGAGCTCCTCTCGCCGGGGATCTGCAGGAGTAATGTAGCCCTGAGCCTGGAATGGCCTTCCCGGCAAGCTCCTCTTGCCGGGGTCTTGAGTTTTGGTCTTGCACACTTTGTTCTTGAATGGCTTGGCAGGGAGCCGGAATGGTCTCCGGCAAGCATACGGTGGATCTTGCTGTGGGGAGCTGCGGCTACCCGTGCACAAGTTGGGGTACTGAGGTACCCCTACCTTAGTACACCGACAGTTTTGCACCCGTTGTATTTGAACGTAGAGCCTATCACACCCGATCATCACGTGGTGTCTCAGCACGAAGAACTTTCGCAACGGTGCATACTCAGGGAGAACACTTCTTGATAATTAGTGAGAGATCATCTTAAAATGCTACCGTCAATCAAAGCAAGATAAGATGCATAAAAGATAAACATCACATGCAATCAATATAAGTGATATGATATGGCCATCATCTTGTGCTTGTGATCTCCATCTTCGAAGCACCGTCGTGATCACCATTGTCACCGGCGCGACACCTTGATCTCCATCGTAGCATTGTTGTCGTTACGCCATCTATTGCTTCTACGACTATCGCTACCGCTTAGTGATAAAGTAAAGCAATTATAGGGCGTTGCATTTCATACAATAAAGCGACAACCATATGGCTCCTGCCATTCTCGATAACTTCGTTACAAAACATGATCATCTCATACAATAAAATATAGCATCACGTCTTGGCCATATCACATCACAACATGCCCTACAAAAACAAGTTAGACGTCCTCTACTTTGTTGTTGCAAATTTTACGTGGCTGCTACGGGCTTAAGCAAGAACCAATCTCACCTACGCATCAAAACCACAACGATAGTTTGTCAAGTTGATGCTGTTTTAACCTTCGCAAGGACCGAGCGGAGCCACACTCGGTTCAACTAAAGTTGGAGAAACTGACACCCGCTAGTCACCTGGGTGCAAAGCACGGCGGTAAAACCAGTCTCGCGTAAGCGTACGCGCAATGTCGGTCCGGGCCGCTTCATCCAACAATACCGCTGAACCAAAGTATGACATGCTGGTAAGCAGTATGACTTATATCGCCCACAACTCACTTGTGTTCTACTCGTGCAAATAACATCAAACCATAAAAACCTAGGCTCGGATGCCACTGTTGGGGAACGTAGTAATTTCAAAATTTTCCTACGCACACGCAAGATCATGGTGATGATATAGCAACGAGGGGAGAGTATTGTCTACATACCCTCGTGACCAAGCGAAGCGTTGACGCAACATAGAGGAAGTAGTCGTACGTCCTCCCGGTCCGACCGATCCAAGCACCATTACTCCGGCACCTCCGAGTTCTTGACACGCGTACAGCTCGATGACACACCCTCGATCTCCAATCCAGTAGAGGCTCAGGGGAGTTCCACAAGACGACGGGCGTGGTGACGATCTTGATGTTCTCCACCGCAGGGCTTCGCCTAAGCACCGCTACAATATGACCGAGGTGTAATATCGTGGAGGGGGCACCGCTGCGGCTAAGGAACGATCAATGATCAACTTGTGTGTCCTAGGGTGCCCCTACCCCGTATATAAAGGAGGGAGGGAGGAGGTGGCCGCCCAAGGAGGCGCGCCATAGGAGGAGGAAACCTACTCCAAGTAGGTTTCCCTTTTCCTTATCTTATTTGGAGGGGAAGGAAGGAGTACTAGTAGTAGGAAGGAGTACTAGTAGTATGAAAGGAAGAGGGGAAGGAAAGGAAAGGGGGGCGGCCCCTTCCCCAATCGGATTGGGCTTGGGGCGCGCCCCCTTGCTCCTTCTCCTTCCTCCTACATGGGCCCAATAAGGCCCATATACTTCCCGGGGTTCGGTAACCTCCGGAGCTCCCAGATATTCCCAAACTCTTCCGAACCTTTCCGGTGTCCAAATATATCCGTCCAATGTATCAATCTTTATGTCTCGACCATTTCGAGACTCCTCGTCATGTCCGTGATCATATCCGGGACTCAACAAACTTCGCACATCAAAATACATAAACTCATAATATAATTGTCATCGAAACCTTAAGCGTCACGGACCCTACAGCCGAGAACGATGTAGACATGATCGAGACATGTCTCGGTCAATAACCAATAGCGGGACCTGGATGCCCATATTGGTTCCTACATATTCTACGAAGATCTTTATCGGTCAAACCGCACAACAACATACGTTGTTCCTTTGTCATCGGTATGTTACTTGTCCGAGATTTGATCGTCGGTATCCAATACCTAGTTCAATCTTGTTACCGACATGTCTCTTTACTCGCTCGTAATACTTCATCTCATAACTAACTCATTAGTTACATGCTTGCAAGGCTTAGGTGATGAGCATTACCGAGAGGGCCCAGAGATACCTCTCCGACAATCGGAGGACAAATCCTAATCTCGAATTATGCTAACTCAACATGTACCTTCGAAACACCTGTAGTACTCCTTTATAATCACCCGATTACGTTGTGACATTTGGTAGTACTCAAAGTGTTCCTCCGGTAAACGGGAGTTACACAATTCTCATAGTTACAGGAACATGTATAAGTCATGAAGGAAGCAATAGCAGAATACTAAACGATCAAGTGCTAAGCTAACGGGATGGGTCATGTCAATCACATCATTCTCCTAATGATGTGATCCCATTGATCAAATGACAACACATGTCTATGGTTAGGAAACATAACCATCTTTGATTAATGAGCTAGTCAAGTAGAGGCATACTAGTGACTATATGTTTGTCTATGTATTCACACATGTATCATGTTTCCGGTTAATACAATTCTAGCATGAATAATAAACATTTATCATGATATGAGGAAATAAATAATAACTTTATTATTGCCTCTAGGGCATATTTCCTTCAAATGCCCGTGTGAGTTTCGAGATAGCTGCAAGGTCCAAAGAGCTTGTTGCGAAGCCGTCTCCCACAGAGAATGAGAACAACAACAAGAAGAAGAAGAATAAGAAGAATAAGAAAAATCTGCACCAACAGGAGGGCATTATGGATGGATGAACTATTTCCTCTCTTGTAAAAAAATTTATTCCCTCTCGGTGTATATTGATATAGATGGACTATTTCAATGGTGTGCATGAACAGAGTAGTAGCGTGGATCCGCTTGACTATAAGGAACTATTTATCCGCATATATAGCTTTCTCTGCTACTCCTTCCAGTGATCGGTATATAGTGCATGTGTCCGTAGACATGATAGCTTGTCCATGGAAGTTCAACTACGGCGACCATCATGTTTCATCTCGCGATTCCCACGACGCCTCTCCAACCCATGGCACCACGCCCCCCGACGTGCGCCTCACCCCTCTCGGCTGCACCGGCCCTCTGCCTTTGTGTGCATGACATGTGGGCCACCTAAAATGCGGCGAGCATCAAGTTTCTACCACAGCCACCCGCGATTCCCACGACGCCGCCCGAACCCATGAAACCACACGTCCCCCGACCTGCGGCTCACCCCTCTTGGCCCCACTGCCCCTCTGCCTTTGGGAGCATTACATGTGGACCAGTCACCTATCGGGTCCACATGTTATTGACTCAAAGGTAGGTGTAGTAAGGCGCTGAAGCTCAGTCTCGACGGCCCTGAGAGGGAAATGTGGTGCTCCCACAGCACGAACTCGTTCCAAACTCGAGATTTGTTTCTTTACTATACATGCACGCAAAGATTTAATGGACATTGTAATCTCAACATGTGATGGGGAGCTCTAAATTTGAATTTGAAACTTATAAAACGAAAAGATTCAAACAAATAAACTGGGAGAGAGGGATTATATCGTAGGATGTGTCCCATACAAAATAAGCCCCCTGGTTTGTCACCGCGAAGATGCGGTTAGAAAGGAGCACAACGTCTTCCTACTCATACGACAACAAATCGGCCACAGACAGCATGGTCCGCCTTTGACCGCCATGTGCAAGGTTCGTGCTATCTTTTATTCAATCTCATAGTGGTTCCATCGTACCAATTCATGCGGTGGCCCGTTGCATGGCTGATCCCAGTGTTGGACAAAGGTTCTATGGGAACGGTGTCAGCATTGTAAATGTTGTGCAAATTGATGTTGGTACCCTCCCGTACATATGCAAGCCAATCTCCACTCGCACCGAGCCTAGCCTCGTGAAACAAAGGCGGGGAGAATTAGGAAATGGACACGATAGTCTTTAGAATGCATTTACTACGTGATCAAACTCATCTTACCTGCTCATCGGAGGAAATCCGAGTGCCCCTCAACGTCGACATCTCAAGGGGCGTCAACTTGCAACTACGGCCACGCTGCGCTGGAGAGACCCCCAAGGAAACATCCTTGTGCGTTCCACGGAACATCAAGATGCATTTGTATGAGTAGTTTATCTTGTGAGAGAAAAGGATGAACGAGGGAAGTCCTCTAGAGATAGAGATGGACACTACTACTACCAATGTGCTGGCCCGTGCGTTGCAATGGATCCAAACTAGTAGAATAATACTTGTTCACGTGCTTGAAATATAAACACTCTATTTTTGATATACATGTACCAGCAGACATGACAGCTTGTCCGTGGAAGTTGAACCACGGCGACAATCACGTTTCTTGTTTCTACCACTGCCACACCCACACGCGATTCCCATGATGCCGCTCCAACCCACGGCACGACGTCCCCCAATGTGGACATGGATCCTCTGACGTGGCTAACACTACCTTGCCCTGCCTTTCCTTCGCTGACAGGTGGGACCCACGCTTATGGGTCCCACATGTCAGTGACAGAATGGTAGGATTGTTCGTGCCCCTCATCCCTCTCGGCCCCACCGCTCCTCTGCCTTTGTGTGCATGACATGCGGGTCAGCTGAACTGCGGCAACCATCAACTTTCTACCACAGACACACCAGATTGGACGCGGTTTGCCTGCTCCGCTGTTGTGCTCGGATCCGTACTCCCACACCATCAAATTTTCATCCAGCAGCTATGACACATTTTGTCCCGGGCATCAATCCTCAGCTGGAGTACTTATGTACTACAGGTAGTACCCGCCGGTGTGGCCATCTACGCCTCGTAATGCCCCGACGCCCAGCTGTGGTACCCTCGCCACGACCACGCCACCACCGGCCGGTTCATCTCGAACGAGTGAGTTGCGAACCACTCCACCACCATGAGAATGACATGTGGGCCAGCCGCATTTAAGGCCCACATGTCATTGACTCATAGGCCGGGCACTAAGCCACTGAAGTTCGGTCCCGTGGGCCTCGAGAGGAAAATGTAACTCCTGTGGCAGGCCTTGTGGTGCTCCCGTAGTACGAGCTCGTGCCAAAACTGGAATTTGTTTGTTACTACTACTAGTGCTAGTAGTAAGGTACACGTGCATTGCACACATGAGATTCTGGTGGTTTGTGCATTATGCTTCTACATGTGGAGTTTTCTGGATTCTAACATGTGGCAAAATTTGGTGGAATGTAAGGTTAGGAAAGTTTGATTAACTTAGGTGAGTGTTTGGTTCAAGCCACACCTTAGGCAAGCCACACTGGCCCCACATGACATACACACAAAAAATGTGGCAAGATTCCCTTAGGCTTGCTAACTTGTGGCAAAATTTGGTGGAATGTAAGGTTAGGCAAGTTTGATTAACTTAGGTGAGTGTTTGGTTCAAGCCACACCGTAGGCAAGCCACACTGGCCCCACATGACATACACACAAAAAATGTGGCAAGATTCCCTTAGGCTTGCCAACTTGTGGCTCTCATTTTGAAGAACTTATTAATAACTTTGCCTGAGCTTAGTTGTGGCAAAGTTAGTCATGAATTAAGTTCAACCATGGAGTCTTCTAGATTATACATGTGGAAGAATCTGGTGGATGATATCCAATGGGCAGTAGTGCTCGGATTTGCCATCTTTGTACTGTCGGATTGGCTTCATCCAACGACCAACTTTCAATGTTTTTCACACACTATATAGGGGGTATAGATATAGATGTGCCGGTCCATTGCAATGGATCCAAAGTATATCTATTTAGTGGAGTGCACTCTAAACACATCATCTATTTATTTTTCTCTAACCTTCCGTAGCCACGCAACCAAGCCACATAAGCTTCATGGGTGCCCCCCACATCATATTATTCATACTACGTTGATTGAAAAAAAGATAAATCACCCAAAACAAGATCTTCCCTTTTTTGTTCCTACGATGTTGTGTCGTGCACGTATCTACTAGTAGTTGTATAGTGGTAGTACTAGTAATATAATAGTATTAGGAGTACAAACTTGGTAGGAGTAGTATTAGTATGGAATGCTCCTACTCTATCAACGAGCCCCGTCTGACACAAAATTTCTTGGCTTCCGTGCTACAGCTAGATCTTCCCCTTGTTTCTGTTTTCCAACTCGGCGGCGGGTGGGGTGTCAGTTTGCTCAACGGGCGGTCCCACATGAAAATGAAAATGCTAGGCACAGGGGCGGAGCTATGTGAGGGCCAACACGTGCCCTGGCCCGCCCGACCTAGCAGGATTTTCGTAGTTGTACATCCAGTTTTGAGGCATGTAACATCAACGCAAGGGTAATTTCTATAGCCTAGCTAGACTGGCACGCCCAATGTTTTGCTTCAAGCTCCGCCACTGCTAGGCAACATGCCTTCCCTAAGCTATGTGTCGTGTCGGACGGGCCGTGTTGTACTCCTGATTCCCGGGCGTGTGGGGGTGCGACGCGAACGTGGCAGGCCTTTTCCTTTTACTAGCAATGTGCCCGTGCGTTGCCACGGATCCAAAGTAGTAGAATAGTAGTATTTGTTCACAAACTTGAAAGAAATCACTATTGTTTTGATATACTCCTAATATATTACTCCCTCCGTACCTAAATATTTGTCTTTTTTGAGATTTCAAATGGACTATCACATACGGATTATATAGACATATTCTAGTGTTTCTAGCAAGATGCCCGCGCGTTGCACAAAGTTGATGGAAAAGGTAAGCGCAACTTATAAATTGACGGATGGAGTACTAGTTACAGTTATGCATATAATTAAGCAAAGGGATCGCACATGTCGGTATTGACTGGAACGAGAATGCAACAGCACAATAAGAATTAAGGCCACGATGATGCGATCGCAGTGGTGGTTACGGAAGGCAATAAGAAAGATGGATCCACGAATGTACGACCTCCTCCTCCTCAACTTAGTGCGTCGGGCCACCGACCGGCGGCTAAGGAGCGGCGGCTTTTGTGGCGAGGTCGAGGTGCTTCTCAACAAAGGCATCCAAGGCTTCCAGCCGGTTGAGGAAGGCCGACGTCGTAGCGTCCTCACTGGCCTTGTAGATACCTATGTACACGATTTGCTCGCACACGTGGATGTGTAGGTCGACGAATTCTTGCAGGATGAGGTGCCTCGCAGCAAGCGCGACCTCCAGGTGGACATTCTTCATGGCGTTGGAGGGCAGTCGCAGGGCCACCAGTGCTTGAAAGAGGTTCCGGCCATGGAGGCCGGTTAGGGTGGCAGGCAATGAGGAGCCCGGGCGCGCGGGCTGGAGGAGTACGGCGATGTCGCCCGTGAGCTTCTTGAGGACGGTGAACTTGTTGCTGGTGCAACGATCATCTGGTCCAACTAAGAGTCGTAGTTGGCGTCGACGGCGGCCATCCACCAGCCGGTCTCCAACACCGTCTGGAGACGATCCTCGACGCCATGCCGCAGGCCGGCGTCGTGGACCATCTGGTGCAGTCGCTTGCCGCTCACGCACATCGCCGCCATGGGTCTGGAGCGAGCTCTTTTGCGCTTAGTGTAGGTGCTTAGGCAAGTGCTTAGGTGCGTAGGATGTGGTAGATGCATTGGAATGGAGGAGGGGCGCCTTTATATGAGGGCAATGAGGGCAAACTGCGTTGCATTCACATCGTGCAACCTCTTTTCCCGGACCTCCTCCCATTACTTCCCTCATGCATTAATTGAAGGAGGATGCATTGGACGTTCAACATATCGGGAACCGCTACTCCCTCCCTCGTCTGCATTAAAGGCATATCGGGAACTGCGCCGCCCGCTGTTAAATCAAATACTCCCTCCGTCTAGGTGAGTATTATAAGTCATCTTACGAAAACCAAATACTAGTAAGACTAGCCACTGTGGGAGTGACTTCAGCAGTAACATCGAGTCCAACTCAGAAAATTTGCTTATGTGGCAGTGAGTTAATGAGGAGAGAGGTAGTTATAATAACTTACTAGCTAGTTACTGTAACATCACATGTCCCAATGCAATATGAGTCTATAACCTAATAAATGAAGCTTTGCACGTTACCACACTTATGTCACTACTACCTCTGTCCGGGTTTATTGGTCCCCATTGTATTTCGTGCAAATTTTGACCATAGATTAAACTAAGAAAATGTTCACACATGTCACCAAACATTATGTTTTTCAAAACTATGTTCAAATACGAATCCAATGAGATAATTTTTCTTGACATGCATTAACATTTTGTTAGTTAAATCTTTAGTCAAAATTTTGCACAAACTATAAAAGAGACCTATAAACCAGGACGGAGGTAGTACCCACTATGAAGGTAGTAACATAGTCCAGGGATATGTATATGTTACTAGTGTATGTTACTCACCATTTGGCTAGTCTGACACATAGGTGTGGTGCATTAACTCTCACGTTGTTTCTTATTTTTTGACATAAATAGAGGAATCAACCAAGAAGAGATGTGGGGCTTGTATGCTTTTAATGACTTGAGACTATCAAACATGACATGCAGTGGTCAGTTCGTTGCACAAGAACAAATACAACCCACGTCAGCACACACACATCTTATAGGATCACATCCAATGGCTATAAAAGATGAATGAGACCAAATTATATCTCATCTAGATGAGTTCTAGCAAAACTGTATTAATAATACTTAGTACTCCTGCGCCATGTATCATATAAGTATCATGTAGTACTTTATTTATTGCCATGTATGACACATAGTTCACGAGCGCTCTCTATATATACCACTTTTTTTTTTAATTTCAAGTTTTGCTCCATGGCGCAATCCATCGATACTACTACTATACAAAAGTGGAGTATATACATTTTTTAAAAGGCTAGAGGGCAGGGTAGTCTAGCTCGGTCGGTTTCACGAGAGGCGAGGGCCTTTGTGATTTGACGGCTCATTAATGCTGTCAAATCGAATAGTACTGCGCCGCCCGCTGCATGCCCGATGCCTCCATTAAACCCCTCCGTTAAACCCGCATGCAAACCGAGAATCCTACTCCGGCCACATGTCCGTTCATGAGCGGGCCGGAATTAAAAGCAACACCGTCCGAGGTCCTCCCGTCCGCCCTCAGTTTAAACGAGGCCAGACGCCGGCCAAACTCCTACCGTCCGCCCTCTATTTACACGAGGCCAGACAGACAGCGGGCAAGAATCGCACCCCTCCGCCGCTCCCCCATCTCCTCCTTCACCATTTTCTCCACCTTTTCGATGGCTTCCGATGAGCCGTTCTCCGGCATATTACCCGGCTGGGTGGCCCGCCGAGCCCTCCGGATACGGGCGAGGCCGCTCGGTGCTTCACCAACCTCGCTTGGCCCGACGGAGCCAGTTGCCGCCCCAAGCAGGCACGTGGTTCAGCAACTCGCCGCTCTAGTTCAGCTCGACGAGGAGTGGCGAGTTGCTCCACGCCGGCACGGCGGTGAGCACGCCGGTACGGGCGCCGTCGCTGCCGCATCGTACCGCGCCACCAGTGTCTGCGGTGGCCGCACCTCCCGTGTCTGTGGGCGCGCCTCCCGTGCCTACAGCAGCGCCATGCAGGCAGAGACAAAAGCCGGGTGCGTGGAGAGCGACCAGTCGGTGGCTAGCTTCTCCCTGTCCGCCGCCATCATCGAGGAGAAGTAGAACATGGGAGGCCGCCACCACTTGGGACCCATGAAGTCCACCGCCGAGGCGACGACCGCGGATTCAGGTGGTTTCTTTGCTGCTTCGTCTCTTCCGAGGACCTTCGTCGACCCCGCAAGTGTCTGACAGACATGAGGAAGACAAAGGGATCCGTGGGCGGCCATTTAGAAGTGAAATAAGTCTAGATATATCCATTTCTAGGACAAGTATTTCCGGATGGAGGGAGTATTAATTATACAAGAGAGCCGGATTGGCACCTCTTAGTTCATGTAAATGCAATGAAATCCATCATATTTATATGAAGATCTGGCTTTTTTATACGAAATCCTTCATGCTTATATGAAATCAATCCGTGTTGCACGAATTTCATCTGGTTGGTTAGAGTTGTAAAAATGTATGCCGCTGGCGTTTGATGTCGTCCTCCGCGGAAGGAAGCGGGAGGAAATTTGCCGGCTGCCATTGGAGATGCTCTTTATGCTGGAAATAATAGAGTGACATCCAATCCATTTGAGTTAATTGCTTGTATGATTGTCCCTCTATAAAAAGTTAATTGCATGTACAATGTACACGTGACTTGCAGGGTGGCTACAGCTTCGTACAGAAAGTTAAAAAGAAACAAGTCCATTCTTAATATTCTAAGTACTCTGTGGGTTCCACTGTTAGTATAGTAGCGAAAGAGGTATATATTAAATAAGTAGAGTAATATATAATATACAAATCTAAAGTTAAAAGACAGAATTCGAACTCATGTCATCGCGTCGCGAGCATCCGACGCTAACCAGCCCAGCACATTTTTGTTGTAGACCATGCTGGAGATACATCTCCATGTCTACTCTTATATATACTCCATTCGTTCCTAAATATTTGTCTTTTTCAGATTTCAAATGGACTACCACATACGAATGTGTATGTAGACATATTTTAGGGTGTAGATTCACTCATTTTGCTACGTATGTCTTTTCAGGAAGGGGTCAGATTTGTCCTTGATTTATTTATGAGGTATCCAGATGGCACTGCACCGCCAAGAAAAGAGGGTAACATGAAAATTATGGACTACTTTTTTGAGTATGTTGGTAAGGTCCGGTCATAGTCACTTGTTGAAATCTCTAAAAAGACAAATACTCCCTCCGTCCGGAAATACTTGTCATCAAAATGGATAAAAGGAAATGTATCTAGACGTATTTTAGTTTTAGATACATCTATTTTTATCCATTTTGATGACAAGTATTTTCGGACGGAGGGAGTAGAAAACAGAGTTGGTGATGATGGTGTGCGTGCCATCCTGCAATATAGGCCGTCTTTTAACAATGGCAATTTTGCAAAAATATACCCACACGTCTCTCCACATTCGCAAATAAGGCCTTCCCTCGTTCAGCCTTTTCTCTCACAAGATAAACTACTCATACAAATGTATCTTGATGTTCCATGCAACGCACGGGCAGCTAGCTAATTTCTTTTAAAGTAGTTGCTGCGATAATTGGGTTGAAGTGATATGTTTTACGTCTGCCCCGAATGATTTCAGATTCACTAGTAGTAACAAAGAAAAGGTTGCCTTGTTAATTAACAGAAAACAGGGTGAAAACTATCACATGAGGCCGGTAAAAACAAGGCACACTGGGTTCAGCGTCATCGTCACTACAGTTGTGCCTGCGCGCGAGAAGTCTACATATCGAGGGGGCTACCGAGCGAGGCACCGAGACACAATGTTTGAGAGAGAAACCAATTGACAGATTATGAACAGATCGAGTTGTCGCCCTTCTGCTATCATTGTTGGGGGGGGGAGGGAGAGAAAGACGTATCGAGAGTGTGCGCGGTAGGCACAGAGGCACAACTAGCGAGTGTGTGTGTGTGTGTGTGTGTGTTTGAAAGAGAGGTCAATAGATTATTATCAAGATCGATGTGCCACCCTACTCCTTCAGTGCCGGGTAGTGTGTGTGTGTATGTTTGAGAGAGAATCCAGTCGATAGATTAGTATCAAGATCGAGGTGTCACCCTACTCCTTCGGTGCCGGGTAGTGTGTGTGTGTATGTTTGAGAGAGAAGCCAGTCGATAGATTAGTATCAAGATCGAGGTGTCACCCTACTCCTTCGGTGTTGGGAAGTGTGGGTGTGTGTGGAGGCAGTGACACTCACATATCTCTACTCTTATAAAAAAACAGAGTTGGTGATGATGGTGTTCCTGCCATCCTGCAATATAGGCCATCCGATTTATATACGACGGACATGAAGGAAAATATGGCAATTTTGTAAAAAGATACCCACACCCCTCTCCGCATTTGCAAATAAGGCATTCCCTCGTTCATCGTTTTCTCCCACAAGATAAACTTCTCATACAAATGCATCTTGATGTTCCGTGCAACGCACATGGCCATCTTGCTAGTAGGGAGAAGGAGTTTGTGTGACACATATCTAGCTATATTAAGGGATAGGTAGATAGCATATGTGTGAGAGACATTATTATACTTTGGGACATTAGTGGGTGTGGGTGGGCGGAATTAAAGGGGTGGGCGTGTTAGACATAGAGAGCGTGTGTGTTTCTATGTGAGAGACTTGTAGGACGGGGTAGAAAGACGAATTTAACCCTGACGGAGGGAGAGAAATACACGAAGTGCGCGCGTGTGTGATTCCGACGCCCACAGGGAAATGAGATATGTATGCGTGTGAGAGAGATTGCACAATTCATTCACGTATCACTATCTAGAGATCGTGGACGTGCATCGCTTGAACATAAGTCAATATCTACTTCGTATCGTGGCCAAAGGTACAATATCGATTCAACGCTATAAAGATTGGACACTCACATATCACATTTTTTCCTATTTAAATAAACCTTTTTCATTTGTGCATGCCAAAGTTACAGTGATGTTTCTTCAAACAACCAATGTAGCTATCATGCACATGCACCATTGTTACTCTTGCATTCAAATTCATTAGTCTTGGATGATTTAAGTTTCTATTTTGAAGTAATATATGTAATATTCATATATGAATTTAACAGTTACGCAATTTATGAAATGGAGGCTATGTAATCATATGAGGTAACACTTTTAAGTAGCTAACTACAATATCCATTTCTTTTTGTGCGCCTCTACACTAACACGTCAATGCATTATGTTTAAAGTAAATAACCAATGGCACTAAATTATCTATTTACACGAGAAATACATAGGCTGAGCGTTTGATCCTTTTCTTGTGAATGCGCCACTACACCCGTAAGATTGGTCGCGCCCGTGTGAACGTCCAAGTTATCGGCGCATCATCCCGAGTTATTGTCTTTTTTTCTGGGGTGGACTTCACACCGCTTATTAATCACGACGCGCGCCCGTGTACACAGTCTAGCATGACCTTCCCGCTAGCACGGTCCAAAATTAGTTGAAACTGGATACGAACGATCCCGGGGGCGGCAAAATCTGCCGCCTCCTTCTAAAATTTCCGCCACCTTTAGCATGCAAAATCCCCCTTTTGTCCTTGGTGCACGGAGACCAACAGTTACAATACCGCCCTCATCTACATGATAGGTCGGGGCTGCTTTGGTAACTTCCGGTTCCCCCCACTACACGGCATCCCCATTTCCTCTCCCTCCCACAAAAACGAATAACTCCACAGCACCAGAGCATCTTACATCACGCCGTCCATACTTCATCGCCCTTTCTCCCCTCCCCTCTCGAAACCCTAGACTGCTCGTCCACCGGCGTACCATAGCCCATTCATCGCCAACAAGTCCCACCTCGCCGGATCTGCTTCGCGCCGCATCTACCCTCCCACCTCCCTAGAAACAAGTAGACTGCTCATCCACCACTATACCACAGCCCATTTAGTGCCGGCCTTGTCCACGGCGCGGATCTGCTTCACGGTATTTCGCCAACCGCCACGATCTGCAGCGGCTCATTCGTACTCCCCACCGGAGATGCTTCGTCCACACCCCCAGAGCCGCCCCACCGATGCCCCCGTCGACGGCCTCTGATCCTCTGCGCCGACACCTTTCTCAACCCTACCGGAGGCGCTTCGCTGACACCTTCCTCAACCCTACCGGAGCCGCTTCGCCGACACCAGCGTCAACCCTACCGGAGTAGCTTTGCCTATACCATTCTCAACCCTACTGGGGCCACTTTGCCAACTCACATGTGACGCCCCCGATTCAATCGTACACTAATCATGCACGCAAACGTGTACGATCAAGATCAGGGACTCACGGAAAGATATCACAACACAACTCTAAAAACATAAATAAGTCATACAAGCATCATAATACAAGCCAGGGGCCTCGAGGGCTCGAATACAAGTGCTCGATCATAGACGAGTCAGCGGAAGCAACAATATCTGAGTACGTATATAAGTTAAACAAGTTGCCATAAGATGGCTAGCACAAACCGGGATCTGAGATCGAAGAGGCGCAGGCCTCCCGCTCGATCCTCCTAAACTACTCCTGGTCGTCGTCAGCGAATTGCACGTAGTAGTAGGCACCTCCAGTGTAGTAAGAGTTGTTGTCGACGGTGGCATCTGGCTCCTGGGCTCCGACATCTGGTTGCGGCATCCGAGAAGAAGAGAAAACGGGGGAAAAGAGGGAGCAAAGCAACCGTGAGTACTCATCCAAAGTACTTGCAAGCAAGGAGCTACACTATATATGCATGTGTATATGTGTAAGGAGGCAATATGGGTGGACTGAACTGCGGAATGCCAGAATAAGAGGGGCATAGCTAGTCCTATCGAAGACTACGCTTCTGGCAGCCTCTGTCTTGCAGCATGTAGAAGAGAGTAGAGTGAAGTCCTCCAAGTAGCAACGCATAGCATAATCCTACCCGGCAATCCTCCCCTCGTCGCCCTGTGGAAAAGCGATCACCGGGTTGTCTGTGGAACTTGTCTGGGTGTGTTTTATTAAGTATCCGGTTCTAGTTGTCATAAGGTGAAGGTACAACTCTGGGTCGTCCTTTTACCGAGGGACACGACTATTCGAATAGATTAACTTCCTTGCAGGGGTGCACCACAGCACCCAACACGCTCGATCCCATTTGGCCGGACACACTTTCCTGGGTCATGCCCGGCCTCGGAAGATCAACACGTTGCAGCCCCACCTAGGCACAACAGAGAGGTCAGCCCGCCGGTCTAAATCCTATGCGTGCAGGGGTCTGGGCCCATCGCCCATTGCACACCTGCACGTTGCGAGGGCGGCCAGAAGCAGACCTAGCAATCTCCATTACAAAAGAAGTCACCTTACGCGGTCCAATCCGGCGCTCGCCGCTCCATCGCTGACGTCAAGAAGGCTTCGGCTGATACCACGACGTCGAGTGCCCATATCTTTCCCACGTAGTTGGTTAGTGCGTATAGACCAAATGGCCAGACTCAGATCAAATACCAAGATCTCGTTAAGCGTGTTATTATGAAGCAACCGCGGACGCCGATTAGGGCCAGGCCCACCTCTCGCCTAGGTGGTCTCAACCTGCCCTGTTGCTCTGCCACAAAGATCCACACAGAGGGCCGTCGGGACAAAGGTCCTTTCAGCCCCCAATCCGGGAATCACTCGCTGGTACTCTTCGAGCGGACCCGACTTTAGTCACCATCTATAGTATGTTATAAATGTAAAGTATATACCCGTGATCACCTCCCAAGTGATCACGGCCCGATAGTATAGCAAGGCAGACCGACAAGAATGTAGGGCCATAGACGATAAACTAGCATCCTATACTAAGTATCTAGGATTGAAGGTAAGGTATCAACAGATGTAGCAAGAATGTCAGGCTATGCATAAAAATAGGATTAACGGAAAGCAGTAACATGCTACGCTACTCTAATGCAAGCAGTATAGAGGAGAATAGGCGATATCTGGTGATCAAGGGGGGGGGGCTTGCCTGGTTACTCTGGCAAGGAGGGGTCGTCAACTCCGTAGTGGAACTGGGCAGCAACAGCGTCGGTCTCGTAGTCTACTGGAGAGAAGATGGGGAAGAAACAGTAAATACAATGCAAACATAAGCATGACGATGCATGAAAAGACAATCAGCGGTGTTAGGGGTGCCCTAACGTGGTAATAGGTGATACCGACGAAAGGGGGAAACATCCGGGAAAATATCCCCGGTGTTTCGCGTTTTCAGACAGGTGAACCGGAGGGGGAAAGTTGCGTGTTTGCTATGGTAGGGAGGTGTGGCAGACGAACGGGCTGCGTATCCGGATTCGTCTTGTCGTTCTAAGCAACTTTCATGTAGAAAGTTTTTTCATCCGAGCTATGATTTATTTTATATTAATTTTAAAAGATTTAATCATTTTTGGAATTTATTTAATTATTTAATTCTAACATTATCCAGAACAATGAAAGGTGATGTTAGCATGACATCACCACGACATCAGCAGGTCAAACCCAGCTGGCCAGAGTCAAACTTGGCCCGTGGGTCCAGTGGGACCCACCTGTCATTGAGACAGAGGTCAAATATGGTTTGTTTTAAACTAATTAGGATTAGTTAAGTGTGGGCCCCATTAGTCAATGACATATTAGTGTGTTAATTAACTAATTAGGGTAATTAATCAGGGTTAATTAATTATCTAATTAATATAGTATTTATTGTTATTGTTATTTTTTTATTTATTTTTATAATTCTTTTTTTAAGGCGGGCCCTACGTGTCATACACACAACGGCCTATAGGGCAGGGTTAGCGGGTAGCGAGCGCTGGCGAAATGGGGGTGCGGGTGTAGCCCACCCAGGCGGCGAGGGAGAGCTGGGCGCGGCGCCGGGCGCTGGGGCCACGAAAGTGCCGGCCAAACAGACGGCGGGTGGAGGGGACCGAGCCGTGGCGCCGAGCGGGGCAGCCAGCTGCGATGCCACTGTGTGAAGGCGAGGCGGGAGGGCGTGGGTGAGGTCGGGCCATGACGATCGAGGGAATTCAGGCGCAGCGCCGGACGCAGCAGCTGGGCGACAACCATCGCGCGAAGCGGCAGGGTGGTCGCAGCGTCGCGGTTGGAGGCGGCTATGGCGGACGCGGCGGCGCGCAGCTTGGGAGTTGCGCGCAGCATCGCGAGGCGCGGCGCGCACTAGGTCGAGGGAGCGAGCCGGGCGCGGCCCTGGGTAGTAGCAGGCATGGGCGAACGTGCCCGTGTGGGAGCGCGCCGGTGGCGACAGTGCGCGGCGGTGATGCTTTGGATCGACGCCTCCGACGTCCAATTGGACGACCGCAAGGTCCTAACGGCAGCGGGCATCGGGAGAGAGAGAGAGAGAGGGGGGGGGGGAGGAAGCGAGGGCTCACGTTGAGCCGGTAGGGAAAAGGGCAACGGGGGTCGGGGTGGTCGATGGGGACGACGGCGTCGGAGGACGCAGACCGGCGGGGAGGAGGACCGAGACGACGGGCGACGTCGGGGAGGCAGGCCGGCGAGGGAGGCGTGGTTGAGGCGGCCTCCAGTGGCATCAGGGGGGACGAGCAATGGCGGCCTCCTCCTCTCGATCCCGATCCAATCGGGAGAGAGGTGCGAGATATTTTGGGGGAGAGGAGCGGAGGTGTCAGTGGGGTTTCTGGGGGGAGTGGATAAGGGGAGTGGGGAGTGGCCGGCTGGGCCGGTCGGTTGTGGCCTGGTGGGCCGAAGCCCAAGGGGCCGGGGAGGCTTGCTCTTTTCATATATTTTTTGTATTGTCCTTTACTTTTATTTATTTTCTTTTCTGTTTTAATTCATTTTAAAAATATTCAGGCACTTTCTAAAAATATGTTTTTTACTATAATTACCCTTGTAATATTCGGCACCCACTGAACAATTTGTTTCAACTTTTGAAAACTTTTGTTGTTTGACATATTTAGAATTTAAATTTTGAAACGGTTTCGAACATTGCGAGGTTAGCAACAGTAACCGAGGTGACGTGGCATGATTAGCGTGGGATTACTGTAGCATGATTATCCGGGCGTTACAAATCACCTCCACTACAAGAAACTCATCCCGAGATTTAAGAGGTAGAGTAAGGGGGAAAGTTCTGGTTACAATATTCTAACGGATCTTCTCGAAGAAGTCAAACCCTTTCGCTGATGTCTTCAATTCTCTATTCCAATGCATCATGATGAAGTTGTCGTCCTTTCTTCGGGAACTCCATCGTACTTAAAAAAGAATAAAGGGATGGTATTCCAGAAGAACGGACCTCTGCAAGGTTTACTATTTGGTCGATAACATCAGGGAAGGTGGCGGAAAGTAACTCTCGAATGGAAACTTAAGACAATATCGAGAGCAAAGTAAGTAGGTACCATGAGAAGTTTCGAGCGGGTAGGCAATCGTTCGATGCCTGAAACAAAGTGTGAAAGGGGTTCAAGCAACGGAAATAATTATTGTGTCTGATACCAAAATTGTCGATCTCTCGGAAGGTGGCGCGTGAATAACATACGAGGCCATGCGCGAGGAACAACCTTTGGAACAGGGGGTGTACATGAGAGTCAGGTTTCGATCCTGTGGAACTGTGGGTTATGGGCCCACCATGATGGTTAAAAGTAGGGAGGCAGTGACGATTTGCACGATCATGTAAGCAAGGCATGTCAGAGGTTAGCCTGTCGATTATGTCGACAACAACATCGGTACCAAGGGCAAGGGATGAAGAGAACCATTTTCCTGCTCGTTGAACGAGGCGGGCCAATAGGCAAGGTTCTCATCCATCGGTGGCTCGAAATGTCATCAACAATAGTAACAGGGTCTTGCTGACAGAATTGTACACCAAGGTGTTTACATAAGCAGGAGAATATTACTGCTTAGATCATATAGATCACAAGACACGTTAAACCAACCAACGGAAAGGAAAATATGATTATCAGATTAAACAGAACAATGGAAAGGAAAATGTGTTTAAACACATATTTCAAGGGTATATCCTTCCCAAGGGCAATTAGAGCATGATATCCAAGACAGGATATAATGTAGAAAAATCTTTAGGTACGGGAGAGAATTTTCATGACATTACCCATACAGCGGTGTTTGGATAATTAAGCAGGAAACATTTAACATTGGGCTTCAAATGTTCCTGTTGAAAATCGGAGTACCATAGACATGCTTTGAGATAGCATTGACATGGTCAATAGGTGAAGGTCAGACTTTGGAAACAAAAAGGATCCATCAGGAACAACTTATAGAATAAATCTTACAATTTCCTCACGGAAGAATAACTAACCTTGCCAAAAGGAAACTATAACAATAGGTCCTCCGGCCAGGTGTGCTAGGCATGACATCATCTTAACGGGTCATATAAAGACCAATGTTATAACTCTTGGAAATATGTTCCAACCATCATATCTGACCGAGGTTCAGATCCGACTGGTGTCAGGAAACCTCCAACTTAGGATGCCTGAGAAGAAAAGGTGCAACGCAATTGACAAGATAACATTATAAGATTCTCGGGCAATGAACTATGGAAGAGAGTTCCAAAACAAGAGTTCATCATTAAACCAAGGAGAGGATGAGGAGGTGGCTGATGGGCTCAGCGACAATTCATCGAGAATTCCAAACGGATGGATTTCCACAATAATGTGAACAAGAAGATGACACTTGTCAATTCAAATGATTTAATTTTGTATGCTCAAGGAAAACATACACCATCAATCACTAGTTGAAAGGTGTGCCCGAAATATGACCTTAGGCAGCAAGATCAATGTTAGAGTGATGATTCAATAACCAACAGTCTAAGAACGAACTGTCAATCGTTAACTTCAAAGCAATAGGGTTGCTAGAAGTCTAGAACTCAAGCAGCATCGTTAGCATATTGGTATCCTGGTTAAAGACAACACGGGGACCAAGGAAGAATGATGATGGTGAGAAGTATCATCGTACCAAGAATTCTTAAGAGGTGGAGCAATCCTCACAACACCCTTGACATAAAAGACGGTAATACTTCAAGGTAGAACATAGTACAAGCTGGATAGCAAGTTGTGTCCATAACATCAACAAGTTTGTGATGAAAAGGAAAAGGATGTTGTCGATGGTAATTCAAATTACCAAGGGACAAGGATGGCACTTATGATCATGAATTCGACTGATAACCTGGAAGGGGGCAAAGATGTTGATGATGATCACGACAATTTTTGTCGAGAGACTCCACAAAGAAGCAATTGAACAATGACTGTATCAAGCAAAAGGATTGATGCAACGAAAGATTATTGGAACCACAGGTACGACACAAACTCGGAATCAAGTTTGATGTTCAAGGCGGAATGATATGTCGAGGAAAAGCAACGTAAGCTTAGCTCATCGTCGAAAGTGGTGCTCCGGGTACAAGGACCAGGTAGCACAGTTAAAATCATCACGATAATGATATAGCCAAACAGGCTAGGAATGACATGATCGGGTACAGACTTATAGGTAAAGAAGATTACTAAGAGTTGTTGAACCGTAATGCGGATTCGGTTCAGTTATCGGTGTTCTTGAGTGTTTAAAAACTAATAGCCCATGAAAAATTGGAATCAGTGAGGATGTAGCACTTGATGAAGAACTCATAAGAAGTTATGAAGTTCCGTGATAATCTCGAGATACCAGGGGGTAATACTCGACGACAGATCAAAGTAGAGGTTGGACTGGGGTATTACTCTGCAAAAGACAAGTGCTTAAACTTGCACGAGAAATGGTATTTAAAGGAGAACATGGTCGGGACCACGATTGCAAAAGGCCAGATCCTAGATATAAGATGAACTTATACCAAGGGAATAATTAATTTAATAGAAGCTTTAATGATAAGATCTACATCTTGTCCATGGGCATGAACACAAAGTTCAGGGTCAATTCCCACTTCTTCAATGCACAAATTTTCATTCACTTCTCGCTTTCGAGGAAGTTGTAGTGTTGAAATTTTCTCTGACGAAAAGTCAGTAGAGTATAACTCGCATAACTTACGAGCTTACACATATTAGGGAAGGCATAGGTCCAACCCATCAGGGCATCTTAGGAACATATAACACAGACTTCAGGAGTAATTTATACCAGCTCGATAACAGAGCATGGTTGAGAAAGTAGAGGATACGATTTAGCAAAGGCATTATGTAGCCGAGGAAAGGCCCACAAGAATTTTGAATGTGAAAGACACCGTCGGATAATTATCCAACAAGGGGTCTTGTGGTCTACAACGGAGCTGACGTTAGTATCGGTACTCAATCAGAGGAAAAAGAATGCAGAGGCATCAGATTCAAGAATCACCTGATTAGTCTGATGCTTAAATAGAAAGAAATTATGGTTTCCAAAATGAAGGATGAGAAGCAGACGCTCTGATCAAGGATAGATAAGTTGAAAACACTTAGTTGGGCAATCAATAAAGGTTTGAATTGCCGAGAACCAACTCATGTCCGGGATGACGCCTGAGCCGGAAAGATAATTTTAAAAAGGATAACCAGATGACTGCGTGCGTACGCACACATTGAATCAATAGGCTCAAAATGACTAAGACATGGGATGTTAACGAGGACTACTAGTCATATGGAATTAACCATAATGCAAGGAGGCAAGTGTTTCAAGAGTAACATGTTGCAGAGGATTTTTGAAAGATCGAAAAGTATTCCGAAGAATTTTGTGAGACACATGAACAATTGAGAAGAATGGAACCTCGATAAATGTGAGGAAAAACCATAGGGTTTTCATGCGAAATAAAACTGCTAGACAGTAAACTCAAAGGATTCTTAAGACAACGAAGAATATTTCGAGGCATCTTGTAACAACAAGAGCGACGAGGAATGATCATGAGAATGACAAGTGCGTGCAAACATCCATAGGGATATATCGGTGGCAGTGAATTGCAAAGGCGATGAGCACAAGGGTCTCAAGAAAATATCGAGGGATATCCTCAGAATCTTCTGATAAAGCAGGTGATCTTCTGGTATGAGGGCTCTCCGGGAGAAATAGTTATGAGAACCTAGAGTTAGAGTTAGCAAAATCATTTAACCCGAATAGAAGAGATGTCAGAGTCCTAGAGTATAGGTCGAGGAATAAAAGAAACTACTACCACCCAATGGCAACGTGGGGCCGTAAGCCGCACAGCCATGTTAGTAAAAGTTTTGTAAAGTCTAGACTCGACTTCGGCCAAGGAGTGTGGAAGGGGGATTCCTACAGTCAGTCGACTCTGATACCAACTTGTGACGCCCCCGATTCAATCGTACACTAATCATGCACGCAAACGTGTACAATCAAGATCAGGGACTCACGGGAAGATATCACAACACAACTCTAAAAACATAAATAAGTCATACAAGCATCATAATACAAGCCAGGGGCCTCGAGGGCTCGAATACAAGTGCTCGATCATAGACGAGTCAGCGGAAGCAACAATATCTGAGTACAGACATAAGTTAAGCAAGTTGCCATAAGATGGCTAGCACAAACTGGGATACAGATCGAAAGAGGCGTAGGCCTCCTGCCTGGAATCCTCCTAAACTACTCCTGGTCGTCGTCAGCGGCTTGCACTTAGTAGTAGGCACCTCCAGTGTAGTAAGAGTCGTCATCGACGGTGGCGTCTGGCTCCTGGGCTCTGACATCTGGTTGCGGCATCCGAGAAGAAGAGGAAAACGGGGGAAAAGAGGGAGCAAAGCAACCATGAGTACTCATCCAAAGTACTCGCAAGCAAGGAGCTACACTACATATGCATGTGTATATGTGTAAGGAGGCAATATGGGTGGACTGAACTGCAGAATGCCAGAATAAGAGGGGGATAGCTAGTCCTATCAAAGACTACGCTCGCAGCCTCCGCCTTGCAAAGATGTAGAAGAGAGTAGAGTGAAGTCCTCCAAGTAGCAACGCATAGCATAATCCTACCCGGCGATCCTCCCCTCGTCGCCCTGTGGAAAAGCGATCACCGGGTTGTCTGTGGAACTTGCCTGGGTGTGTGTCATTAAGTATCCGGTTCTAGTTGTCATAAGGTCAAGGTACAACTCCGGGTCGTCCTTTTACCGAGGGACATGGCTATTCGAATAGATTAACTTCCCTGCAGGGGTGCACCACCTAACCCAACACGCTCGATCCCATTTGGCCGGACACACTTTCCTGGGTCATGCCCGCCCTCGGAAGATCAACACATCGCAGCCCCACCTAGGCACAATAGAGAGGTCAGCCCGCCGGTCTAAATCCTATGCGCGCAGGGGTCTGGGCCCATCGCCCATTGCACACCTGCACGTTGTGAGGGCGGCCGGAAGCAGACCTAGCAACCTCCATTACAAAGGAAGTCACGTTACGCGGTCCAATCCGGCGCGCCCGCCTGTCGCCGACGCCAAGAAGGCTTCGCCGATACCACGACGTCGAGTGCCCATATCTTTCCCACGTAGTTGGTTAGTGCGTATAGACCAAATGGCCAGACTCAGATCAAATACCAAGATCTCGTTAAGCGTGTTATTATGAAGCAACCGCAGACGCCGATCAGGGCCAGGCCCACCTCTCGCCTAGGTGGTCTCAACCTTCCCTGTCGCTCCGCCACAAAGATCCACACAGAGGGCCGTCGGGACAAAGGTCCTTTCAGCCCCCAGTCCGTGAATCACTCGCGGGTACTCTTCGAGCGGACCCGACTTTAGTCACCATCTATAGTATGTTATAAATGTAAAGTATATACCCGTGATCACCTCCCAAGTGATCACGGCCCGATAGTATAGCAAGGCAGACCGACAAGAATGTAGGGCCACAGACGATAAACTAGCATCCTATACTAAGTATCTAGGATTGCAGGTAAGGTATCAACAGATTAGCAAGAATGTCAGGCTATGCATCAGAATAGGATTAACGGAAAGCAGTAACATGATACACTACTCTAATGCAAGCAGTATAGAGGAGAATAGGCAATATCTAGTGATCAAGGGGGGGCTTGCCTGGTTGCTCTGGCAAGGAGGGGTCGTCAACTCCGTAGTCGAACTGGGCAACAACAGCATCGGTCTCGTAGTCTACCGGAAATAAGAGGGGGAAGAAACAGTAAATACAATGCAAACATAAGCATGACGATGCATGACAAGACAATGAGCGGTGTTAGGTGTGCCCTAACGTGGTAATAGGTGATACCGGCGAAAGGGGGAAACATCCGGGAAAATATCCCCAGTGTTTCGCGTTTTCAGACAGGTGAACCGGAGGGGGAAAGTGGCATGTTTGCTATGCTAGGGAGGTGTGGCGGACGAACGGGCTGCGTATCCGGATTCGTCTTGTCGTTCTGAGCAACTTTCATGTAGAAAGTTTTTTCATCCGAGCTATGATTTATTTTATATTAATTTTAAAAGAGTTAATCATTTTTAGAATTTATTTAATTATTTAATTCTAACATTATCCAGAACAGTGAAAGGTGATGTCAGCATGACATCACCACGACGTCACCAGGTCAAACCCAGCTGACCAGAGTCAAACTTGGCCCGTGGGTCCAGTGGGACCCACCTGTCATTGAGACAGAGGTGAAATAGGGTTTGTTTTAAACTAATTAGGATTAGTTAAGTGTGGGCCCCATTAGTCAATGACATATTAGTGTGTTAATTAACTAATTAGGGTAATTAATCAGGGTTAATTAATTATCTAATTAATATATTATTTATTGTTTTTGTTTTTGTTTTTTAAATTATTTTTATAATTCTTTTTTTAAGGCGGGCCCTACGTGTCATAGACACAAGGGCCTATAGGGCAGGGTTAGCGGGTAGCGAGCACCGCAAACGGGTGCGTGTAGCCCACCAGACAACAAGGAGAGCTGGCGCGGCGCCGGCGGGGGGCTACACGAGCACCGGCCAAACAGACGGGCGGGTGGAGGATCGAGCCGTGGGCGCCGAGCGGATCGGCCGGAGCTGCGATGCCACGGTGTGAAGGAGAGGCAAGGAGGGGCTGGGGGTGAGGTCGGGCCACGACGATCGCGGAATCGAGGGCGCGGCGCCAACGCAGCCGCGGGGCGACGGCCTCGGCGCGAAGCGGCGGTGGTGGTCGCGGGCGTGCGGTTGGAGGCGGGCCGTGGCGGTCGCGCGCGGCGCAGTTGGGAGTTGGCGCTCGCAGACGAGGCACGGCGCGCGCTAGGTCAAGGGAGCGAGCCGGGAGCGGCCCTGGGTAGTAGCAGGCGTGGGCGAACGTGCCCATGTGGGAGCACGCCGGTGGCAACAGTGCGCGGCGTTGATGCTTCGGATCGACGCCTCCGGCGTCCAATTAGACGACCGCGAGGTCCTAAGGGAAGCGGGCATTGAGAGAGAGAGAGGGGGGAGGAAGCGAGGGATCACGTTGAGCCGGTAGGGAAAAGGGCACCGGGGGTCGGGGTGGTCGATGGGGACGACGGCGTCGGAGGACGCAGACCGGCGGGTAGGAGGACGGAGATGATGGGCGACGTCGGGGAGGCAGGCCGGCGAGGGAGGCATGGTCGAGGCGGCCTCCAGCGGCATCAGGGGGGACGAGCGACGGCGGCCTCCTCCTCTCGATCCCGATCCCATCGGGAGAGAATGGGGAGATATTTCGGGGGAGAGGAGTGGGTGTGTCGGTGGGGTTTCTGGGGGGAGTGGATAAGGGGATGAAAGTGCAACTAATCCCCGGGTGGTTTTGGTAATTAATAACAACATATATATCATTGAACTAATAGTTTCTTGAGAATCATTTTAGAAAGTTCAGTGATATGGGTATGGCAATGACTGAAGATGTGGACCCCTCAAAATGCTAAGGAGAGGATTGGCAAAAGCTCAAGACTCTATTTTTGGTTTAGTGATCCAAGATCACATTGAGTCTATAGGAAAGCCAATACTATTAAAAGGGGATGAGGTTATGATAATGATCTGGTTGCTCAAAGTGCTTAGTGATCTATCTCCCAAACTATCAGCAATCTTTCATTCCAACATATACTCATAAGTAATCTCGGTCCCACCGATTCCATAAACTCACCAAACCGAGATGAACCACCTCACCACAAAGCCAAACCCTAGTAATTTCGGTTTTTCCGATTCCAAACTCGGTCTCACCAAACTAGTGTTGCCAAGCTTCAGAACTTCGTCATCATATCGGTGTCACCGAGATGATAAAGTCGGTCCCACCGAGATTGGCAAACCCTAGTCTTTGGAAGAATCGGACTCACCGAGATTGTATTTTCGGTCCCACCGAAAATCCCAACGCTCACAAGATTTGAACTTTTGGTCTCACCGAGTTGTCAACTTCGGTCCGACCGAGATTGGTCAAATGTGTATAACGGTTGGATTTTGTGTGGAGGCTATAAATACCCTCCACCTCCTCTTCATTCGTGGAGAGAGCCATCGAAAGAACTACCACTCCTACCTTACATTTCTCGAGAAGAAAACTACCTACCCTTGTGTTGAGATCAAGTTGCTCCACTCCCACCATATGAAACTTGATTTCTAGCCTTCCCAAGTTGCTTTCCACTCAATCCTTTCTTCCACCACAGCCAAATCGGTGAGGAGAGTTGAGTGTTGGGGAGATTATCATTTGAAGCACAAGAGCAAGGAGTTCATCATCACCAACACCATCTATTACCTTTTGGAGGGTGGTGCCTCCTAGATTGGTTAGGTGTCGCTTGGGAGCCTCCGTCAAGATGTGGAGTTGAACCAAGAAGTTTGTAAGGGCAAGGAGATCGCCTACTTCGTGAAGATCTACCCCGAGTAAGGCTAGTCCTCCGTGGGCGTATGCCATGATGGCATAGACAAGGTTGCTTCTTCGTGGACCCTTCGTGGGTGGAGCCCTCCGTGGACTCTCGCAGCCGTTACCCTCCGTGGGTTGAAGTCTCCATCAACGTGGATTGACGATAGAACCACCTATCGGAACCACGAGAAAAAATCTCCGTGTCTCCAAATTGCGTTTGCTCTTCTCCACCTCTATTTACTACATGTGCAATTTACTTTCCGATGCCATTACTCTAGAATTGCATGTGTAGGGTGATACTTGACTTGATCATCATTGTGCACTTGCCAAAAACTTGTCTTAATCAAAAGGCTAAACTTTTAAATTGTCAAGTAGTCTAATCACCCCCCCTCTAGACATACTTTCGATCCTACAAGTGGCATCAGAGCTTTGGTCTCCATTGGATTGGTTTCCATTGCATTGACTCCATAAGCTTGGTTTCACAACCTAGGAGAGTATGGCGCCTAGTGAGGGTAATTTTCAGAGAGGTCCTTACTTTGATGGTTCAAATTTTGCTAGTTGGAAGCATAAAATGAAAAGGCATATTCTTGGACATAACCCTGCCGCATGGGGCATTATTTGTGTTGGCTTGCAAGGTGAGTTCTTCGAGGAAGGAAAAGTTCGGATCGTGAAGCTACAAATGGATGAATTGCGGATGTTGCAAAACAATGCTCAAGCTTGCGACATTCTCTTCAATGCTTTGTGTCCCGAGGAGTTCAACAATATCAGCCGTCTTGAGAATGCAAAAGAGATTTGGGATACTTTGGTCGAAATGCACGAAGGTACCGAGTCCGTGAAGGAATCAAAGCTAGATGTTCTTCAAGGTCAACTTGACAAGTTCAAGATGAAGGAAGGTGAAGGAGTCGCTGAAATGTACTCTAGGCTTGCTCTCATCACAAATGAGATTGTCGGCTTAGGAAGTGAAGAAATGACCGACCGATTCATCATCAAGAAGATTCTCAGAGCTTTGGATGGAAAGTATGACACCGTGTGCACTTTGATCCAAATGATGCCAAACTACAAGAATCTCAAGCCTACCGAAGTCATTGGAAGAATTGTTGCTCATGAGATGACACTTAAAGATAAGGAAGAGCTTCACAACAAGTCAAGTGGTGCTTACAAAGCTACATGTGATGCTCCCACAACCTCAAGTGACAAGCTAGTTTCCAATGAAGAGATAAGCCTAATGGTGAAGAACTTCAACAAATTCTACAAGAGTAGAATCAAGGAAAGAAGCTCAAAGTCTAGATCATATGATGAAAAGAGATCTTCAAGTCGTGATCGAATCTGCTACAATTGTGGAAGACCGGACACTACTCAAATGAGTGTTCGACTCCCCACAAGAGAAGAGAAGAATCTCCAAGAAGAAGAAGCTCAAGAGAAGAGTCACCTCGGAAAGAGAGAAGGAGTAGAGATGATCGTTATGAACGAAGATCCTCTCGGAGAAGCAAGGATTCGGAAAGGAAAGACAAGTCATCAAGGAGCTACACAAGAAGAAAACATCAAGCTCACGTAGGTGAATGGGTCTCCGGCTCCGACTCCGACAATCACTCCGAAAGAAGCTATCACTCCAACTCCGAATCTGATCAAGATGAAGGTGTTGCGGTCTTGCTCTCGTATCCTCCAACTTCAACTCCTATGACATATTTGATTCACCAAATGAGGGAATTGGAAGATGCTTCATGGCTAAAGGCCCCAAGGTATCACATCCTGAATTTATTGACTTTGATAGTGATGAGGATGACTTGCTTGGTGAAGATGAGCTTTTACATGATAAATCTAGTGAGCCTAGTAATGATGAACATGCTAGTAGTCTTTATAGTCGAGAAGAGTCGAATGACAATGCTATGAAGGAGATTGAGCGTCTAACTAAAGAACTAAACACTCTTAAGTTAGCTCATGAAACAACTCAAGAAGATCATAGAGAGCTCCTAAGGTCTCATGAGAAGCTACGCTTCGAGAAGCTCAATCTAGAGCAAGAACATGAGTTCCTAAAAGCTATCAATGACGATCTTCGAAAGAAGAGTTCTTCATATCTTGCCAAACGACTTCTCTTGTCTAATTTCTTGCCACCTATTAAAACTAAGCATGACAAGCATAAGAAAAATTCTTCATCTAGTAGTAACAATAACCATGCTAAATCCAATGTTGTTACTTCTAGTAGTTCTCTTGATTCCACTAACAATGTTTCAAGCCAAGTTACACTTGAGCAAGAAAATAGTTTATTGAAAGGGATTATAGAGAAAGGTGTCTACAAGAGCCTTGCCGAAGCAAGAACTTTGAGGAAATTGTTCGCAAGCAAGGAAGGCACCGAAGAATCAAGGAATTGGTTTTGAGCGAAAGTTCAACGCCGAGGGTGTTGAATGGGAAGAAGGTCAATATCCCACTCCAAAGTTTGTTTCTCAAAAGGAGAAGTATGATCCTACTTCTTCCAATGTGGAACAAGCTCAAGATGATCTTCCACCACAAGACCACAAGCTAAAAGGCAAGGACAAGCTTCAAGAGGAGATTGATGCATTCATTGAAGCACCTAAGGCCATGGTCAAGTGGGTTCCCAAGGAAACGTCAAGTTCTACTTCGTCAAGCTCAACTACTACCCCAAGGATTCCCATCAAGATGATGTGGATCCCGAAGAAGAAGAACTAGAGAGTTCTTGAGGGTGACTCCGCCAACATACTTCACTCACATTCATTTTGGCAAGAACTTGTGCAATCAACTTCCACATCTTGCACTAGTTCATGGAGTCACAAACCCTCTTGTTGGTAAGTCAAGGGACAAGGTAATCATTGCTTTCATGGACATCATCTATTGTGTACTTCAATCTATGTCCATGGATATCCTTGTTTGTTCCTTGTGGGACTAACCCATGTAGGTATTGAAAGTGCACGAATCCAAAGGATTGCTCCCAACTCTTGATGATCTTCATCAACATTGAGCATCCACATCTTCAACATCTACATGAAGTCTTCTACGACAACCCAAGGTTAGTTTGACCCTTTAAAAGGGGTTCTCACATCAAGGGGGAGCTTTGCTCTAAAGATTGAGCTAAAGCATCTTCAAATGATGTGAACACATTAATGCTTTATGTAAAAGTGGTAACCCCACTTGTGCTTAAACGATGAGTATGACCTATGATCAAATGTTCTCATTTGACTCCTAAGTCAATATACTCATATATAGATGACCTAGTCATCGACAAAATGTGTGCTAGTAGCTAGTGTTTTGTTTGTGCATGTTTGACACATATTTCATTTGCTATCTTATTGAGTGAGCATGTTGGATGCATAATTTTATCCATTCGAGGACATCCATTTGTTGCTATGGTCTTTTGGATTTTTTTTCTTTTTGACCAAATGGATGGACAAGAATGCCTAAGTTCCTCCCCTAGCTATCTATGCTTTCTTGTCTCAAATTCTATTCATGCTTATATCACAAACTTTGATCAAGTCTTTTTCGGACACACCGAGTGAGGAGCACTCGTAGCCACCGATCCGTCAAAAGCTTAAATTCCAAAACCTTCTAAGTATTTTCGGTCAGACCAACCCACTCAAATCGGACAGACCAAAATCACTTGGATTGATCTAGGTTTTCACCTCGGTGAAACCGAGTTGCAAATTTCGGCGTGACCGAAGTGAGTAACTGCTTGCAGTTAACCATCTCGGTGCCACCGAGTTTTACAACTCAGTCCCACCGACAGCTGAAGGGTATATATACCTGAGGGCAGTGCGCGTTGATTCTTTCTTCAAAACGTCTCGCCCCCAAACCCTTTGCTGCCGTCGCCGTGGTCTCCGGATCGTCTCCGTCGTCGCCTGTGCGCCCTCGCCGCGGGTCTCCGTCGCCGTCAACGGACAATCTCTCCGTGCCGTTGCCGCCGTAGAGAAACTCCACCAAGTTAGGGTGAGTTTCGATCCCTCTCGTGTTTCAACCTCCGATTCAATACACGATTGGTTTGCCTAGCTTCTTGCCACGTTTGAGATCTTCCTATCCAGCAGATTAGTTCTTAGAACGAAATTCGAGTAAAAGTTTTAGGGTTAGGTTTCCGCCGAACACATCTCGGTGTGACCGATTCTACATTCTCGGACTGACCGATTTGGCCTCTGGCCATTGCACTGCACTTTTCGGTCCAACCGAGTTGTGCAAATCGGTACGACCGAAATGAGGATTTAGTGAAACCCTAGTGTTCTCGGCTAGACCGAAACCCATTTCGGTCCAACCGAAAGTGGTGTGAATGGTTCTGTTTAGACACTTCGGATTCACCGAATTTTAGACTCGGTCTGACCGAAATGCATTCTGTGAAAACCTAAAACTGAAATTTGAACTCATTCTTTTTGCAAAATCTTCTGCAGTTTGTGATAACTCTTCTATTCTGCCTACACCTAATCTATTCACAGGTTGGCAGCCATGTCAGATGCCAGTGACAGCCAGAACAGATCTGAATCACCAATTGAGATTCCAGAGGCAGGCACTAGTCCTGAAGCCAGCAGCTTTTCTGATGATGGTGAGAGGAGCACACCAAGTGGTTTGCCTCCTGCTGCCACCAGGGCCAGGAAGAAGAGGAATTCTGATGAAGAGGATTCTGATTTCATTGCTGAGGAAGAGATTTCATCTAAGCCTAAGAGGATAGTTGTTGCCAAAGAGCATCAAGGGCAACAAACCAAGAAAGGCACCAGCAAAGTGAAGAAGTCCACTGTTGCCAAGAAGCTGAGCATGGAAGAAGAAACCTCGAGCAAGGTAAAGAAAACTTCCAAGAGGAAGAGGATTGTGCATGATGAAGCTGATGATGATTCTGATGAGGAAGCACCCCAGCCTCCTCAGAAGCCTAAGTTGATGGGTGATGCCATCAGGGCAGGAGCACATTCAAAGTCTAAGTCTGCTGCTCCAGCAAAGGCAGCTCAAGTCAAGCCTGCTGCCAAGCCAGAGAAGACTGTCAGAAACATTCCTGCTTCATAGAAGAAGAAAGACAATGTGCCACCAGCTGAGTCAGATGATGAGGCACCTGTATTGCTGAAACTCCGTCAGAAACTGCCTGTCCACAATGATGCTCATCCTCGAGCTGAAAACATGAAGGAAAGAAAGGACAAAGGTCTCAGGCTATGGAGACAAGCTGATCCATATGCCATAAGGAGAAGGACTGCTGTTGACTCAAGGTTCCACACCAGAGAGCAGCAAGATTTCTATGAGACTGTGCTTATGGACAAGAAGCCCATTGTTGCTAACACTCGCTATGTTGACTGGGCATATATTGACAGTGAAGAGCACAGAGACTACTTTCCACATGTGCATGAGAGCTTCACTGCATGTGGTGTTGCTGATTTCGTTGGTCAGAAACTGTCAGCTTGGAATGATGAGATGATCATGCAATTCTATGCCACAGCTCATTTCTATCCAGATGGCAGGATTGTATGGATGACTGAAGGTCAGAGATTCTCTTCTACTGTTGAAGAGTGGGCAGCACTGCTGAATGCTCCAGTGTCAAGACAAGATGATGTTGATGTCTATGGAATTCCCAAGAAAAATCATGAGTCTATGAAGAACATGTACAATGAGGTACCAGCTAAGGATGTAGAGTTCTGGAAGCTCGGCTCAGTGTATCATCTCCAGGCAGGTCTCCCTACCACGAACACAATTCTGAGGCATACCTTGATGCCCAAGTCTGGAGATCATCGCATGATACGAGGCTATTCTATCAACATGCTGCATATACTAGATCAGAAGGCACCTTTCAAGGTGATGGACCTGATAGTTGAGACTATCAAGAGGACTGCAGCAGACTAGAAGAGGTCATGTGGTTTTGCCCCGCACATTCAGATGCTTATCAATGCCAAGTTTGGCACGGGCACCTACTTGTTGGATAGACCCCACTTGCCACTGCAGCCTGAGCATGAGGACAATGAAGTTGTGATGACTGAGGATGATCCCACGTCTGTTGAAGGTCAAGCTAAGTCTGAAGCTGCCAAACAAGCTAAAGCTGAGAAGGAAGCAGCAGCAGCAGCAGCTAAACCCAAGAGTGTTGGAGAACAGCTCCTTGAAGCTACCGGAGGATTGAACTACGCTTTGGCCAGCATAGTGCGCCTCGGGAGAGTCTTGAGAGGATAGTTGAAGACAAGTTCCATGCTCTGGATGTCAAGTGGATCAAGTGCAAGTCACTTGTCAACAAGCTTGAGGCGATATCGAGGAAGCCAAGAGGGAGAAGGAAGAGCTCATGAAGGAGATGCAGGATGACCTTGTCCAGATGACTATGAGCAGCCTGCTCGAGTTCCCACAAGACCCAGATGAGCTGCTATTCCAAAGGATGAGACACTGAGGCTATCAGATCAAGACCTCCCACAGCTCCATCGGTTCCCAGCTCCAGCTCCAGTGTCCACTCCTCCAGCTCCACAGACTTCAGCCGAAGCCTTTGCAGATGCAGCTATCTCAACTCCATCAACCCAGACAGGAGCCGCCAGCAGAGTCCCTAGTGACGTTTAGCTCTATACCTTTCAAACTTTTTGGTAACTTGTTGCCAAAGGGGGAGAAATTGTATAGATCATAGGACTTCGAGAGAGAGAGTGCTCGTTTTTGCTCTTTCGTTTCATTTGTGGTTTCTTTGAGATACTTTTGAGTTTTCCGAGACATTCTGTGTGTTTGATACTACGTTTGCTCTACTTTGATGAGTGCTTGATCATACTATGCCTTAATGTGTGCTTAATGCTTATCATATGCTATTCATATCTTGTATGATCATTTACTCATGTCTTGGTGATTGGGTGCATGTTATTCATTCTTATCATTTTGTGCGCTCCACCAAGATGTATGTGACATGGAAGAGTGACCCATGATCCTAATCGATTGTGCATTTGCATTCAAACGCAAATCTTAAATAATGCACAAATTTAGGGGGAGCTCTTGCTTATCACATACTTCTCAAAGCGACGATATTATTCATTGATTATATCATTTGTCGAAGCTTTGATCTATATGTTGCAATCAATTACCAAAAAGGGGGAGATTGAAAGTGCAACTAATCCCCGGGTGGTTTTGGTAATTAATAACAACATATATATCATTGAACTAATAGTTTCTTGAGAATCATTTCAGAAAGTTCAGTGATATGGGTATGGCAATGACTGAAGATGTGGATCCCTCAAAATGCTAAGGAGAGCATTGGCAAAAGCTCAAGACTCTATTTTTGGTTTAGTGATCCAAGATCACATTGAGTCTATAGGAAAGCCAATACTATTAAAAGGGGATGAGGTTATGATAATGTTCTGGTTGCTCAAAGTGCTTAGTGATCTATCTCCCAAACTATCAGCAATCTTTCATTCCAACATATACTCATAAGTAATCTCGGTCCCACCGATTCCATAAACTCACCAAACCGAGATGAACCACCTCACCACAAAGCCAAACCCTAGTAATTTCGGTTTTCCGATTCCAAACTCGGTCTCATCGAAACTAGTGTTGCCAAGCTTCAGAACCTTCGTCATCATATCGGTGTCACCGAGATGATAAAGTCGGTCCCACCGAGATTGGCAAACCCTAGTCTTTGGAAGAATCGGACTCACCGAGATTGTATTTCGTCCCACTAAAATCCCAACGCTCACAAGATTTGAACTTTCGGTCTCACCGAGTTGTCAACTTCGGTCCGACCGAGATTGGTCAAATGTGTAACGGTTGGATTTTGTGTGGAGGCTATAAATACCCTCCACCTCCTCTTCATTCGTGGAGAGAGCCATCGAAAGAACTACCACTCCTACCTTACATTTCGAGAAGAAAACTACCTACCCTTGTGTTGAGATCAAGTTGCTCCACTCCCACCATATGAAACTTGATTTCTAGCCTTCCCAAGTTGCTTTCCACTCAATCCTTTCTTCCACCACAGCCAAATCAGTGAGGAGAGTTGAGTGTTGGGGAGATTATCATTTGAAGCACAAGAGCAAGGAGTTCATCATCACCAACACCATCTATTACCTTTTGGAGGGTGGTGCCTCCTAGATTGGTTAGGTGTCGCTTGGGAGCCTCCGTCAAGATGTGGAGTTGAACCAAGAAGTTTGTAAGGGCAAGGAGATCGCCTACTTCGTGAAGATCTACCCCGAGTAAGGCTAGTCCTCCGTGGGCGTATGCCATGATGGCATAGACAAGGTTGCTTCTTCGTGGACCCTTCGTGGGTGGAGCCCTCCGTGGACTCTCGCAGCCGTTACCCTCCGTGGGTTGAAGTCTCCATCAACGTGGATTGACGATAGCACCACCTATCGGAACCACGAGAAAAATCTCCGTGTCTCCAAATTGCGTTTGCTCTTCTCCACCTCTATTTACTACATGTGCAATTTACTTTCCGCTGCCATTACTCTAGAATTGCATGTGTAGGGTGATACTTGACTTGATCATCATTGTGAACTTGCCAAAAACTTGTCTTAATCAAAAGGCTAAACTTTTAAATTGTCAAGTAGTCTAATCACCCCCCTCTAGACATACTTTCGATCCTACAGGGGAGTGGGGAGTGGCCGGCTGGGCCGGTCGGTCGTGGCCTGGTGGGCCGAAGCCCAAGGGGCCGGGGAGGCTTGCTCTTTTCATATATTTTTTGTATTGTCCTTTTACTTTTATTTATTTTTTATTTCTGTTTTAATTCATTTTAAAAATATTCAGGCACTTTCTAAAAATATGTTTTTTACTATAATTACCCTTGTAATATTCGGCACCCACCGAACAATTTGTTTCAACTTTTGAAAACTTTTGTTGTTTGACATATTTAGAATTTAAATTTTGAAACGGTTTCAAATCATTGCAAGGTTAGCAACAGTAACCGAGGTGACGTGGCATGATTAGCTTGGGATTACTATAGCATGATTATCCGGTTGTTACATCACAAGTCCACGGCCTCAGATCCGCTTCCTCGCACCCTCATCCAACCTACCGGAGCAGCTGCTGATGCCCCGTCCACGGCCACAGATCCGCATCGTCGACACCACCCTTAACCCAACCACCGGAGCAGCTTCTGACGCCCCGTCCATGGCCGCAGATCTGCATCGTCGACACATCCTTAACCCAACCACCGGAGCAGCTTCTGACGCCCCGTCCACGGTCGCAGATCCGCGTTGTCGACACCATCCTTAACCCAACCACCGGAGCAGCTTCACCTACGCCCTCGTCCACGGCCACAGATCCGCTTCGCCCACACCATAGTCCACCCTACCAGCGCCGCTCCACAAACACCCTACTCGACGGTTCTAGATCTCCTTACCGGACCCCGACAGCCAGTGCAGCTTCATCACCCTCGATGTTTCTAACCTAATTCCCACCGTATGGAGAGATGCCAAGCACCCGCCACGGCCTAGGTACTTGTCACCTTTAAACCCGTCCAGCATCACCTGCCCGATGTACTTCAAATATACTAACCGGTCGCTGTTACATGTTATGCAGCTGGCAAAAACTACAAGGACGATGTTTCTTCTAGATCTAACAGCTTGGCCAACCAAGATCCTGGACTGAGGCATTGCTATGATCTTTTAAGCGCGTCTCTCTCTCTTGTATTGTTCTCGTGCTCGCCAAATAAGCTTTGCTAGGATTTTCACCAAGAATCCCTTTGTGCGCATAATGATTTCTACTACTGGCTGCTAAATTAGACATGTAGATGTCATACATGATACTACCTCGTACCTCCGTTCCTAAATATAAGTCTTTCTAGAGATTCCACTATAGGCTACATATGGAGCAAAATGAGTGAATCTACACTCGAAAATGCATCTATATACATCTGTATGTGGTCCATACTGGAATCACTACAAAGACATATATTTAGGAATAGGGGCAGTACACTACACAAAATCATAGGTGTCATGTAGGAATTCCAGTGCACTACATTAGGCTCCCTTAGAGTGCCTGCCAGTCTAGCATACAGAGTCATGGCTAGTTTATGGTACGCACACAATCGTTAATTGGTGGTTTAAATATGAGCAAGGGATATGAAATGTAGTATCATGTAGAGATGTCTGAAATTAGCCGTGTCAACTTGCAGATAGGGTTACACAATGAACAAGTACAAGATGTATGTGGCAATTTCATGGAACATCGCAAAAAAAAGGAGAGGCAACGGTGAGCCTATACAGTGTGCTATGGTACGTCACTCCTCCATTGCAATCATCATGACATGTTATTTGTATACCAGTTCTATTAGCCAAGTTTCTTAGGGACAGTTATTATGAGTTATCCTAAGAAAATAAGCACCTTTGAATATAAGCTCCATGTAATACGCCAACCAGTTCTTTTCATTGCGTTTTCAGCTTATCTTTGGTATGATCAGTGGAAAGTCTAGATTGCATTATATATGTTTTTCATTTTGCTGCACATATGGAAATTAATTTGACTTGCAAACATCACAAATTGAACCCAGTGCAGTAATTAATATGATAGGAAAATAGACCATCACTATTTTCTCAAAATGCAAATACAAAGATACCATCTACTTGGCACAATCTACTTTGGTCAATGTTTTCCATAGAGATCCCATTGCCTAATTTAAACGAAGAACGCATGACCCACATTTAAATGAAGAAAAATTATTTGTTGAAATTCGATGGTCCAAGTGGCTGGTTATTATCATATAGCAGCACCACCTGAAAGCATCATATAGCAGCAGCAGCAGCTCATAGCAACTCATCATACAGCAGCAGCAGTCTGCAATTCATCATATACCAGCAGCAGCTCATAGCAATTCATCATATAGCAGCAGCAGGAGCAGCTCATAGCAATTCATCATATAGCAGCAGCAGGAGCAGCTTGTAGCAACTCATCATATATCAGCAGGAGCAGCTTGTAGCAATTCATCATATAGCAGCAGCAGCAGCAGCTCATAGCAACTCATCATACAGCAGCATCAGCTCATAGCAATTCATCATATAGCAGCAGTAGGTGCAGCTCATAGCAATGCATCATATAGCAGCAGCAGAAGCAGCTCATAGCAATTCATCATATAGTGGATCAGAATGAAAATTTGGCAAAAAATCAGAGGAGATCCTCACCTTGTTGGATGAGCTCATCCTTCAACAAACACCTCAAGGCCATGGCACGGGAGGAGGAGGGGAACAAGGTGCCTTCTGCCGCAGTGTGGCATCAACCGTAGTTGTGCAGCGCCCGCTGGAGTAGTGAGTTGGACGAACCACAGTGGAGCAGCTGCTGGAGACCATGAGAATGAGGGGCGGTGCCAAAGGGAGGAGCAGCCAGGGAGATTTGCCCCTACCCGCCGGCCATGTAGCCTAGCTGGACATAGCATCGTCAAGGACCAGGCCAGATGGGACCAGTGGAGACAGCTCGCTGTAGGAACCCTAGTGTTGCAGGCAGGGGATCGAGGTAGAGGGAAAGGGGAGAGGAGATGCAAGCGGACAAGGCAATGAATGCTTGCGTGTTTGTTTTTACTTGAGGGTCAGGTGTGACACAGGAGTCAGCAGTTGCATTTTGAGTGTAATATAGGCAGACAACAAAGTCATTTCATTATCCCCTTCCCTTCAATTTTTAGTGAGGTTCTACCCGAAACACCCCCCTCCAAAGCGAAATTAGTTAAGCCCAATCCATAACTCAAAAATGACTTCTTTACATCTTTTATGGCTTATTATGACAATATACCCTGAAAAGGCGGAATCGAACTAGCCCTTAACCTGCAATTCAATTGTGCGTGCAATGATGAATCACTCCTGCCTGCTATCTGTACATTTAGGCATCATCATACATGGCATAACCTAATACATGTGCATTCCATTGTAGAATCTGGAATATGCAATGTTTATGTTTGTTCATACGTTGCACATGATGTTTAAATGCCCCTTAAATCTGGTCAGTCAAGTCATGGTCTTTAAGCCTCCTTCTTTGCTTCTTTTCTTGATATGTAAGATTTGCTCACACATCTGTTCAATTGCTTGTTTGCATCAGCCAGCCATACTAGGACTGTTTGCTTTGATTACTTGTTGTTCTTGAACTAACACTCTAACGGAGCTTGTCAACGATTTAAACACTAAGGGCTGCTGTAGTGGGGCCTTGTCTAACTCATAGGTGAATAAAGGTTTGGCTGTACACTACAGTAGGCTCTCCAAGAGTACCTGGAGATCCAGTTCGAAGGTATGCCTAGTTTTTACATAGTGCAGACATAGTAAATGCTCATTTTATTGTGTGCAAGTGCAAGAGATGTGGCATGTTTCATTATGTGGTGTTGTTTTGTTATAATCTCATCCTTTTGTGTTCACAGACTGGAAAGTATGTATATTTATCTTCCAAGGAGATGAGTAACTAGTTTGTGTCACCTTGTAGAGGGGGTGCAATGACGATAAGATTGAGGATTTCCAAGTACAAGATGTTAGGAAGGAGCCTTGCAAGAGAAGTAGGAGCTGCGCTGAGCCTCTTCAACCTACTAAGGTAAGTCACTGTATGCAACTCAATAGTTCAATTCCTTGTTTGTTTCAGGCATAGTTAATTTTCTCTTTTCAATTGCTTTATTTGTCCTCACTTAATGAGATGCCCAAATAATTATGCATGATGTTCGGTACTTGTATCACTATTAGTTGACATAATTAAAGGCCTTACCATTTAATTACTCTGCCGAAGTGTGCCTGAAGCTTTGAAGTCTATTAACCAACTATTATTGCATGAGGCTCACAATCTAGTTTATACTATGCTAATGATTGCATAGTTTTGCCTGCTGTAGTATGTTTGTATGAAACCCTCTGCTATTCATTATGCTCCCTAAGACTTTAATTGAGGTACAGAATGGCCAACTGCTTGCTTACTTATACGCAACATGCTGTCTAAATTTGTAACTTGTCTGTGTTTTCAATTGGGCCCCAACATCATGCTCCTCTGGTGAGCTAAGAGGGATTTCTGTATGCAGGTTGCACAAACTATCTTTTTTATAATTTTTAAAATATCACCTGCTTATGCTTCATGATGTGTAACATTTTTTTGTGAAAGTGACGTGTAACATTATTATTAGTCCTGTTTTTCCATGTAGAACAAAATAGTGTCTTGTTCGCTTCACTGTTGTAACTATATTTTTGCCCTAGTCATGTGTACTTACAGAAACATTTCAGGATGAAGTGACATCAATACAAAAATCTGCGAGCAGTGCGGCATGGCCGTTACCGAATGATTATGGATTGGAATTGGAATGTGCTGATGTTCTCGAGCATCAACTAGAGGTGGCAAGACAACGTGTACATGATTGTCAATGTATAATCAAAAAGTTGAGACTGGACATGCAGGTATTAGATGCAGGAGTCAAAAAATGAAACAAGACACCGAGGTAACCATGAAGGAATTGGAGATTTTGCAGACTGAAATTTGTGCTATTTGAATCCGGCCAATCCTATTTTCTGAAGAGACTATAGTTCAAATGGAGTTAAGTTGATGCCCGTCCATGATGTATGAGCCGTATTTGCCCACTCTATGTAATTTGCTATTTGTGTATGCTTTATTATCACCTATGCCGTACAATAATGCCCAGTGGGTATAATCGGCTGTAATTTCTTTATTGTATAGTGTAGGATTATTCTACCTTTCTATGCCTTGATCTCTTTGTTGTATAGTGTATGCTTTTTAGAGGTGATAGTATTGAGTAGGATAATTCTTTGAATATGCTATATCGTTCAAACGGGGGCCAACTCGCCCGACCATGGGCCTTCTACGTCTCGTAGGATCCATGGGCCTTCTACGTCTCGTAGGATCCACGGGCCTTCTACGTCTCGCAGGATCCATGGGCCTTCTACGTCTCGCAGTGTCCATGGGCCTTCTACGTCACGTAGGATCCATGGGCCGCCGACTCATTTATGGGTCTTGTACGGGCCTTTAATGGGCCGTAGACGAGCCTATAATGGAAATTGTATGTTTTATTGGCTGACCATAACGGGCCGTTAATAGGCCGTATTTGGTGATGCTATGAAAATGGCCCAACAGACTAATGGACCACAAACGGGCCGACTGTAACGATGGGCTGAATTTGGCCCACAAGCAGAAAATGACGGTAACGGGCCGTAAGTAACCGAATGCTACAAATGAGCGCAAGAATAAATGGGCTCTGAGAAGGCCGAAAGATAACATGGGCTGGAAACGGCCCAACTAAATAACGGGCCCTTAATGGGTATAAAGCGATACACTGTTCATTACGGTCCAGTTTCACCACGGGCCGTTAATGGGTCTAAAGTAATACACTATTCATTGCGGGCCAGTTTCACCACGGGCCATTAATAGGCCAAGAGTTACATAGGGCCTCATATGGGCCGAAAGACGTCATGGGCCATACATGGGCCAGAAGTGAAAACGGGCTGGAATCATATTGGATGGCCCAGATGACACTATTGGGCCTAATTCGGATAGGGCTTAACGGGCCTTGGGTTAGCGGGCTGTAAATGGGCTATATGCGAACAGGCCGCTGACAGGCTTTCCATGGGCCGGCCCGTCACCTTTTGACCAAGTCAAACGGGCCGGTCTTTTCACATGAATGGGCCTCTGTTGGGCCGTGCCACGTGTCGTCATATCATAGGCGCCTTCTGTCCAATGAGTGGATGACATCTGTCCCAACAATGAGCCGACACATGTTTCCTCCAGCCAATGATGATTTTACACGTGGAAAATCCCCATTGGTCGGGGCTGTTAACGGGTTATTGGATCCAAAACTCGACCCGATAGCTTAATGGCGTTCCATTACGGTGGATGCCACGTGTCGGTCACCCTTGACGAAAGCACTTCTGTGATGCGCGATTTATCGTCATGGAAGTGGACACTTCCATGATGATAATTTTGGTAATGTCATCGAACACTTCTCTGACAAAGACAGTATGACTATCTTGATTCTGTCATAAATTTGTCATGGATGTACATGCATGACAAAAAACGCGACCTACTGTGACAAACACGTATCATCACGGAAGTTTATTTTTTTTGTAGTGCTCGTGGTGCGCCGCAAGCGCTCCTGCGAGCGCCGTGGCTTTTAGTAGGAGTATAATTTAGTTTCGTAAGGTGATCTCATTAGTTTTGGGACGCAAATGATAAATCCCGAACTTTCGGGAATTATTAGCGTCCATAATTAAGTATGTAAAAGGGAAAATTTGGAAACCTTGTGTATCCGTACGCATTTTATAAGTACGTGCATATAGCACAAACTTTACTATATACTATTGCACTACACGTCTCTCTCTATATATGCTTGCAGACTGTGCCACTCCCTCCGTCCAGGTGAATAAGTTATCTTTGGTTGTGCACCGTGACCAAGGAGGGAAGACTTTATACAACTAAACGGAGGGAGTACTACTATTACTTATGTACGTGCAAATGCACGTTTTAACATTACGATGCGGTTTTTGTAAAAGTAGAAAAACAACACTAGTCAAGCTTGTGAAATGATTCAATGCAAAACAAATGCAAAAATGCTCGTTTGATTGTTTACTTTTAGCTTCCTTCTCTGTGGTTATTTCTCTGTCGTACTTTGCATGGAGTATATGACTGGTCGGAAAGGCATGCAAATTTCCAAACCGCTTCCTACACCATGTATCGAATTTTTTGCTTAACAAGTTGTGCCGTGCAATTGGAATTCCAACTTGAGTACTACTACTAGTAGGAGTACCAGGGGCCAGTTCGTTTAGGCTTCTAGAGTAGTAGTAATCCCATTACTACTAGCTCCATCCTGGTTTATTGGTCCCCATTGTAATCTGTGTCAAATTTTGATCATAAATTTAACTAATGAAATGTTTGTGCATGTCACATGCACTAACATTTTATTAGTTAAACCTTTGGCCAAAATTTACCACAAATTACAATGGTAACGAATAAACTAGGACGGAGGTACTAGTAGTAGTTTAGAAGCCCAAATAAATGAGTGAGGCGCCTTAATGTTACTCTCCACTGTGACTAGTCTTATGGGAAAAGCTATGGAAGAGACGGCTTATTTTTTAAGCCGCCAAAAGAACTGGACCTAGGAATAGTAGCTAGGGATACTAGGAGTAGTAGCTAGGGATTGAGTGTGCGAGATGAACCGGAGAAAGTAAATGCAGAGACATGAAATGCAAAAAAGACGGAGGGATGTGATGGTTGCTTGTCCGTTTATTTTACCAGGTCACTTATTATCGGCAGTGGTTGGGTTTTGTGATATGACAGCTTTACTGTCGCGCCACGAGCGAGGTGAGACTCCCGTGCAGCACCGCCCTCTACACTTGTACTACATCGGTCGTGGTTTATTAGTCCCCCATTGAATTTGACTGAATATTTAACTGACAAAATGTTAGTGCATGCCAACAAAAACTATATCGTTGGATTCGTATTTGAACATAGTTTTCAATGATATAATTTCAGGTGACATGCATCAGCATTTATCATATTATATATGATGTTAGTTCAATTTTTGGTCGTACTAATCTATAGTAAGGTGCCCGTGCATTGCAAGGAAGAGTGAAATGCATTGATCGGGGAGTTGTTTATTTTTCCAAAGGATTGTGGGGGTCATCTCATGTGTAACGGGTATCGATAGGTTTCTTCGGATATTATTTCATCTCTAAAGCTCACAAACATCCGGGTGAAATACATAAAAAGGTATCTTTTGCAAACAAAAGCATTCAACTGTTCAACCTGCATCCAAAACTTTTGAAGAAATAACACTTATTGTGCTTTGCAAGAAATGCTCTTTAAGAATCAGTTTTTGAGTATCGATTGTTATACATGTTGGCTACAGATGACATGGCACTTTCTTATAGTCAACAGTTGGCTATACTATTAAGTATTAAACATGCCCTTATACACCTAGACGGATGGATTAAATCAGGATGACTTGGAAGGGGGCAGAGGAGATGTAAGAAATGGTTCATAGTAAGTCTTTCACCAGTACTGTAGTAAAACTTCATACATGGAAGATTCTAGACTAAACATTAAATGGATACACTTTTATTCATGCGTGATACTCCAATAGAGAAAGATCTTGCATGGAAGTCTCCACATGCTTAGACAGCGGATTACATTGAGTTAAGACTAATGATCAACATTTAACTTGATAATGCATATGTCTAGGTGAACCTCCTTGGAGTCCCCGTGCACTGCGTTGGGGGGCGGGGGGTAAATAATACCATGCGTCTTCCATGTCCACATCGACGGGAAGGTCCCAGCTCTGCAGAGTCATAGTAAGTTTGATGTAGCCGGTGTCGCTGCCCACGTAACTCGGAGGGGTAGTAAAAGTGAGCATGCACCCGTATATCGGCCTCGTGTCAGTGTCAGCATTAGCGGCGTCGCCCCTGCGCACACTACAGAGATGGGGCGGCGGCCTGTGCGGGCCTCGCTAGTGCCCACGATCAAGAGGAAGACACTGCCGTCCTCCTCCAAGACTAGCAGGTGGCGGTGATCCTCCAGCGACCCCGACACGGTGAACGGGTAGCACGTCTCGTACTTGATGTTCTCCGCCAAGGGCCAGTAGTGACCGTTGCACGCATCCGTGAGGTGAGGCATTATGTCTGCCGGCAAGCCCCAAAATGGCATCGGACACTCATAGCAGTAGACGAAGGGCTCCTTGGAGGCATCGACCAAGCTGTCCATGAAACAGGAGTGGCTGTAGGGGACGTTGCGCCAGTTGAATATATGAGCAAGTTACTATGAGATTTAATCCGAATGAGCACAAAATAAATCATGACGGCTATAATAGAGATTAAACTAATCATGTGGACTAGCATAGTAGATGAACAGATATAATCTAGTAGGATACAGAGTAGAAACATGAATTCTACCACGATTTCAAATAGGAAGGACAGAAACACATACGGTGCAACGGGAGCAGCACCATTGGCGTTGAGGTTGTCATCCATGTTGTTGAGGAAGAGGTTGCCGAGGTCGGGGAAGAAGTCGTCGTCGGTGCAGTCGTGGCTGCCAGCAGTCGCGAGAGTGCGCTCCCCAAATTCAACAGTGCTCGCCAAATGGAGCGCAGGAGGGAGTGGCTATAGGGGACGTTGCGGCCATTGAATGGAGCGCAGGAGTAGCACACGAAGCAGTAGATGGTGCTCCTCCCTAAGTCTCTATCTCTACTCTTATCTCTATCTCTACTACTCTTCTTTGTTTTTTTATAACAAATCGAATAGTACTCCACCGTCCGCTGCACGCCCGGCTGAACACGCCTCCTCACCTCCATCATCACCAACTAAGTCTTTTATAGGAGGAGTAGAGAAAAAACCGAGTTGGTGATGATGGTGTGCCGTGCAATGCACGAGCATCTTGCTATTTTTTGCATGTAATTCCAAACACAACGTAGACACGGTCTTTGACCATTTTACAACTATGTTAGTATCATTGTTAGTGGTTAGCCGGTGCAAGTTATAACCCCGGGTGTTTTAACCTTTTTTAGTAATGACATCTAACAATTGTTTGGCACGAGCTCAATCCTGGCGAATCCCACATAACCGTCAGATTTCCATCCAATGGTGGCCTATTTTTAAGCCATAGTATTTGACAAAACCGCCACCCTTACACACGTACTGTAACTGCGTCGTGGGCATTTGCAACTGCCATGTCTCCCAGCAAACGTTTGCTGGGCATTGCAGTTAGCACCGATAGAGGTTCATAGTCGTTCCCCACTCAGGCATTGAAGTTTGTAACTATTTTAGATTAGAATATACTACTCCTCCGGTGCTAGTAGTAGAGTAGAGTCCTACTCCACTACTACTCTACTCAAGCAAGTTAGGGCATAGTAGTAGGTACTTTAGGGAGTACCAGTACTGTGATCACTCAAGCAAGTTGTCTGACTTTGATATGACCCTACGCTGCTGGTATGTGTCTCGTAAGTCAAGCGACATGTTGTAGTCATCATCACCTGTCCACTTCCCGCAGCACATATTCGCTTCTCCATCTTTGTCCGCACATAATCTCGTCCAATCTTCCATCCCTGCTAAGGCGCCTCCCCCCTCGTCCGAAACCCAAGCACTAACAATGGCAGAACTGATCAGTGTCTGCCAAAAGAGTGGCTAGAATTCGCTCCCCACAGAGGGAATCAAGCTCATTGTTTTGTGTGTGGACAATCTCAGTACCATGCCACTCGCCGCGTGCTCGTCGTGGCTGTACCGTTTACTCAAAGCCCTCAGGCCGGAGCTTTTTAAGCCAGCTCCTTGCTTGCTGGTGCCGCTTTATCTTCAGAAATGACGTGTCACGTAGCATAACGATCGTAGGGTGGTGAGCATCAACCCCCTTGACTGCGATCCGATCCCCGTCACCCTCAACTACATTAACGGTATGTACTGGGTTGGCATGAACATGTCTTGGATGGTGCTCGTCGATGGTCGCGGTAGTGGGATGCTCATGGAGGTCTACACCCGGTGATTGACCCCCCTTCCTTCGGTTAACACTGCACTGCTTTGGCACTGCGGCCCAGAATACTCGGAATCTTACAGTATCCAACATGATACCAAGTTTGATTTGCTCAAGGTTGTAATCTGCCAAGTGCCCACAAGATCTGTGAATTATAAATACTTAAGGCTAATTGCATTCTTCAACCGCGGTCTCGCCTATCTGACAGGTCACTGCGGTAAGTGGATAAATCTGCACGTCCATCGCAGTATCATACATCCTCCATGGTTCTCTGATGCCATTGAACACAAGGGCTTCATTCTGTTATTGACTCCTTCTATGGTGGGCGTATTGCTGGCCTACTCCGATTATCGCTACAAATGGCTATTACAAAGGTATGTTACTTTCCTATGATATCATGATGGCTTGCTTATATTACTGTCAACATGTACTGAAAAAATATTCATGCTCATAACATGCTGTTCTTAAGATTGACTACATTAAGAGCCCTTTTTTATTTGACTCCAACTTCATATGATGTTGTAGGCCGCCTGGTGTCCCTACCCTTCCTAATCCCAGAACCTTTCAAAGAAAAGCGGCATGGCAGTTGCAGGTGGTTCCTGGCTCGATCACACGACGTCGAACGATTGACGATCGTTCGCACGTACCGAACGTGTTGTTTCGCGGAATACAATCACAATCACTGCAAGGTCTTTGAGCAGGATCCCAGCTTCTATTGGCCTTCGGGAATTTTTGACTGGAGGCTGGTAAGTAGCCTTGGTACACGCTCTCTGTTTGTCAGACTGATTTATCCGATTAACCAGGAGATAACCGATCGCAAGGATCATGATGGCAGCGCGGTTTCGTTCATCAGGCACAACTGTGTGTACACAACGTACCATGCGTCTCTGCATGCAGCATACCTTGATATGTGCCGCCACGCTCTGCAGCCCAAAGTAGGAGAGAGGGTCGCAAGTATCAGACTTCGACCTGCTGGCTGGAGTTTCCTCCGTCAGGCACCCATCTGGTTCAAGCCGTCAGCCAATCTCCACAGCTTAATAACTAGTAAAGTCTAACTGAGCCAGTTAGTTAGATGCATACACTAGGTGTAGTAGGATCTTTATTTCGTTTGATGCATACAGTTGTTCTTTTTTGGTAGCCCTTTTGTAATGATGGCTGATGTTTGGTTTGGAAGAGAGAGCTGCGTCTTTACTCTTCTGGCCTGCTTACTGTTTATGTTGCACCCCCAGCCCTGGTTGCTACTGCTGCTATTTTCAATGTACAGTCAGTAGTATATTTCTCTGTTGGTTGAATAATTGTGTTGTTAGAACGACAAACACAATGTTTTGGAAGTCGTTGCACGGTCCGATCCTTTAGTGCCCCGTACCATACGTAGCACATACTATTTTTCGTACGGAACACATTTTCCACTTGTTGATAACATGCAACCCACTGATGAAGGCCCAATAGAGGAGCCCATAATTAACTGGAAGGGAGGCTCTCACATGAATCCAGCCCAGGTACATGCTCATGGTCCCCTAAACATAAATAAGTAAATAGATAAATAAAGCTAAATGTTCATGTACTAGTTCTTTAAATTCATGATTTAACAGGAGGATATTATTTCCTATGATAGTGTCGTTGCATTCAGTCGATATTATTCTTAGGCAAAGATAGCAACCAGTCTTCTTTCTCCCGGCATTTTCTTCCTGGAACCAGCGGACCCATGCAAATCGTAGTCAACGTCGTAAATAGTTCCGGTCCATTTTTATTTTTCAATAAGAATGTCCAACCCAGCCCAGCACATTGGCGACAACACTTTATCCTCCGCCTTGGTGCGCTCGCCGTGGCGCCACCGTCCGGCCCTGTCAACATAGTTTTTTTCCGAAACGGTCCTTGTCAACATAGTGAATCGGGAGAGGACTGTAGTTGTGAGTATGATAGTACGGACCCACCAGGTCCAGTCCCAAACACAAGAAAGCGCCTCTTTTACTACTCACATGCACCCCTCGTTTTCTACTCTAATCCACCCTGCTGATATCTGGGACCCACATCATTTTCAATGTATAGTCAATTAACGACAGAATTGCACAACTTTTTTTTTGAGTAGTAATTCAGAGGAGCAGACTGTAAACTGGGTTGGTCTCTGTGGCCCGTCTAACAACGTGACCAGCCTAGTAGTTTTTTCTTTGGGAAAATAGGTAGCCCAATATTTCTTTTTGAAGAATACCCAAGCTAGGCCTATTTGTTTTCTCCGACTTACTGGGCTGCAAATCTTTCAAGACGAGGAGGGATGCATTCTAGCCTGGCCAAAGAGTATGGTCAGGGTCTTTTAAAAGTAATATCAAAGGGGTTGAAAATTCCAAAAAAAGTATAGAAAATGGGATATTAGTTTATTTTTTGTTTTGGTTCTTCACTGATATTTTATACTCCCTCCGTCCCAAAATTCTCTAGATACAGATGTATCTAATACCAAAACGTGACTTGATACATCCGTATTTAGACAAATCTAAGACAAGAATTTTGGGACGGAGGGAGTATTTCATTGGATTTAACATGACATAGTACTAATTTATTTTTAAATTTGTTTTAGTATGTCTACTAATTTTTGGATTAAGAATATTTTTCCCCAGCAAAAATTTGCGAATTTTCAAAATTTCGCACATATTTAGTTAACTTTTTTAACCCTGGTACTGACCAGAAAATGGACAACAACTGTAAAAATGGAAAATGGGCTGCAATAAATTCCATATGAATTAGAAAATGAGTGAAAATAATAAAAATAATAACAAATGAGTTGTACACGCCACCGATTTCGAGGCTGACTTGTTTACGCAAGGCTTTGTCAGTCAACACATGATTCTAGCAGCAGTGACTGTTGGATGTCCATCCAACGGCCGGCGTCTTCTTCAATCTCGATCTTCCTACTCGGCCGCCTAAACTAAGCGCCATCGGGACTGCTGCTCCCTCCTCTTGTGGCCCATTGTGATGCATGCTGCAGAGCTTCACCGCCCACCCTACTCCCTCCGCTGGCCTGGCCGCACGCAATCAACTGCCTCATTATTACACGAAAAAAAGATTCCTCCCACTGACATCTGGGGCGCACCGGTTGGGAGGCTGACCTGTGGGCCCACTAAGTTGACGCATAGGTAGGGCTTGTCAAGTTAGTCAACAAACGATTCTAGCAGCAGTAATCGTTGGATTTGAATCGAACGGTCCTGCTGCTTCTTCAATCGCTGCTCTTCTTGCACCAGCCGCCCAAACCAGCGCCGGTGAGACCGCCTGCTCCTGCCTCCAGTGGCCGGCTGTGCTGCCGTTGAGGCCTCACCGGCTCCTACTACTCCCACCGCTAGCTAGGCCCTGCGGCGACGGCAGCCTCACACCGTAGCCGTACCAGTGAACCCTCGTACTCCTCTCCGCGTGGGCATCCACTGCCGCGTCTTCCCTGGCTCCACGTCGTCCCCTTCCTAGGCCTCGCCGTCGTCCACCGCACTGGTGCTCTCGGTGTGGCATGATCAATGTGGTCAAGGAACGACTTCCATCAGATGTGGACTATACGTGGAGAGGCTGACAGCTGGGTCCACGGCCCCACACAAGGAAATGCCTCCTTATTACGTGCAAAATAATGATTCTCCAGCTGACATCTGGGATCCATTGGAAGGGCCTCTGTATTTCGCAAAAAAACATTCCCCCCGCTGACAAGTCGGACCCACCATTTATATCTTCACACACAAGGAAGTGCCTCCTTATTACGCACAAAAAAAATGAATACTCCCCCTACTAGCTGGGAGCCAACATAGTGGGATGCTGACTTGTGGGCCTACTAAGTTGACGGGGACGGAGGGCTTTGTCAACTTAGTCAATATGAACGATTCTAGCTCCAGTGACCGTACGATGTCCATCCAATAGCCGTAGTGCTTCTTCAACCTCTGGTCTTCTTGCTCCAGCCGCCCAAAGCAGCGCCGGTCGTGCCGCGTGCTCCTGCCTCCCGTGGCTGGCGTGCTGCCGCGGAGGCCTCACCGCCCCCTACTACTCCCACCGCTGGCCAGGCCATCCCTCCACTCACCCACACCCCATGTTATTCTGCTGCGACGACAACCTCACACCGAAGCATCCACTGCCGCGTCGTCCCCTTCCTAGGCCTCGCCGTCGTCCAACGCCCTGGTGCTCTCGGAGCGGCGTGGTCAAGGAACGACTTCCATCGGAAGAGCACTGTATGTGGAGAGGCTGACAACTGGGTCCACGGCCGCAGCAAGGAAGTGCCTCCTTATTACGCGGAAAATAATGATTCCTCCACCTGACAGCAGGGACCCACCAGACGGGCCACCGTATTTCACGAAAAAAACGTTTCCTCCCTAACTGCTGGGACCTGCCAACTACATCTTCGCACACAAGGAAGTGCGTCCATATTACGGGCAAAAAAATGATTCGCCCTTTGACTGCTGGGACCCACCAGCTACCTTTTCGCACGCAAGGAAGTACCTGACAGTCGGGACCCACCTGGTTGAAGCGTACGTAGCGCTGTCATTCTGGTCGCGAGCGTGTACGTACATACTGGTCGATGTAGAAGCGCACACATGTCGTAGTATAGGCGCGCACGTAGCATGTACACGTACGTACAATGGCCAGGGTGCAAGAAAGAAAATACGGCCACGTACGTACATACGGGCGGGGTCTCGAACACCTACTCGCGCATACATACGGCCAGGACTTGTGTACATGGCTGGGTTGGAACGGAGAAACTACGTTGTCGTCGTGTTCATTTGAAGGCAATGGAATGCATCGTATTCATAGGGAGGCAACAGAACGAGTGGGAGCCAACTGGCTTGGATGGAACAACCTATGGAAACGAGGCCCGGCGTACCGCAGAACGGAGGAAATGGCCTTGTGTTCTACCGGCCACAGTCAAAATAGGATCCTGTTCATCGGGAGGGGTGTGGCGTACCGCAAAACAGAGGAAATGGACTTCTGTTGGACCTCCTACGGTCGAAATGGGGTCCTGTTGATCGGGAGGGGTGTGGCGTACCGCAAAACAGAGGAAACGGACTTGTGTTGGAGCACTACGGTCGAAACAGGGGTCCTGTTCATCGGGAGGGGTGTGGCAGACCGCAAAATGGGACTCCACGGGATACTGTTCATCCCCAGCGTCGACCTCCTCCAGCCTCCACGGGTTACTGTTCATCCACCATCGACCTCCTCCAGCCTCCACTTGCGACTGTTCATCCAGGGCCTCCTATTCATCCAGCCTCCACCGCGCGCTACTCCACCGGCTACTGTTCAACCAACCCTCTCCACGGGGTCCTGTTCAACCACCCATCCACGGGCTACTGTTCATCCAGCCCTCCATCGGCTACTATTCAACCAGCCCTCCACGGGTCGTCCTATTCATCCATCCCTCCATGGGGTACTGTTCATCCAGCCCCAACCGGCTTGATCGATCGGGGTCCTGTTCATCCATCCCTCCATGGGGTACTGTTCATCCAGCCCCAACCAGCTTGATCGATCGGGGTCCTGTTCATCCAGAGGCAACACCACGGGGTCCTGTTCATCCAACCCCACCGGGAACTGTTCATCCAAACCCCCAGCAATGCTCACTGGTCATCTGTAGGACCTTGAAGTATGTCTAGAGGGGGGTGATTAGACTACTTGACCAATTAAAAACTTAACCTTTTCCCAATTTTAGAGTTTGGCAGATTTTAGCTATCTTAGGACAAGTCAAGCAATCATCACGCAATTCAAGCAAGTATGCAAAGAGTATATGGGCAGCGGAAATTAAAGCATGCAACTTGCAAGAAAGTAAAGGGAAGGGTTTGGAGGATTCAAACGCAATTGGAGACACGGATGTTTTTGGCGTGGTTCCGATAGGTGGTGCTATCGTACATCCACGTTGATGGAGACTTCAACCCACGAAGGGTAACGGTTACGCGAGTCCACGGAGGGCTCCACCCACGAAGGGTCCATGAAGAAGCAACCTTGTCTATCCCACCATGGCCGTCGCCCACGAAGGACTTGCCTCACTAGCGGTAGATCTTCATGAAGTAGGCGATCTCCTTGCCCTTACAAACTCCTTGGTTCAACTCCACAATCTTGTCAGAGGCTCCCAAGTGACACCTAGCCAATCTAGGAGACACCACTCTCCAAGAAGTAACAAATGGTGCGTTGATGATGAACTCCTTGCTCTTGTGCTTCAAATGATAGTCTCCCCAACACTCAACTCTCTCTCATAGGTTTTGGATCTGGTGGAAAGAAGATTTGAGTGGAAAGCAACTTGGGGAAGGCTAGAGATCAAGATTCATATGGTAGGAATGGAATATCTTGGCATCAAAACATGAGTAGGTGGTTCTCTCTCAGAAATGGTAAGTTGGAAGTGTAGGTTTAGTCTGATGGATCTCTTCGCGAATGAAGAGGAGGTGGAGGGGTATATATAGCCTCCACACAAAATCTAACCGTTACACACAATTTACCAAACTCGGTGGGACCGATTCAACAGACTCGGTCGGACCAATTTAGTAAACCTAGTGACCGTTCGGATTTTCGGTGGGACTGACACGCAACTCGGTGAGAACGATTCGGTTAGGGTTAGGGCATAACGTAATCTCGGTAAGACCGATTACACAAACTCGATGAGACCGATTATGGTAATAAGCTTTCCAGAGAGCTGGTGAGGTAAACTCAGTGGGACCGATTATCTCTTTTCGGTGAGACCGAAATGTTACAAAAGGGAAACAGAGAATTTACATTGCAATCTCGGTGGGGCCGATCGCTCACTTCGGTTAGACCGAAACGTTACGAAGGGAAATAGAGAGATTACAATCCATCTCGGTGAGACCGAGATCTCTATCGGTAGAAGCGATTTGCTTAGGGTTTGTGGCAGTGGCTATGATATACAAACTCGGTGGCGCCGGATAGAAAGAATCGGTGTGACCGATTTTGGCTTTAGGTTTAGGTCATTTGTGGATGTGAGAAAGTAGCTAAGGGTTTTGGAGCATATCACTAAGCACATGAAGCAAGAGGCTCATTAAGCAACACCTCATCCCTCCTTGATAGTATTGGCTTTTCCTATAGACTCAATGTGATTTTGGATCACTAAAATATAAAATGAAGAGTCTTGAGCTTTTGAAATTGAGCCAATCCTTTGTCATTAGTATTTTGAGGGATCCACTTTCATCATCCATGCCATGCCATTCATTGAGCTTTCCTGAAATAATAGTCTTGGAATAGCATTAGCTCAATGAGCTATATGTTGTTATGAATTACAAAAACCACCTAGGGATAGTTGCACTTTCAATCTCCCCCTTTTTTGTAATTGATGACAACATATAGATCAAAGCTTCGACAAATGATAATAAGATTAAAACATCGTCACTTTGAGAAGTATGTGATAAGCAAGAGCTCCCCATAAATTTGTGCATAGTTTAAGATTTGCTTTGGACTGCAAATGCACAAGGAATTAGGCTCATGGGTTACTCTTCCATGTCACATACATCTTGGTGGAGCGCTCAAAATGATAGAGATTGAATACATGCACTCATCACCAAGCAAAGTGAATGATCACATAGGATAGATAAGATAATATCATCACACATGCATAAGTGTAGCTTATGATCAAACACATGATCATCAATGTCTCACAGCATAGTATCTCAAGCAATCAAAAGTAAACAAGTTTAACCACCAAATCAAGAGAGGATAAAAGCAACACTCTCTCTCTCGAAGCCTATGATCTATACATTTTTCTCCCCCTTTGGCAACAAGTTACCAAAAAGTTCATAGAAAATGAATAGTGCTAGATCGACTCTCAGGCTTGATCTTGGTGGTGGTGTCCGGATAACTCAGGGACGAAGGCTTCAGTTGAAGTAGAGGGTGCTGGAGTTGATGCTTTGGAGCTGGTTGCACTGGAGCTGGTTGCACTGGAGCTGGTTGCACTGGAGCTGGTTGCACTGGAGCTGTAGGAGCTGTAGCTGGTGCAGATGATGTGGCTTTGGTGTCTGTCACAGGCACTGCAACTGACCTCTGGGCTCTAGGCACTCTGGCAAAAACATTTGTGGTAATCTTGCCCTGCCTCTCTTGCATGTCATCCTGTAGCTGCTCCACAACAGACTGAATCTCAGTTACTTTGATATCTAGATCATGGAATTTTAGTTCCATGATTCTTTCCAAGATCTCCTGATTCTAAGTGAGGGTGGCCAATCCCTTCTCAATCCTCAGTGATGATGCTATCAAGTAACCAAGCTTCTCCTGCTTGTTCTTCAAGAAATACTCAGATGCCTCCTCTTGAGTTGGAATCTTGGCAGCCTTCTCCTTCCTTGCCTTCTCCTTCTTCTCTTGAGCTTGTACTGATGATGGATCATTCTCATTCATGACAACCTGATTGTCCTCAAAATCTGGATAGAGAGGAAAATGTTCCTTATCTTTGATATTTGCCTGTGCCCATCTTTGAGTTAATCAACTCCTGAATCTGAGGGGCATATCCACAACTCCTCTTATGATCTGCTGCAGTCCTCTTAATGGTCTCTACCATAAGGCTCATGACCTTGAATTTCTGAGGCACATCAAACAAATGCAACATGTTGATTGCATGCCCTCTGATCATGTTGTGGTCACCAGACTTAGGCAACAGAGTGTGCCTTAGGATCCAATTGATAGTTGGCAGCCCTGACAGAAGAAAGTGGACTGATCCAAACTTATGTGTCTCAACAACTTTGTCTGGGATCTCCTTGTACATGTGTGCCATGGAATTGTGGTCCATCTTCTTCTTGGCATAAATATCCAGGTCATCTTCATTTTCCTTTGGGGCATTGATCAGTTTTGCCCATTCCTCTACAGTTGATTGGTACCTTGTACCTTGAGACATCCAAACTATCCTCCCATCTGGATAGAAGTGTGCTGTGGAATAGAATTGCATGATAAGTTCATCATTCCAGTTGGTGAGCTTTTGCCCAACATAATTAGCAACTCCACAAGCAACAAAACTGTCTTGCACTCCAGGATAGTGCTCTTCATTGTCTTTCATGTAGGTCCAGTCGACCCACCTCATATCACACACTATGGGCTTCTTGTCCAACAAGATTGTCTCATAGAAGTCCTGTTGTTCCTTTGTATGGAACCTGTAATCAAGAGCAGTTCTTCTCCTTGAGGCATATGGATCTGTCATCCTCCATAGCCTCAACCCTGAGTCTTTCCCGATCCTCATGTCCTCGGCCACGGGATGGGCATCATTGTGGTCTGTATCTTGGGCTTGAGCTTCCTTAGGACCTGTCCTTCTTCATCCTCCTCATCGCAACATTAGGCACCGGGGCCTTGTTCTTCTCGGCAAAGCTGGAATACTCTGGTATTCCTCTTTGGTGCAAGCTTGGCCTTGGGGGCAGCTTTGGGTGCTTCCTTGGGCTTAGATGTTGCAGCCCCTGATCTAATAGCATCACCCATAAGCTTTGGTGCCTTGGGTGCTGGAGCAGCAACCTCTTCTTCCTCTTCAGAATCTCTTCTCATTGAGGGCTTTCCAAGAACCTGGGCAGTTGTGGTTCTTGCTCTCTTCTTCTTCTTATCCTGAGCAGCTTCATCCTATGATTCAATGGTAAACTTCATAGTTTCTCCACTGGGAACTTTCTTGGATTTGGAAGTTATAACTTTCTTTGCAGGTGCCTCTTTGAGTTCAGATTGTTCTGGCACTTGAGTGGACCTTCTGACCTTGGGCATAGGTGTCCTCTTGGAAGGAACCTTCTTATTCAGTCTAGGCTTTGTGCTATGTGCTGAGCCATACTCCTTTTTGAGCACTACTTTCTTGGAAGTAGCCTCATCCTCTTCAGCTCTGTAGTCCTCATCCTCAGAATCTAAGGTTCTTTTCTTCCTTTGCATGGTGGCAGCTTTACGCAGGTTGCTAGGAGTGCTTCTGCTGCCTTCATCTGAAGTGCTAGAGGGACTAGTGCCCTCACTCATGTGAATCTGCTCTTCTGACCTGTTCTGGCTGTCACTCTGGTCTGACATGCTGCAAACACTGACTGCTGACCTTGTGAAGAGTTATAGATGAGATAGAATGGATGAGCATCACAAAATGCGAGATTTTTGCAAAAGAATGATTCAAAAATTCAGTTTTAATTTTCCACAGAAAGCATTTCGGATCAACCGATTTTCAAACTCGGTGATACCGGCAGTTTTAACCTAAACTGATGAACTTCGGTTGGACGAGTCACGATTGATGGCCCCGAGACTGCTAGGGTTTCACAAAGTCCTAAAATCGGTCTCACCGATTAGCAATTCTCGGTCAGACCGAGAGTTACTAGTGCAATGGCGTTAGCCAAATCAGTGGGAACTAGTTTTTCAACTCGGTGGGTCGAGATGGTTTCGCGAAACCTAACCTAAAATTCGAATCTCATCTAATATCGGATTGCATTGACCGGATAGGAGTGTTTCAATCGTGGCAAGAATCAAAAGAACACAATGTGCTAGGAATCGAGCGGGATAGCACCGTGATCGAGTCCATACCGTAACTTGGCGATGAACTCGCTATGACGGCAACAATGGGGTTGAAATCCGTTGGGGCGGAGACCCGGCGACATGAGGCGGTGGCGGCGAGGAGACGATCCGGAGACCTTGGAGGCGAGCGAGCTATTCTTGTGAGCGAAGGGGTTGGAGGAATTTCCAAATTTTGCCCGTGACTATATATAGCCCGACCCTATCGGTGTGACCATTGGAACAACTCGGTGGCACCGAGATGCATAATCGTGTCGATTCTGACAACTCGGTTTGACCAAAAAGTTCAAATTGGTTGCACCGAGATTGAAAACTTAGATCAACTTAATGATCTCGGTAGGACCGAATTGGAGGAATCGGTCAGACCGAGAATCACAAAGAAGTTTTGGAAGTTTAAGTCTATGACGTATCGGGGACTCTGAGTGCTCCTCACACAGAGTGGTTCAAATCTGACTTGATCAAATTTTGTGATGTAGCATGAATAGAGTTTGAGACGAGAAAATCATAGATAGCTAGAGAAGGTTCTTAGGCATTCTTGTCCATCCACTTGGCAAAAAGAAAAGAAACCCAAACAATCAAAGCAACAAGTGGATGTCCTCGAATGAGTAAGATATGCACCAACATGCTCACACAATAAGATGGCAAATGAAATATGTGGCCAAACATGCACAACCAATTCTAGCATCTATCAAACAATTGGCGATGACTAGGTCATCTATATATGAGTATATTGACTTTGGGCTCTAACTGAACCCGAGCTAGGCGTCTCCTGACTGAACCCGAGCGATTTCACTGTAAGCTACGCGTTACTGAACCCGAGCGATGGAGCGATTCCTTCGCTACTGCTACTAACTGAAGCCGATCGATGTTGCCTCTGGATGAACAATGATCGTTGCTGGGGTGTTTGGATGAACAGTTCCTGGTGGGGGGTTGGATGAACAGGACCCCGTGGTGTTGCCGCTGGATGAACAAGACCCTGATCGATCGAGACGGTTGGGCGTGGATGAACAGGACCCCGTGGAGGGCTAGATGAACAGGACCCCGTGGAGGTCTAGATGAACAGTACCCCGTGGAGGGAAGGTTTAACAGTAGCCGGTGAAGGGCTGGTTGAACAGAAGCCGGTGGAGGGCTGGATGAATAGTAGCCCATGGAGGGGTGGTTGAACAGGACCCCGTGGAGAGGGCTGGTAGAACAGTAGTCGGTGGAGGCTGGATGAACAGGAGTCCGTGGATGAACAGTCGCAGGTGGAGGCTGGAGGAGGTCGACGGTGGATGAACAGTAGCCCATGGAGGCTGGAGGAGGTCAAGGATGCAGATGAACAGTAGCCCATGGAGGCTGGAGGAGGTCGACGATGGAGATGAACAGTATCCCGTGGAGTCCCGTTTTGCAGTACGCCACACCCCTCCCGATGAACATGACCCCCGTTTTGACCATAGGGCTCCAACACAAGTTCCTTTCCTCTGTTTTGCGGTATGCCACACCCCTCCGATCAACAAGACCTTGTTTCGCCCGTAGGAGGTCCAACAGAAGTTTGTTTCCTCCATTTTGCGGTACGCCAAACCTTTCCCAATGAACAGGATCCCGTTTCGACCATGGTCGGTCGAACACAAGGCCGTTTCCTCCGTTCTATGGTACGCCAGGCCTCGTTTCCATCAACTGTTCCGTCCAAGCCCTCCCGATGAACACGACGACGCATTCTGTTCTGACCCAGCCGGTTGGCTCCCCATGAACACAATGACGATGCAGTTTCTCCGTTCCAACCCAGCCATGTACACGAGCCCTGGCCGTATGTATGCGCGAGTAGGCGTTCGAGACCCCACCCGTATGCACATACATGGCCGTATTTTCTTTCTTGCACCGTGGCCGCTGTACGTACGTGTACATGCTACGTGCGCGCCTCTACTACGACATGTGCACGCCTCTACATCGACAAGTATGTACGTACACATTCGCGACCAGAATGACAGTGCTACGTACGCTTCGACTACGTGGGTCCCAACTGTCAGGCACTTTCTTGCGTGCGAAGATGTAGCTGGTGGGTCCCAGCAGTCAGGGGGCGAATTGTTTTTTTTTTCATAATATGGACGCACTTCCTTGCGTGTGAAGATGCAGCTGGTGGGTCCCAGCAGTGAGGGGGAAACCTTTTTCCGTGAAATATGGTGGCCCGTCCAGTGGGTCCCTGCTTTCAGGTGGAGGAATCATTGTTTTGTGCGTAATAAGGTGGCACTTCCTTGCTGCGGCCATGGACCCAGCTGTCAGCCTCTCCTGGTGCAGTACTCTTCCGATGGAAGTCGTTCCTTGACCACGTTCACCACGCCGCACCGAGAGCACCAGGGCGGTGGACGACGACGAGGCCTAGGAAGGGGACAACACGGAGCCAGGGAAGACGCGACAGTGCAAGCCCGCGTGGAGAGGAGTACGAGGGTTCACTGGTTCAGCTGCAGTGTGAGGCTACTGTCGCCGCAGAATAACAGGGGGTGTGGGTGAGTAGAGGGATGCCCTGGCCAGCGTTGGGAGTATTAGGGGGCGGCGAGGCCTGCGCGGCAGCACACCCGACCACGGGAGGCGGGAGTAGGCAGTCCCACCGGCGCTGGATTTGGCAGCTGGAGCAAGAAGATCAGAGATTGAAGAAACACGACGGCCGTTGGATTGACATCCAATGGTTACGTCTGCTAGAATCGTTTGTTGATTACGTCAACTTAAGGCCCACAAGTCAGACCATTCCCTACTTTTTAAATAATTTAGATATAGCTCATTGCAACTTCTTATGCAATTTATTGCAGTCCATTTTTTTGTTGGCCAGGGCCAGGGTTAAAAATTTAAACGAAATTTCGCATATTTCTGTGGGTTCCAAACTATTTTTAATACCGAAATGTTGAGCCGGATTTAAAGTACTTTGAAGATATATTTAAATTAGGTTAAAGCCTAGTGAAATAAGAATCTGAAAATGTGAAAAAATTCAGAAATTATAAAATAATTGCCAATTTGTCATCTGTTTTTATATTTACAACCCATTTCATATTACTTTCAAGATTTTTAGGCGTCTTGAAAGAGTTGCAGCCCATTAGGGCGTAGAAAAATAAGTAGGCATGGATTGGTATTCTTCAGAAAAAATAAACTGGGCTCATTTTCACAAAGAAAAAATAGCTGGGCTGCTCATATGGTGAACATAAAATATAAGTCTGGGCTAGACGGGCCACAACCCAGTTGAAACCCTGCTCTGTCTCAACAATAACAAAAAAATACTGCTCGTCTCTATTGACTGTATACACTCACAATGTCGTGTGTCCCAGATGTAAGGAAACCACTAGGAGGAAGCATTTTCTTTTTCCATATGCTGACATGGTGGGCCCCTACTGTCATCCTCTCCACGTACTTCTGCTGATTCCTGTTGTTTGTTGACCATGTTGACAACGCGAGAGGGTGGTGCCGCGGTGAGCGCACCAAAGCGCGCGGAGGATGACGGCGAGGCCTCGTACATCGGGGTTAACAATTTAGGAGACGATGGGGCGGCGATGCATGCGCTGAGGGGCAACCAGCTGTGGAAGGCGGAAGCAGGAGGCCCCGCCGGCGCTGGTTTGGTTTTGGCGGCTGGAGGAAGACAGGGCTGAAGAAACACGATAGACTATAAAAGCAGCAAGAGTACTTAACAACCTTAACTGAAACCACCAGGGGCACTTAACAACGATAGCTGAAAGTAGTATGAGTACTTATACAGGTTCAACCGTACGAAGCATGCCTCGAACAGTGCTACTTTGCCTACAGTTAACCAAGGGTTAGGACGCCAAGCCCCAGGACAAGGCCCAGGCGCCACTCCGTGCATCCACAACCTTCTAAAAGCGGTTTCATCTCGAAATGTGGTAAATAAACAGGATATTCGTTTTAGAGGCATGGAAAAGCAGGAACATAATCTTCTGTCCTATTCTCCAAGATGGACGGGCCTTCATTATTTGAGACCACCCATGAATAAGTATCTTTTCACCTCCAAGGGGAATGGAGTAGGCGACATAAACATCATATTGTGACCAAGCGCAAGTCTGACCCGACCATGGTCAAGCATCTGTATAGGAACAATAGAACTAGGCAGTTTCTGTTTCAAGAAGACCACAACTGTAAAACTGTGTATAAGCAATAGTTTATGAACACCATATATAACAGAAAACAACTCGTACCATAAGTTTCTCGACACAGTTGGACCTGTTCAACGAGTGCAGAAGTGGCACACATATCCCACGTGGCCTTCCGCCATTGAAACGCCCCACAAGGACCTCAAGACGATCAATAAAGTGTAGGAACTTGTGGATGTCGTCCCAATCAACTTCAATGCCATTAGTAATAGCTGAGTTGTTATAGAATAACAAATGAGCAGCCTGCTTAACTCTGAAAAAACCTACACGTGCCACCAATTATAAGAAAATATTAGTTAGAAGTAGCATCTTCGTGAGAGATTCGTTGCTACTTCTAAAGTTAAATTGTGATTAGTTAGACAAAATAGGTGGATTAAGAAGTAATCTAGGCAACAAGCAAGAACCAGATACAAAATTAACATGGATGAACAATTGGAATGACATCGGGGTGGAAGATCGCAGTGAAGATGAGACCAGGTTCTGCTATTTCCATCAACATTCGTGCGCCAACTTTCTGTCCGTAACACTTGAGAAAGTTTATACAAGTTCGGCCATAAAAAAGCAGCGACCTTCTTGGTTCATGAACCCAACTCGGAACTTATATCCATGGCTTGTCTTCACTGTGACCATTAAACTGGTGTATTCAGTTATGGCAAGGCCGAGCAACTTGAGTACATGTGTTCTAGTAGAGCAAATAATGCACTGCAGGAAAAATAATATGAGAACACAATGTATTCCCTATCCAAATCTAGAAATAATTTCCTCCTTCACGTTAGTGTTGACCATCGTACTAGTACCTTTTATCCAAATATAGCAATCCAAATTTCCAAATTAGTCGACAGCATGTTCAAAAAACCCCAACCTCCCGGATAGAAAATAGGATTCTAGGAACATACTGTGCACGTTTTAAAATCCTATGTTAGGAACAAGTGTGGCGTGTCACCGAGGGCGCAGAAACCTGTAGGGTCCTCGCACTTTGGGCACTGCAAATGAAACACACTAGATTCAGTAGGAAGAAAAATGCATCAACGACGGTAGGTGCCATCCTAGGACCAAGGGACTTGGATTTATCGGGGATGGATGAAGAATTCGTACCTGGTTCTCCATGAGAAAACCCTATGCAATCATCGAGAGGGGGTTTCTCTGAACAAGCAGACGAGGGAGGAGGGGATTCAGGCCTAGTGAAAAATTGCCGCTTCGTCCGTCCAGCTTACTGCTAAAGCTGGAAAGGTGGGGTGTTTTGTGATTGGACGACTCATTGGGCATTACTGCGGTTCTACGACCGGGGTGTGTCTACCGTGGTGTTATGCACTCTAATTTGGTGTATATGGGACATGGACCCCGTTGGCGGATGCCCCACATATCAGGGAAAGGAAGTAGAAAGACAGGAGTAACTAGTTACACATAAATATATTTTGACAGAGAGATACTCCCTCTGTAAAGAAATATAAAAATCTTTTATATCACAACTTTACACATAAGAAAAATCAGGGGGAATATATATAACATATATGATTATAAAAAACAGAGTTTTTTTAACACATCATATACGAGTTGGTGATGATGGTGTGCTTGCCATCCTGCAATATAGGCCGTCCGATTTGTATCTGACGGATAGGAAGGAAACTATGGCAATTTTGCAAAAAGGTACCCACACACCTCTCCACATTTGCAAATAAGGCCTTCCCTCGTTCATCCTTTTCTCTCACAAGATAAAATACTCATACAAATGCATCTTGATGTTACATGCAACACACTGGCATTATGGGGGTTCAGCTGAGAATATAATACCCAGACAGGCTCACAGTTCTGGACTTTGGGCCACAGTCGGATGAGCCTGCATGTTTGGGGGCCCATGTGTTCTACCTCAGTGCTTTTCATATTGAAAGCGATCGGTACAACACTTGTTTTAGATGATGTCGCAAGGCGAATACACAAAATTGAAGAAAGCACGATAGCTGTTGGAATGAAATCGAACGACAGTTCCTAACCAGCAATCAGAGTTGCAATTCTATCAACGATATACCATGTGATAAATAATATTGTCGTACTACTTATACACATAGGACACTTGTTTCACCATGCCATATTATTACATCAAAATCTCTCGGAGGATAGATCAGTTCGGCAGTTGCGTGCTGCTACTGAATAATTTCAAAGTTGATTTGGACCAGCTCTCCTTGCCGAGAAAAATTCGATTTTACATCATCCCCTACCGCAAGATATGATTTAGATTTGAACGTTGACCATCCTTTAGCATCAATCATCATGTGACCATCCTTTGTACTTACGATATATTGAGTAGGTTCATTCACACCAAGGCTGCGCATGGTAAGAGAAACTTGGCCATGGTCGGCCGAATTGTTGAACGACTCCCTCATTGCTCTAGGAATTCTCTGTTTGCAAACAGAAGACATACACAAATAGTTAGATCAACACAGTGAATCATGTGAAACAACATGGAAATAAAAAAGAACGAAGCACTTGGGCGGCCAATGTTTACGAAGAAGGTGGACATGTCGGTTTTTGTAAGGACTTTGGTATATGAAGTGCGAACTGCAGCCTAGTCTGTTGCCGGTGCAACTTCTCGTTCGATTGCCGCTGCACGGGCCGGAGCAGATGCAAGTGCAAGTGTTGGTGCAGGTGCCAAAGTCATTGCTAGTGCCCGTGCCGGTGCGACTAGTAGTGCCGCTGCTCCTGCCGGAGATGGTGCTCCTTGTAGAGCTGGTGTCGGTGTCGGAGTAGGTGTCGGTGTCGATGCCCGATCCTCTAGTAGATCAGCCTGATCCTCTGACGCGGTCGGTGCCCAATCCTCAGCTGGATCAGGCTGAGCTGCTGCCGCTATAAGTGCTAGAGCAACTGCCAGTGCTCGATCCGTTGCTGGAGGTGGTACCGAGGTGCGAGACAGCGGCGATCATGTCTAGTCTTCTATGATCAGCTTTCTAACTTGACTAGGCTCCGTGACCATGATCCAGTTTTTTCTTCATTTCTTTTAAACACGAGAAGGACTAATTGTGGCGTGTTTGTTAAACCAAACTGCAGTTCATCATAGGGATTTAGCTTGTACTCAGACAACAGACTGATCCAATTTTTTCCAATACTATAAGTGATGGACAGTGCCTACATTACTGACACGACATAAGAAGTGAAACCTACAAAAATAGACATCGTAGAGAAAACCAAACGGTTTATTCTGCGATGAATGTCACATGGCAAAACCTGCATCATAGAATTGCAGGAAAAGAAAGAAAACATGACATTAAATCAATAAGATTTAGACAGTAAATCTATAAGATTTACTTGATGTGACACGAGTGAATCCTTACCAGGAAATCACTATGTTGAAGTACTAAACAGAAGATTGATCGTCCAACTATGCGTGGAATGCAGGGCCCCCGCCTACTCCCACAAGAAGGACAGTCCAAAGGTCGTGACAAATCGTATGGACCGAACATCCATGGGACTGGAAATTCTGGTGGGTGTGATAAACCCTTCAATGCATACAGATATTGGAGTGTAACCATAATTGATAAACCGTCCTCACAAAAAAGATGATTTGGATACTTCAAAATATACAGACTAAATTGAGTGGACAAACATTAACATAGACTGTTCTCAGGACTCACCACACACCAAAAGCGGCAGTACTAAACAATACAGGGTTCACAAACACAAATCAAGTACTAAACAATAGCACTTACTACAAACAAGCAAAGCTGCACTAATTAAACTCTGCAGACTATTTCTTATCACAGACCTACGGGGTGAACCCCGCATAACTGACTAGGCCATGGACTTCGTGAGAGAAGTCTACCTGCACCATCACCATCTCATCAACCTTGGAGAACCTAATAGTGTGGTCTTTCCACTCATAAACATGATGGTGAAGATAGGCCGCATCTGATTTGTCGGGAAGCTTTACAAGAACCACACCATTCGTAATCGAAGGCACAACCAGGAAATTGTTGTGGTCAAGTATAGCCTCGAGAACACGCCTGACAACAATGCTACAGGAAAACTCTAGTTCAGGACATGTGGCAACAAGGACACATCAACTGGATAGTTTAGCAGCAGAACTCATCCTCAGGTCTTCTAGTTCACACGACATGACTTTGAACTTCATCTCCACTGGGGATCTGGTTCAAATTCAAACAGAAACCATATTTCATTACTACCTCTGTTCAGAAATATAAGATGATTTTCGATATGATACTCCATATATGACTACATATACGCACAGAAATGAGTGAACAAAGACACTAGAACATGTCTTCAAAGGCATGAGAGCAGAGGGATTACTTGCAATATCCATAACACAAGTTACTGAGGCAAAGATACCCTCTTCAAAGGTAGCATTGATGTTCATAAAGTACTCCCTTCATCCCAACATTCTTGTCTTAGATTTGTCTAGATACAGATGTATCAAGTCACATTTTAGTGACTTGAAACATCCGTATCTAGATAAATCTAAGACAAGAATTTTGGGACGGAGGGAGTAGTTGAAAGTAATCTATAAGAAATCAGTGTCAACCTCTCACATGTTTTGGTTAAAAGAGGAATTTAGAACCATCATTTTGCACACAAAAATCACATGCAAGATCACCCGGAAAGTTGTACTACTAGTACTAGTACAACATGTTAGATGAAAAAACACGATCAAGATCGATAAAAAGATCGGCAAGAAGAGATATTACCTGGACTTGCTTAATGAGGGATCCCGGAGAGGGGGGCTTGGGTAGGGCGATGGCTTTGAGCTTGTCTGCGGTAGTCTCGGTGAGGTGCTTGCGCTTCTTCGTACCATGAGCCTCGACGGTTTTGGCCTGAGCCATATACATCACATCGGCCGGTGCTCCAGTGTCCATCCAAGAAAGGAAGCTGAGAGAGGAAGCTGAGAGAGAAGAATTTAATGAGGAACGAGATGAGGGAGAAGCAAAGCGAGTGGGGGTTTTCTTCAAGAGAGGAAGCTGAGAGAGAAGAGTGAAATGATGGTTGCTTCGTCCGTCCAACTTACTGCTGGAAAGGAGGGGGTTTTGTGATTTGACGGCTCATTGGACATTACTGCGGCGTTTCGGTCAGGGTAGTCTACCGTCACTCTACTACAGAGTAATTTAATGCACGGCTGGTGGTCCCCGATGCTAGCTGTCCCACACGCCGACGAAAGTGAGTAATTTAGTGCATAGCTGGAGGAGGATCCGCACGGTAGAGCGTGTCCACTGTTTTTCTGAAGAAAAAAATGATTACAGCAAGCGTTTCCACTCTTACGACAGAGGAGTGCGAAACACGACAACCACTTGAACATATACAGTGCTCCTACTACTAGGCATGTGTAGTGGTTCAAACGTCAGTACTACATAATTTTGTTGCTTGTGTAGTAAGATATGATGATAACAAATGATGTTGTGCGCATGTCAACTATATGAACAGTAATGTAGTAACATAGTACCGCCTTTTCGACTGTTCGGTCAAGAATGAACGGTGAGATCAATGTTAACAGAACTAGGTCTACAACGCATGGAGAGTATGGTGCTACAGTACTCCATTAAACATGAACCATATGAAGCACGAATCAGTGTTAGGTAGGGTGTATGAAGGGTGCACGGGATGGGAGCAAAAGTTCCCTTCTCGACCCACTTTTAGGTGTTTAGTAGAGTGCATGTAGGGTGCATGAGTCCACACTAGTAGGTAAACACAAATACATGAAGAGGGAACAACTATATTGAGATGAGAATGCAACCAAACACACCCACACGCTTTGTGCCACAGTGACTGATCTGCACTGTCTGAGTTTGATCCAACGGCCAAGTTGCACCAAGACATGGACATGCCCATGCAGAGGGCGCCTAAACACCACCGAAGTGCCTCTGCTTCTCGAGGCGCATGACATTGGTGATGCAGGGTGCAACCGCCCGCAGAGCCCCCTCCCGGTCGACGGCAGCCAGCTCATCAAAGATGGCGTCCAATGGCATGAGTGGATTCCGGTGATGGAGCCCTGAGAGGATTCCCCCGGCAATGGCGATGGCAGCCCGCAACCCCTCCTTGTCCAGCTCCGCCCCCACCATCGCGCGAAGATGGCTTAGGTCCTCAGAGATATAGTTGAAGGAGTCGTGGTCAGGAAGCCGCAGCTCATTGAAGTCGACGGGGTGGTTGAACGGATTTAGCCCGACGGCCGGCATGGTCGTGCTAGCACGACGGTAGGTATCGCGTAGCCGCAACATGTGCGTGGCAACTTGGTCCACAATGTGGCTGAGGCGATCCTGGACCTCGTCACATATGCCCGCTCGCGCTCCAGCCGGCTCCCCTGACGGCTATCGTATCTCCCGCTTTTTGCAGCAACGCCGCCGACGCCTCGAGCATCTTTGTGGTGGACGCCTGCCGCTTTTGAAGCTCCATGAACTCCCACACATAACGGAGGAGCATGGCACTCCTCGCCTCCTAGAGCTCACGGAGCTCCACGTCCTTGGCCCTGAGCTCCGCATCCTCGGCCTGGAGCTCCTGTATCAGGCGCCTCACCTCAGACTCCATGATCTGCTATGCCGCCATGGCACCGGGTAGAAGCAGTGGGGAGAGGAAGCAAAGGGGGTGAAACAACTGAAAGGCAATGCAATCTATGGGAAGGCGGAGGGAGCCAGCCGAGGAGTGGGGAATCTTTTGGTTTTCACCATGGGAAAATACCAGTTGACGACTTCTCACATTAGGGAGCAGTGGGTTTTACAGGCGGAGTCATCGTGACTAATTGCTGCCGCACCTGCTCCCGTCAATCAAAAAATTAAAAATCCTGCCGCGCCTGCTCCCGTCAGTCAAAAAATTAAAAATCCTCCCGCAACCATACACTAGAGCAATGCCGTGGTGGATATTTAAATTTACCTGCCGGCAAGGAGATAAAAAAGGGGTGAAAAACAAATGTGGCGGCGGCCTAGCTAATCGGTAGCACTAGCCCAACTAGCTAGCCACCGTGCTTCATTGATGTACTCGGCGAGAAAGGTGGTCTTTCGTGATTTGACAACTCATTTACTTGCTTCGGCGCTACGATCGAGGAGGACCCAGAAAATGCACGGTAGGTCGTCCCATGTCTCGGTAAGGAAGAATATATGCATGCACTACCCGGGAAGACCCCGAAACCGCGTGGTAGGGTGTGCCACGTCTCGGCACGGAGGAAAAATGTGCGTGTAAAAATATACTGTATTAGACGTAGCACCTATGGTTCGACCTCAGGACCCAACTAGTCAGTCGAAAACACCCCACTAGCCACACAACTTCATCACGCTAACATGGCACGGAGGATAGGCGTGGTTAGCTCCATCTCGACCAACCACAATGTCTGTTGTTGTAGGCGATTCTTCTATTTTCCAAGCTTTTTTTAGTTATAATAACACCATGGAAAGCTAGCGCCTTTCTTCGTGTGTGCCCGTGCAAAGGTTATACGATGGAGAGGAGAGAGAGATCACAGACCTGGGACCCACCAGTAAGTGAGTCAACGGTCATGCACGTGTTGACGAGGCACTCCCTCTACTCTAATCAACGTAATACTGTATAAAATCAAGTTATGGGACAAAGCCAACAACCATTGTTATTTCAGGCTATCGACTTACACTTTGTAGTCCAGGTTGCCAGTTCGAATCTCATCTGTCAAATTTGTTAGTTTTAGGTCCAAATTTGATTAATGACAAGTGGGATCCCCGTGTGTTGTTCCGATATTACAGTGTAGGATGGTTTTTTGAACAAACACTTTGCACGGTTAGACAAGTAATGACACGAGTTACACGTATTTTGCAAGTTTACGAACAAAAATGACAGCGGCATAGAATATCTCATCCACCCCGTAGCTTAGATGCTATGGTGATACGAGCTTTTACATCGTTGGAAGTGAGATCCAATGGCTTGGGAGTAGTCTTTGTAATTATGCACAATTTCCAAACTCTCCAAAGGTTTTTTTTGCAAATAAAACATTCAGGCCTTGTGTGCGTCGCTGCATCTTCGATCCAACGACTCCCTGTTGCTCATATTAGGTTCTCCCCGTAGCTTAATTAGCTGCTACGGTGATACGAGCATCTAGGTCGTATGATCAGTGATCAGATGGCACATGCGTAGTACTTGGACTTTCTGCGCAATTCTGAAACTCTCTCAGCCTTATATTGCAAAAACATTCAAACCTCCTACTGTGGGCCGTTAGATCTCCCTGAACTCGTATCACCATAGAATCTATGGTGCAGGAGCACCTCATATTCTCCCGTGCGAGAAAACATAAGGTGCTCTCGCAGCTTGGATGCTATAGTGATACGAGCTTGGAGGTCGTTTGATCTGAGATCCAATGGCATCTGAGCAGTCTTTGTGCTTGTAAGCAGTGGTTGATCTCTTTGCGGGCTTTTCTGCAAAAAACCATTTGAACCACCGAGGAGTTGTTTGGTCACAAATCCAACGGCTCCGAAGAGCTTGTATCACCAAAGCATCAAAGGTGTGGTAGCACACGATATTCTTACATACAGGATAATATGATGTCCTCCTTCATCTTAGATGCTACGGTGATATGAGCTTCGAGGTCGTTGGATATGGGATCCAAGGGCATCTGAGTAGTTTTTGTACAAATTGTGTGCAATTCTCAAACTCATTAAGGTTTCCTGTAAAAATATTAAGACATCCTGTGAGCTGCTATATCTAAGATCTACAAGCTCCAAGCAACTCGTACCAGCATATAGCATCTAAGGTATGGGGGCACATGATATTCTCCCGGGGAGGAGGGGGGTGCACAACCAATCGATGTTTGGGAGGGTGGGGACAAATATAATCTAAACAATCCTAAACAGATCTTCGCAATTTTATCTAAGGTCGAGGGGTTAACCCCCGACAATCTACATAGCTCCGCCTAAACACAACATTTGCATGTACAGTAGTACTAGACTTAATATTCATGTTTCAGTTTCCTGTTCATTTTAAATATTGAATTGAGGACCATGCATGTCTTACATTTTACTCCCTTCGTTCCTAAATATTAGTCTTTTTAGAGATTTCAAATGGACTGGCACATACAGATGTATATAGACATATTTTAGAGTGTAGATTCACTCATTTTTCTCCATATGTAGTCACTTGTTGAAATCTCTAAAAGAATAATATTGAGGAACAGAAGGAGTATTTTTGAATTCGTGTCATACATGCATGGTTTGGAAAAATAGATGCACTATACTTATTGGATTGTTGTTGTGTTCGTGGGTGGGTGGGTGTGTGTGTGTGCGGGTGTGTGTGGTCATATGCTTGATACATACAAAGTTTTCTCACCACCATATTGTTCATCTTTTAAATTTGAATTTGCAATGAAAAACTTATTAGGGATACCATGAAATGTGAAATCCACGTTGAGATCACTATATCACAAACTCACTCTAATTCAAGAACTCGTCATAAATTAATTACCACATTGAGATTACTATTTGAAAGGAAAATACGGGCATTGTAATACACATAGATTTGTTTGGCAATTTAAAAGATTCCTTTCGTATTCTCGAATGGTAGGACCCAACGGCCTACCAGCCAGACCTTGGCTCATGTTGATCCTAAAAAACCGGGCTCGTGTCCTTCTGGTGGCATGCGTGTTTCGAGTCGAGCCTCCGCGTTTCGAGTCGAAATATCTGGCGGCCAGAATTCCAGCCCTAGGAAATTCCCCTCATGTCCCCGGTCCATAATGACTACCGATGAACAATGGAGGGATGCTTTACTATCTACACAATGTTACCTACCGTGCCGAGCACGTTTCAATTCCCTCGGCCGCTGCTCCCCAAGGTCACCCGTCAACTGCATTGCCTAGTACTACTACTACTTGATACATCTTCGTCGTATCTATAATTTTTGATTGTTCCATGCCAATATTATTCAACTTTCATATACTTTTGGCAACTTTTTATACTATTTTTGGGACTAACATATTGACCTAGTGCCCAGTGCCAGTTCCTGTTTGTTGCATGTTTTATGTTTCGCAGAAACCCAATATCAAATGGAGTCCAAACAGGATAAAAACGGACGGGGATTTATTTTGGAATATTTATGATTTTTGAGAAGTAAAATCAACATGAGACGGTGCCCGAGGTGGCCACGAGGCAGGGGACGCGCCTGCCTACCCTGGGCACGCCCCTGACCCTCGAGGGCCCCTCGTAAGGCGGTTGCTACTCTTATTTGGCCGCAAGAAAGCTAATTTTTGGAAAACTATCATGGCGAAGGTTTCAATCCAATCGGAGTTACGAATCTCCAGATGTAAAAGAAACGGTGCCAGGGCAGAATTTGAGGCCTTGAAGCAGAGAGCAGAGATAGATCCAATCTCGGAGGGCTCTCGCCCTCCCATGCCATGGGAGCCAAGGACGGAGGAAACCCTTCTCCCATCTAAGGAGAGGTCAAGGAAGAAGAAGAAGAAGGGTGGTCTCTCCCCTTGCTTCGGTGGCGCGGAGCAGCGGGGGCCATCATCATCACCGCGATCTACACCAACACATCCGCCATCTTCACCAACATCTCCATCACCTTCCCCCATCTATATTCAGCAGTCCACTCTCCCGCAACGCGCTGTACCCTCTACTTGAACATGGTGCTTTATGCTTCATATTATTATCCAATGATGTGTTGCCATCCTATGATGTCTAAGTAGATTTTTGTTGTCCTATCGGGATTGGTGAATTGCTATGATTGGTTTGAGTTGCATGTTTTATTATTGGTGCTGTCCTATGGTGATATCCAACAACTGGTCTATGTTTATCTTTTTCATCGGGTTTGGCAATTCTAGCAGCTTCAACACAGAAGTAAATAACATGCCCATCAATATTATCGACCAAGAGATCTTTAACCATAGCAACACTAGGTTCAACTTTGATTTGTTCAGCTGGTTTAGGTGTTCTAATATAACTTTTTTTCACCAGAGTTGAAACTTAAGCATGTTCCTTCATCCTAACAGGGAAAGGTGGGTTTTCAATATAAGCAGTGGGAACAACTGGATCAACATTGTAAATGATAGTTTCTTCTTTAGCTTTACCGATTCTTTAATTTCTTCTTTAATAGGTGGGTGATATTTGAACCACTTCTCCTTAGGGAGATCAACATGAGTAGCAAAAGATTCACAAAAGGAAGCTACTATCTCAGAGTCAAGTCCATATTTAGTGCTAAACTTTTGAAAAGCATCGGTATTCATAAAAGATTTAACACAATCAAACTTAGGTCCAATACCTGACTCTTTACCTTCGTCGAGTTCCCAATCTTCAGAGTTGCGTTTAATTCTTTATAAAAGATCCCACCGGGATTCAATAGTCTTCTTCATAAAAGAACCAGTACAAGAAGTATCAAGCATGGATTGATCATTACGAGAAAGCCGAGCATAAAAATTCTGAATAATAATTTCCCTTGAGAGCTCATGATTGGGGCATGAATATAACATTGACTTAAGCCTCCTCCATGCTAGAGCGATACTTTCTCCTTCACGAGGCCAAAAATTATATATATAATTCTGATCACGATGAACTAGATGCATAGGATAAATATTTTGATTGAATTCGAATTTCAAATGATTCCAGTTCCAAGATCCAATGTCATTGCATAGCCTATACCATGTCAATGTCGTTCCCTTTAAAGATAAAGGGAAAACCTTCTTCTTAGCTTCATCTCCAGGAAAACCTACAAGCTTAAACAATCCACAAATTTCATCCACATATATCAAGTGCATATCAAGATGTTTGGTTCCATCTCCTACATAAGGATTAGCTAGCAGTTGTTCTACTATACCCGAATTCAATATGTTTAGTAGGTGCAGTAGGTTGAGGCTGAAGATACCCTGAAGAAACCCCTCAAAGGATTGTTTTCCATGGTAACAAGTGACAGTAAATTTCAACATGTAGTAATAATGTTTCCTTACTAGTTTCCACTTACGAAAAGCGCTTCACTCACCAGCAGCTGTGCCAGAAAATAGCCTTCATGACCCACAAGTATATGGGGTCAATTGTAGCCTTTTCGATAAGTAAGAGTGTCAAACCCAATAAGGAGCAGAAGGAAATGACAAGTGGTTTTCAGCAAGGTAATGTCTACAAGTGTTGAAATTGTAAGTAACAGAGTAGTTTGGTATCATGATAATTTGTAGCGAGCAAGTAACGGTAGTAACAAAAGTGCAGCAAGGTAACACAATCATTTTGAGGCAAATGACAGGCCAAAATGGTCTCTTATGATAGGCAAGGTGTTCTTGAGGGTAAACGGGAATTTCATCTAGTCACTTTCATCATGTTGGTTCGATTCATGTTCGCTACTTTGATAATTTGGTACGTGGGTGGACCGGTGCTTAGGTGCTGTTCTTACTCGAACAGACCTCCTACTTATGATTAACCCCCTCACAAGCATACACAACTATGATAAAAGTATTAAGAATAAATTCTAACCATATCATTAAACTTTTGGATCCAATCGGTCCCTTACGGAATAGCGCATAAACTAGGTTTTAAGCTTCTGTCACTCTCGCAACCCATCATCTAATAACTACTCCACAATGCATTCCCTTAGGCCCAAATATGGTGAAGTGTCATGTAGTCCATGTTCACATGACACGACATATCATCAAAATATCGAACACATATCAAGTTCACATGATTACTTGCAACATGATTTCTCCCGTGACCGCAAGAACTAAAGTAACTACTCACAAATGATAATAATGCTCAAGATCAGAGGGGTATTAAATAGCATAATGGATCTGAACATATAATCTTCCACCAAATAAACCATATAGTAATCAACTACAAGATGTAATCAACACTACTAGTCACCCGCAAGCACCAATCTATAGTTCCAGTACAAAGATTGAACACAAGAGATGAACTAGGGTTTGAGAGGAGATGGTGATGTTGAAGATGTTGATGGAGATAGTCCTCCCCAAGATGGGAGAGTTGTTGGTGATGATGATGAGGATGGTTTCCCCCTCCGGGAGGGAAGTTCCCCTAGTGGAATCGCTCCGCCGGAGGGCAAAAGGGCTCCTACCCAGGTTTCGGCTCGAGAAGGCGGCGCTTCATTCCGAAAGTCCTCTCCTTATTTTTTCTAGGTCAAAATGACTTTTGTACCAGAAGAGGGTCACCGGAGGTGGTCCTAGGTGAGCACAACCCACCGGGGCGCGCCTGGGCTCCCTGGCGTGCCCAGGTGGGTTGTGCCCACCTGGTGGGCCCCCTCTAGTACTTATTGTGCTACAAAAAAATACACCTCCGTGATGATACGTGTTTGTCACAGTAGGTCACGTGTTCTATCATGCATGTACATCCAAGATGATTTTATGACAGAATCAAGATAGTCATACCTGTGTTATCGGGTAAAAAGTGTTCCATGACATTACCAAAATTATCATCACGAAAGTGTCCACTTCCATGACGATAAATCACGCATCACGGAAGTGCTTTCATCAAGGGTGACCGACATGTGGCATCCACCGTAACGGGTCACCGTTAAGCTATCGGGTCCTGTTTTCGATCCGATAACCCGCTAACAGCCAGACCAATGGGGATTTTCCATGTGTAAATTTCTCATTGGCCAGAGGAACCACGTGTCGGCTCACCGTAGGGACAGATGGTGTCCACCCACTGGACCGTAGGCGCCTATGATACGTCGACACGTGGCATGGCCCAACAGAGGCCCATTCCGGTGAAAAGGCCAGCCCGTTTCACTTGGTCAAAAGGTAGCGGGCCGGCCCAAGGAAAGCCTCTTAACGGGCTGTTCGCATATAGCCCATTTACAGCCCACAAAGTCACGGCCCGTTACAGCCTATCCGAATTAGGCCCAGTAGCGTCATCTGGGCCATCCAATATGATTCCAGCCCATTGTAACTTCCGGCCCATGTATGGCCCATGACGTCTTTCGGCCCATATGAGGCCCTGTATAACTCTTGGGCCAGTAACGGCCCATGGTGAAACTGGCCCGTAATGAACAATGTATCGCTTTATACCCATTAATGCCCCATTATTCCATTGGGCTGTTTCTAGCCCGTGCTATCTTTTGGCTTCACGGGGCCCATTTATTCTTGGGCTCATTTCCAGCATTCTATTACTTATGGCCCGTTACTGGCCTTTTCTGCTTGTGGTCCAAATTTAGCGCGTGGTTACAGTCGGCCCGTTTGTGGCCCGTTAGTCCATTGGGCCATTTTCATAGCATCATCAAATACGGCCGATTAATGACGACCCATTATGGTCGGCCCATGAACGGACGATTCCAACTCTAGCTTGTTTATGACCCATAATGCGGTATGTTATTGGCCCATGTTTGGCCAATCGATCATACGGCCCGTACAAGGTCCATTGATGCTACAGCTCGTATAAGGCCCATTGTTTCTATGGCCCGTAGAAGGCCCATTGTTTCTACGGCTCGTAGGAGGCCCATGGTCACTATTGTAAATATGTAGCCAATGGTTATTGTGGCCTAGTTTAAAAAATAGGTTATTGCGGCCACTAGCAAACTGCAAAAAAAGAACTGCACTGACTACAAGCAAACAAATAAACAAGACAACAAGGAAATAAATAAGCAAGCAACTTACACTAGGCTATCATGGCTATTACACATATTACATCCACTGGGCATCAAAGTTCGCCACCAGTGCAAAAATAGGGAACAAATGTCACATCCCTAGTTCTGGTTTGCTCTAGGCTAGCTAGTCATCTGTTGCATCATGTTTAAATTCTATTTAAATTGAAATGGGATTGATCAAACCCTAGCATCAGAAAGAATTCAACTAGGTTCAAATAAAAATCATTTTCAATAAATCCAAAATGCCCTTTGAAAATGTTCATGATTTTTGATAAAGGTGAAAACCTCTGCCAACAATGATGGACATATTTTTAGGTCATCCTGGATTTTTGAATTAAATCATATGTATTTGATTTGGGGCATTTAAATTCTATAAATAAGTTTGAATGCTTCAAAAATTCTAACAACAGACGAGGGACTCTGAAATAACTCAGTTGCTGCCCACAAATATTTTCAGGATTTATAGAGTTGTTTTGGGACTTAACTAAATCAGAAACAAACCGAAAAAATTAGAAAAAGAAAACTGAAACAGAAGGAGCAGGAACCATAGAATACATTCGCACATGCATAACTGACTTTGGATGATTCCAAAGGAAACAAAACAATCTTTCTCGAACTCACGACGGCAACTTGCACCAAATGCACATGAATTAGAGAAAGTCACTTCTTTCATCCGAACATATACCTCATGAATGGAACACGAAGGTAATGTTTACAAAAGTTTCCAACACTAGATGGATGTTCAACAAAATCATGGAGGAGATAAGGATGTCGTCGATGGGCTCAACAACAATTCATCCAGATTCCCATGGAGATGGAATTCCATAACTATGTGAACAAGGTGATAATATTGGTCAGACCCAAAAGATGTAATGGTGTATGCTCGAGGAATCAACCACGAGTAAGACAACATTACGAACATCGTTGGTTCTGATTTGATTTGAGAACAACCCACACTCAAATCAAAGTTTGTGTAAGACAATAAATCCAACAATTGACCACGAGGATCAATTAATGAAGATATCATCTTTCTTCAACACACACGCACAAGGATATCCCTTGGAATGAACTAAGCGGGGCAAGATTTCATCTTCCAACTCTCCAAGTTGTTGTTTAGCTTAACCAACTAGCTCAGGGGTATCCAACACAGATTCTTGGAGAAGGGGGTGGTTACAAGGAACCAACTTGATCACGAACTCAACATAGCGGTCAGGTGACAACCTGGTGACACTTCCGAGAAGATATCCAGAAAATCACGAACCACCGGTATGTTACTAAGCTCGAGAACAATCTTGCTTTTCAGGGCAAGACGATATGATCAATAGAGCAAGGGTTTGAATAATCCTAACTCATTGATCGAAGGGTGCACCGGAAATAAGGACTAGGTAGCACGATCAATCTTAGAATGATGGTTCAAGAACCAACGCGCTAAGAATGAGAATATTGTCCATTAACTACCAAGCAACGGAGTTGCTAGGAGTATAGATTTCACACATCACGATTCACTTGTCGGCATTCCGGTTACAATAACACGGGAACCGAGGAATGAACAATGATGGCAAGAAGTATTACTGCGTCAAGAGTTCATAAGAGGTGGTGCAATTCTCCTGACAATCCTGACATAAAGAGGGTAACACTTCAAGGTAGAACAGAACAAAAGCTGGATTGGCATTTTGATCTGCGGAATACAACTACTTTGACCCAATCCTGGAAATGGATAGGGTACTGGAGTTTGTTTCTCCTGGTCATTCCAGAATAGAATGGCTTGATGGACCACAAGAGTAATAGGCATCGATGAACGAAGGCACGCATACTCTTGACTAGCAATTGATAGACGAAGGTCAGAAAACAACTAAAGAGGAACTACTCAAAGGAACATATGATTTTCTGAGTTGTGGATGCATGGACTAGCATGTCGAACGAGTTCAACATATTTCTTCCAGATAACCCATGCAGAAAGGTTGAACTGGCAGAGTCAGAATATAGAGAGAAGAACCCATCAAGAGCACTCTTAATGTGATCTTTCGGTTCAGCGAGGAACTTCTGCCATAAGTAGTTCATGGTATTGGAAGAAGGAAATACCACAGATCTCGAGGACTATCGCAAAGGTTACTAATATCCTAAAGGAACGAGCAAACACTAACAACATGAAGTAGGTAGGGTGAATCTCGGGTTCAAAACCCAGGAGTAGAATACCTACAAACTAAATTGCATCACAGGATGCTTTCGAGAATGACGGTGGCCAGAATCATCACACTGGGAACACAAAGCATGGCTAGGGTACTAGGTGGTACTCTATGACACCTAGGGTCATAATAATAACTCCAACATATATGTCGAGGCAATAAAATACCTCAACTCAGCAATTAGTGTGAATAATCTGGCCCAAAGGATTATTAGGAATGGGGAGGAGGGATTTGCAAATGCTTTAGAATATTTAGAAACCTGGGATGACTCGGACAGCATAACGGCTGTAAATGCTCAAAATGATTTGAGACATCTTGAAAAATAGTGGCATGACCACTCAACATCACAATATCAAGGTTCCGAGACCAGCTATGAACATACAGAAGTAGTAAAAACTGAACTGAGATTTGAAACTATCAATTCTATAAGTCTATGGATTAGTAACACGTGATCCTAATGGAGAGAAGAGAAAGCCTAGTTCCTAAACCCCGTAGGAAAGATAAGATGACTCAGATCAGAAGGGCATGAGGTAAAGGAGTAAAAAGAGCCTTACGTTCCCATCCCACAATCAATTCCCTACATATAACTAAAGCATTTCTAGACTCAACTTGACCGGTTTGGCTTGGTAATCCTCTGAGCGATCAAGCTCGATACCAAAGCTGTCGGGACCCGACTCAATGCCACATCGATCTAGCATGTAACACCTCATATCACTTTGCGGCCTCACGCACGGTATTCCCACGGTGTCGCCTTACCTTTGCCGGGACCGTTTAGCCTTTTAGCACACGTATATGATAGTGTCGCTAGCATCCATATGATAAGGAGCCGGGCTGACTTGGCTAGTCATAAACCCAAAGTGGCACAAACTTCTTTGGGACAAGCATCCATGACCCAAAGATCGAGCGTGTCGGTCATCGGCGAGTAAGTTCGGGCTGTAACCTTTGGCTAGCAGGACTCCGGTGAACCGGGCAGTAGCGGCTAACAGGACTCCGTACTCAGCGTGACATTTCCCGAAGGAACAGACCACGAGAACGAAGAAGGACACATGCCGGCCAGCCTAAGTGTTCCGGAGCGGTAGCAAGCTACCATGGCTCGGTGGAAACACTAGGAGACATTTCCCGGTAAGAGAGGCTACTAAAGATAAACAACTAGATAGTCAGATCCCACACATACCAAGCATTTCAATAACATACACACAATATGCCCGATATGTGCAAATACAACATGGCATCACAACATGACTCTACGACTCAAGTATTTATCATTAGGCTCCGAGGAGCGAGATATTACAAACATAGGTCTCATGACCCAACAATCAGAGCATACAAATCAAAACACAAGCGGAAGCTTAACATGTCAATCTGAGACATCTACAAATGAAAAGGCTTAGAAGCGACTATCTACCGAGATCTGCCGAGGGCACAAGATCGTAGCTGAGGTAACAAGCTAAGCGTCGAAGTCCACGTGGAACTACTAGCGAGACTGAAATCTCTCTGCAAAAACATAAAATAGGCAAGCGTGAGTACAAATGTACCCAACAAGACTTACATCGAAACTAACTACATATGCATCATTATCAACAAAGGGATGGTGGAGTTTGACTGCACAAGCCAGCTTTGACTCGGTGGCTAACCTGAACTACATTGCAAGTAACTCTTTTGAGGTGGCGCTACGAGTCCACATATTCACCATATCAATATGCCACTATGGATCCGCTCCGTCTCCCTCACGAGAACGCCATCCATAGCACTCACACTTATCTTGCGTATTTTAGAGTATCCACTTTCACTTGTCTATGAACTATGCAAGGGGTCCAAGTTTCCATATCCGAGGAATCCGGCTATTGAATAGATAATGATAACCTGCGGGGGTGTACTTCTTCACACACGCTCTCGCCACTTATCGCCCTGTACACGTCATGTACCTCGGCAACCTTCAAGCGGAAGCCGGGCGAGGGAGTCGGCCACGGCCTACCTAAACACTCAAGTCTCTCGTCCAGGTTTATCGCCTATTCGGGTTCCATCCGCAAGGAGATCCGGCCGGGGTGTCACTCACGGCCCCAAACGATGTGAGCAGGGTTCCCAAGCCCACCATCCGGGTGCCACTTGGTACACCGTGCCCTCAGTGCCTAGTCTGTCCCAAGCCCACCTATCTTGGGTGCCACTTGGTAGACTACTAAAACTACCTACAAACACGTAAACTAGTTGCAACTCACAGACAGAGAACAAGGGTGATTAAGAAGCCGAGAGGGCACTTAAGCATTCCAATGCGTGGTAGTAACTGTTCATGGATCACAAACACAGAACTCAGTTCACGAGGGCGGCTGCAATGAGAAAACCCACCATGTACTCCTACATGGCCTCTCACCGCTACCTTTACCAAATCGTGTTCACACACTTAGCTCCACAGCGATGGGACATGATCACACACCTCGATTCATCCCCGATGAATCGGACTGACACAACTCTAAGCAATAGCAGGCATGACAAACAAGCATGAATGAGTAGGCACATCAGGCTCAAACAACTCCTACTCATGCTAGTGGGTTTCATCTATTCTTGTGGAATGACAGGTCATGCAGAGGATAAAGGGGTTCAACTACCGCAGCATGTAACAGTTGTATCGTTGTTGTCCTAATGCAGTAAAATAGAGCAGAAGCGAGAGAGTGGGATTGTATCGGAATGAACAAGGGGGTTTTGCTTGCCTGGCACTTCTGAGGATAATATAGTTCTTCATCGGTGTCATCGAACTCATCGTCGGAACACGTCTATCGAGAGGGAACAACCACCGACAAACAAAGAAGAAACACAATCAATGCAATGCACAATATGATGCATGATCATGACATGGCAATATGCTGTGATTTGGGCTAATGCATCTAAAACGAAAGGTTTGAGCTTATTTGAACCAAGGATTCAAATTCAAACTCAAACTATGAATTCATAAAGTGCATTATCATGTTTTGATATGAACAGCAAGGTTAAGTTGCTTAAACATGCATGAAACCGGTCAGATGGATAAATTGTATTTTTACGATCATTTTCATAGATAACTTGTTTCATTTGGAGCTACGGTTGAATTTCTATGAATTATAGAAGTTTATGCTAATTTCTGGAATTTCCTGATTTATTTGAATTAGAATAAATCCGAAAAGGATTCTTCGTCAACACTATGTCGGTGACATCAGCATTGACCAAAGTCAAATGTGACTTGTGGGGCCTACATCATTATAACGATGCTAAATATGTGGCTAATTAAACCCTAGCTAAAAATAATTAGCTAGATGGGGCCCATTGTCATTGATTACGGTAGTTAATTAGCGGGCTGTTAGCTGCTAATGACGGGCCACGTCATCTCACCGGAGTTCAACGCCGGCGGCACACAGACGCGGCGGCGATGATCGGGACGGCGGCTCCGGCGATCAAATCGATGGCCGAGCCCATCTACGAGGAGCTGGGGCTCGTGCGCATCCAACGGTGGCAGGGGGAGGGCGCGAGGTGGCCGGACTTGGGCACGGCGAGGTCATCCGCGGCGGCCGGAGTTCGGCCGGCAATGGTTTGGGCGATGCCGAGCAAGGGAGGAGCCGTGGTTGGTCGTGTTCGACTCACGGAAGTGCGGTGAGTGCAGCGGTGAGCTCGGATGTGAGCTTGTGCGGCCATAGCCACGGTGGCGACAAGGCCGGCGGCGGGGAGCTCTCGGGCCCGACGGAAACGACGACTACGGTGACGTTCGAGAAAAAAGGGGGTTTCGGGGAGAGGAGCTCACGGCGAGGTGAAAGGTGTAGACGGCGGGGCGGGGCGACCGGGTAGCGCGAATCGGCGCCGCGATCTCGGTGGCCGAGTAGAAGACGGCGATATCGAGGCGTTGCGGTGCTTCCCAGCTCACATGGCTCGGTGGGGTATCTGGGGACAGCGTGGCGGAGCTCTCGAGCACGTTGGATGGGCGAGGAGGGCGGTGGCGTGGCAACAGCGGCGGCGGCGATGGGCATGCTCGGCCATGGGGGGAAAAGCAGAGGAGCGAGGGGGGAGGGAGGTCCAGAGAGCGAGGGAGAAGTGAGAGGGGGGTCGGGGGAGTGCGTGGCGCTCAGAGCCGCGTTGGGGAGGCGGCAGAAGCAGGAGGTGGTGCGGCGTGTGGCCAGCGCGCAGCGAGCACGCGCTCGTCCTCCTGGCAGAGGAGGAAGGCGACAGGGGAGGAGGCGGTGGTGGGCTGGGCTGTGCTGGGCCGAACCAGTAGGCGCCAGGTAAGTGGGCTGGCAGGTATGGTTCCTGCTCCTTCTGTTTCAGTTTTCTTTTTCTCATTTTTGCGGTTTGTTTCTGATTTAGTTAAGTCCCAAAACAACTCTATAAATCCTGAAAATATTTGTGGGCAGCAACTGAGTTATTTCAGAGTCCCTCATCATTGTTAGAATTTTTGAAGCATTCAAACTTATTTATAAATTTAAATGCCCCAAATCAAATACATATGATTTAATTCAAAAATCCAGGATGACCTAAAAATATGTCCATCATTGTTGGCAGAGGTTTTCACCTTTATCAAAAATCATGAACATTTTCAAAGGGCATTTTGGATTTATTGAAAATGATTTTTATTTGAACCTAGTTGAATTCTTTCTGATGCTAGGGTTTGATCAATCCCATTTCAATTTAAATAGAATTTAAACATGATGCAACAGATGACTAGCTAGCCTAGAGCAAACCAGAACTAGGGATGTGACAACTAAGCAGCATATCACATACACTGGTTGTCAAAGTTGGCGACCAGTTCAAATACACTCCGCAGGAAAACAAGTCCAGAACTGAAACCACTTCAAAAGAGCTCAAGAAACAATATCCTGGGTAGCCATAATGCTGGCAAGATGCTTAGCAAGCTTATTAACTTTCTCTTGTTTGGCGCTTAAATCTCCAGCGCTTGCTGCACCAGAAAGTACGCATCTGAATTCTGCAGGGACTTCCTCAGTCCTTCGGCTTGTCGCCGCAGCACAGCTGAGTAATGCCTTTCAGCTTGTAGCTGATACTGAAGAAGCCAAAGTGATTCAGGTAGCGAGTTCGAAGAGCTTGTGCCAGCGGTACTGGCCAGTAACTCGAACACTACATCAACGCGGGACTGTGGGGTTGTCTCACTGTCTATAAGATCGTTTTTATCATTATTCTTGGAGACCAACAGGGTTCTCTCACTATATGGAACCTTATCTGCATTACTTTCTGTACAAGTGCATAGTGGGGTGCTCTTCTCCAATATTCTGTTCGCATTCTATAAGAGAAACAAGCAGACACATCACAGGTTTAGCATGTAGTATACAAAACTCATTTTGGTAAACCGGTTCAGTAGTAAGGTGGATAGGATAACAACATGAAACAAACATATATCTATGTACTATGGTCATTGTGTTGTCCATATCATTCTAGTTTATGTTGCCAAATCAAGATAGAGTCATATTTCAAATAATATATTTTTAAGACACAACAGCATAGACAGAATATAAGTGTGAGAAACTACACAGCACTGGCAACACTTGTAATGTGCATCACATGAGAACATAACTGTTTATACAACTAAAATAGAAATCAACATAGAGCAAGAAGTTAGAACAGCAATCAGTTAAAGAAATAGGTTTAAAACATACATATTGCGCCATTGGAGTTTCAATTGGATCCTTCAAATTGGAAAGTAGTTGGTATCAGTAAATACAGTGATGCAAGTGCAAAAGAGTATGGACCATAGCTACGGAATCTGACTTGAGAATAGTTGCTCTTCTGCTTTAAACATGGAGTTTGGGTTCACTGTGGCGGTCTTCGTGCTTTGGGCACTGTGATTGCTTTACAAACTGCTCGTGTGGTGGTACTCTGTGGTGGAGACGGTGTTGTGTCATCTTGAAGTGGGTTACTATCCGTTGAGGTTGGTGTTAGATGGGTTATAGCTGGTACTCTGTCCAACGGTGTAAGTGTGCAACCTGGAAGAGTCTCGATTATATGTGGTGGGGCTAGCTCGTGGGCCAATACAACCATGGTTCTATCTGCATCGACGGGTGCCGTGTTTTGCGAAGAACGGCTTTTTTGCTCCCTTAGATACTGCCATCACCCCCTCAAATTCAAGTGGCTGATAAACAAGAAAAGAAGTTGAACGTACAAACATTGTATGATAGATAGATGTGGCAATTCACATGTATGTTGTCTAACCAAACAGGACAGCATGGCACAATTTCACATATATGATGGCTAACTAAACAGGATAGCATGACACAGTTTCAGATATATGATGGATAACTTAATAGGATATAATGGCATATTTCAACATATGATGACTATCTAAACAGGATGACATGACAAAACTATATGATGTCTTTCTAAAATAGTTTGGGATGAAATAATTCACATACATGTTGTCTAAGTATATAGGATGGCATGATATAATTAACATACTTGATTCATATACTAAGCAGCTGGTACTCGCATGTATGATCTCTAAACTAAGCAGATGAAATTGAATATTGTGCATATGATGTCTAAACTAAGCAATGGAAGACACCATATGCATGATATGAAAAATATAAACATTGCAAATTAGAGCACACACCTCATGCGGGATATAGGACTGGTCATCTGTCTCTGAATCCTCCTCTGAGGAGCTACCTGTAACCATCGAGATATATGCTTCAATCGGTACAATTGCCTACTCTGAAGACCTTTTGTTGCACTCCTGATTTGTCCATAACCGGCTCAAATGCCTGATACACCTGAAGAGTAGTTCAATATACATAGATTGTAGACAAAGGGAATACGTAATGAAAAAAAGGATGACATGAGATAATTCACATATATGATGCCTGGCTACATGGCGGTGCATATTTCACATATATGATAACTGGCTGAAAAACATGGCATTGCATAATTCGCATATCTGATATAAAAAGCCAACATGAGGCATTCACACAAAGCATGTCCAATCTAAGCAGATGGCATGGCAATGCAAGACACCATATGCATGATATGAGCAATATAACCCTGCCAAGTTAGAGCATGCACCTGGGGGGGATACGACTGGTCATCTGTCTCTGAATCCTCCTTTGAGGAGCTATCTGTAACCAGCAAGAAATCTGCATCGACAGGTAGCACTGACTGCTTAGTAGACCTTGTTTTCACTCCAGATTTTGCCATGACCGACTCAAATGGCTGATGCACACGAAGAGTAGATGAATGTATAAACATTGTTGACAATTGGAATACATTATGAAAAAAATAGGGCACAATGAAATTCACATATATGATGACTGGCTAAACAGGATGGCATTGCATGATTCACGTATATGATGCCTGGCTAAAGAAGATGGCATTGCATAATTCCCATATACTCCCTCCGTTCCTAAATATTTGTCTTTTTAGAGATTTCAAATGGACTAACACATACGGATGTATATAGACATATTTTAGAGTGTACATTCACTCATTTTGCTCCGTATGTAGTCACTTGTCGAAATCTCTAAAAATATAAATATATAGGAAGGGTGGGAGTATGATATAGAAACCTAACAGGTGGCATTCACACGAAGCAAATCTAAACTAAGCTGATGACATATAAGATGTATAATGTAAGCAATGTGAGGCGCCATATGCATGATATGACCAACATCAGCATGCCAGGTCAGAGCAAACACCTTAGGGGGTAAATAGGAGTGGTCGACTCCCTCTGAATCCCCCTCTGAACAGTTATCTTCCTCTGGAATACAATCTAGAATGGCGGGAGGGGGGCACTTCTCCAACCATGGAGCGGCGTCTGCATGACATTATATTCCCACGCAACAGTCTTCTCTTTTTCTCTACATGTTCAGTACGATTGTGTACAATAACTGACAAGCATAATAAAAAAACATAGGTAGATTATGTAAGGCCTAAAGTGTGCATGCAGAAATCAAGATTGATGGTAGTAGACGAGTGGATAGATCCAAAACTAATGATACCAGGTAGATTATAGCTTCAATTTAAAAAGATAGATGATGGATCATCTACTGTTTGTTGCCCACCCAACATGAACCACATAGAAGACCCCAGATGAACCACATAGTAGACAAATAATATTCATTCCTGCCTTGATATGTGCCCCACAGGCATTTTAAAACTCAAGTCTGAACATTAGTTTGGACCTGACTCGGAGTCTAAGAGGTGAATAGGACAATAAAGTAGCAGGTAATAATAACCGATGTATAACGTAAGTAGATAGGAAAGAGTGCAACCTCTCTTTTGGAACTGTGTAGTCCTCAGGTTCATCTGGTCAATCGATGATGGTAATGCAGTTGGCATGGCTGCCGGCAATGGGGAAGATGATCTAAGGCGGGGAAAGGAAGTCTGTAGGGGGAATCTCTGCTGTAGTGAACGCTTCCATCGTTGGTGCACCTCAGGTGGGGTGGATGACAACACGACAGGAATAGGACATAACACACAAAGTTTTCTTTGACACCTATCTGAAAATGAAGTAAATCTGTAAGGGCTACTTAGAATTGGAGGATTATATAAATGCAGGGACAGTAAAACACAAGATTAGGATAGGAATGTATGTGCAAAACTGAGCATTTGCAAAAATAGGATTTATGTCAACCTGGGTGTTTGGTTCACATGAATTGGAAGAACACAGGAATGGAGAAACATGGTCAAATTAAAGTCAAACCATGTGAAAGTGAAAAAATAAGAATCTTATTATGCCAGTAATGCAATTAGTCTTGTTCTCCATGCATATTAATTTGAAAAGGATGTCCAAGTGGATATTAAAATTCCTACATTTTTTTCTTTGAAAGAGACACGAAAGGAAAAAAAATCCTCCAGTTTTGCTTTGCTCCATTCCTTCTAAACAAATGCACGAATAGTAGTACCATAGTAAAGATTCCTATTCCTATGTTTTCATTCACTTTTTTCTTTTAACCAGTGGCGATTCTAGTAGGTAGTCTTCAACAGGCTGAAGCCTGACCTCTAAATATTTTGTGAGCTTACATTTGATCCACATTAGTATCATATAATGGCTATCTTGCTAAACCGATTAAAATTGTGGTTCAAAAGATCATTTAGTTTTCTCCCTATTAACTTTGTGACCACGATTCATTTATTTCTAGATTTGCAACTGCTTTAAACCAAAGGATCCCTGAGGGATCGACATGAATGAAGAGTAACAAAGTGATGCAATGAGTGTACAACCTCTTTGGCATAGCCTTGTCGAACTCAATATCATTGGGTTGGACGTGGAGGATGGTGATGCTGGTGTGACTGTCGGAGGTGGGGAAGAAGATATGAGGCCTCTGGATACTGGATATGGTGCCGAGGGTACTACTCTGCTATGATGGATGGTTCCGTCGTTGGCGTAGCTTCGGTGAGGTGTACGACGGCGAGGCTAAAGCAGGACAAGACAGACAACGTTAATCTGAAGTGGGACTCTAATATCATCAGCAATAGATGATCTAAAGTACATCAACAAAAAGTGTTAGATGTAAAATGCATCAGCCGCACCACAGCCGCTCCGACAGATGCTGTAAATACTGTTCACTCTGAACTTAACTGAAGAAACTAAAATTTACAGTTGAAACCGGATTTTTACTGTCGAAACTGATTGAACTAGTAGCAGAGAATTGCAATAGATGTTTAGGGCATTCGAGCACTAGTAGTAGAGAAGGAGCCATCTAAATCAGCAGCGCTCAAGCAGGGAATGCACTAGCAGAGAGCAACTCGTGCAGCAGCACCGTGAGCAAGTGCTAAAGCAGCAGCTCCTGTAGCTGCCGGAGGTCATGCAAAAGCAACAGCAGCGCGAGCAAGAGCAAGAGTAGAGCACTAGCACGAACAAGAGCAAGAGTAGAGCAACATCGCGATCGACAGCAATAGCGAAGTAGAGCAGCATCACGAACGAAAGCAAGAGCAATGCAGTCCTTGGGTGAATTTCTAGGTCCCATGCAAGAAATGGGAATGAAAATAAAACATCTGGGCGTCGTGGCTCGGCCGAGAACATTGAGAAACTTGGTTATAAAATTCTTGTAAATCCAAAACATGCCTGAAAATCATGAAACTTGGCATGGTGTCATTTCATGGTACTATCATGTTGTGGTAATTTTTTTGGCCGAATAGGACAATAGGACAAGTTTTGGTAGAAGCTTCTTTCAAACCGGAGCTTCTCTCAAGAAGGCTCGTGGTTCTGAGAGGGAACGTGCCACCTTTGTGTGTGAAATGATATACACTGCCCCCCCTTGATTTTATTTACAGAGGCAACAAACTATATGAGTGGCGTGTTAAATTTTGGAATTATTCCGGGTTTGTTCGACCTTTTTATACATTAATTGAGTTTTAAGACATTTAGTGTGCATAATTGAAATTTGAACTACAAGCACATGCTCCAGTGCACCAAAGTTGGTTGAAAAATCACATGTGTGTCCTCGAGTGAATTTCTTGGTCCAATGCAAAAATGGGAATGAAAATAAAACATCTGGGCGTCGTGGCTCGGCTGAGAATGGCGAGCATCTGGGCGTCGTGGCTCGGCCGAGAGCATTGAGAAACTTGGTTTTAAAATTGTTCTAAATCCAAAACACGCCGGAAAATCATGAAAATTGGCATGGTGTCATGTCATGGTACTATCATGTTGTGGTGATATTTTTGGCCGAACTGGAACAAGTTATGGTATAAGCTTCTTGCAAACCGGAGCTTCTCTCAAGAAGGCCCGTGGTTCTGAGAGGGAACGTGCCACCTTTGTGTGCGAAATGATATACGCCGCCCCCCCCCCCTTGATTTTCTTTACAGAGGCAACATAGAACTATATGACTGTCGTGTTAAATTTTGAGATTAGTCCGGGTTTGTTTGGCCTTCTTTATACATTAATTGAGTTTTCGGTCATTTAATGTGCACAATTCAATTTTGAATTACAAGCACATGCTCCAGTGCACCAAAGTTGGTTGAAAAATCACATGTGTGTCCTCGGGTGAATTTCTAGGTCCCATGCAAAAATGGGAATGAAAATCAAACATCTGAGCGTCATGGCTCGGCCAAGAATGTTGAGCATCTGGGCGTCGTAGCTCAGTCAAGAACATTGAAAAACCTGGTTTTAAAATTCTTATGAATCCAAAACACGCCCGAAAATCATGAAACTTGGCATGGTGTCATGTCATGGTACTATCATGATGTGGTAAATTTTTGGCTGAATTGGAAGAAGTTTTGCTATAAGCTTCTTGCAAACCGGAGCTTCTCTCAAGAATGCTCATGGTTCTGAGAAGGAACATGCCACCTTGGTGTGCGAAACAATATACGCTGCCCCGCCCCCTTGCTTTTCTTTACAGAGGTAACATAGAACTTTATGAGTGTCGTGTTAAATTTTGGAATTATTCCGGGTTTGTTTGGCCTTTTTTATACATTAATTGAGTTTCTGGTCATTTAATGTCCATAATTCAAATTTAAACTACAAGCAAATGCTCTAGTGCACCAAAGTTGGTAGAAAAATCACATGTGTGTCCTCGGGTAAATTTGTAGGTCCCATGCAAGAAATGGAAATGAAATTCAAACATCTGGGCATCATGGCTCGTCCGAAAATATTGAGAAAGTTTGTTTTTTATTTCCTATAAATCCAAAACACACATGAAAATCATGTAACTTGGGTTGGTGTCATGACATGGCACCAACATGCTGTGGTTATTTTGCAATCCAATTTGCGAAGGCGCACACATTAACAATCAACAAAGTTATTTTTTAACAAGTGCTGTCATGTTACAGTCGGAAACACAAGTATTATTGAAACCACCACCACGCGTCCCCTTTTTTATTTGTTGGGAGGTGTCGTGCCGGGTAGCTATTTGAGTATAGGAGGCGTGCGATCAGACCCCTGCACGTGCTAATTGGGAGGAGAGCCCTTTGACCTCTATCTGCCGCGCACCTCCCTCCCAACGTCTCCATTAATGGCGCCCAAGCCCCTGTTTCACGGCGTGGCTATGTCTCACCGGACTGAGATTTAAGAGAGAAAAATGAAAATCAGAAAAGAAAGTTTTGCACGGATCTTGATGTAAGATCCGACGAACCTACTCCCTCTGTTTCTTTTTAGTCTGCATATCAGATTTGGTCAAAGTCAAACTTTGTAAACTTTGACTAGCTTTGTAGAAAAAGATATCAACATCCACACTATGAAATCAAAGTTATTAGATGCATTATGGAATTAATTTTCATAAAGTATAACTTTTGTATGGTAGATGTTGATATTTTTTTCTATAAAGTTAGTCAAACTTTACAAAGTTTGACTTTGACCAATTCTTATATGCAGACTAAAAAGAAGCAGAGGGAGTATATAGCATCGATTGCGACTTATAGCAAGCATGATGAATATAAGGCGATGACAGTGGATAATAATTGTCTTACATATCTAGGAAGATAATTTAAAAAGCCACATGCGGCTACGCCCGAAATACACAAGGGCAAAAGAAGAAGGAAGACGCATACAACGATCTGGCTCGCTGATCTCTACTTTCTTGACGTGCTACAGGTCGCAGAGACTAGTTCTCGCAGCGAGCGGCGATGATCTCTTTCATCAGTTTCATGTCCTTAATACGCTGCTCGGCAGCAACCACAGATTCCTCCACCAGCCTTTCGCGCTTGATGTGGAGCATGATCCATAAGTTTCTTGATGATAACGCCCGTCCTCTTCAACAAGGCAGCGGTCTCCTCTGCCTGCTTCGCCCTTCTGGTGATCTTCGCCCTCTGCAGGTCGCGCTCGGCCCCGAGCTTCACATTGCCCTCCCCTACTTGTCGGATGACGCTGGTATACTATTCAAACGAGGCATTCATCTCGTCCTACAGCTTCATCCAGCCGGAGATCTGATCCATCTGGCTATGGACGATTGCATGCATTCGCCTGTACGAGTCTTCACCTCCCCGCGAGACATTTTCCCAGGCCGCCGTGGTGCGGGAGGACATCTCTGCTGCATTCGCGGCATGGCAGGACATCTCTGCTGCTTTTGTAGCGCGGCCGGACCTGTCTTCTGCATCGACGGCGCGGCGGGATCTCTGTGCTGCTACTGCCGCGCGGTGGGACATATCGGCTGCTTTCGCGGCTAGGTGGTGAAGGAAATATGCCCTAGAGGCAATAATAAAGTTATTATTTATTTCCTTATATCATGATAAATGTTTATTATTCATGCTAGAAGTGTATTAACCGAAACTTAGTACATGTGTGAATACATAGACAAAACATAGTGTCCCTAGCATGCCTCTACTTGACTAGCTCGTTAATAAAAGATGGTTATGTTTCCTAACCATAGACATGTGTTGTCATTTGATGAACGAGATCACATCATTAGGAGAATGATGTGATGGACAAGACCCATTCGTTACCTTAGCATTATGATCGTTACAGTTTTGTTGCTACTGCTTTCTTCATGACTTATACATGTTCCTCAGATTATGAGATTATGCAACTCCCGAATACCGGAGGATTTGTCACTCCGTATTTCGGAGAGGTATCTCTGGGCCCTCTCGGTAATGCTCATCACTATAAGCCTTGCAGGCATTGTGACTAATGAGTTAGTTGCGGGATGAAGCATTGCGGAGCGAGTAAAGAGACTTGCCAGTAACAAGATTGAACAAGGTATGATGATACCGACGATCGAATATCGGGCAAGTAACATACCGATGACAAAGGGAATAGCGTATGTTGTTATGCGGTTTGATCGATAATGTTCTCCGTAGAATATGTAGGAGCCAATATGAGCATCTAGGTTCCTCTATTGGTTATTGACCGGAGATGTGTCTTGATCTTGTCTACATAGTTCTCAAAGCCATAGGGTCTGCACGCTTAACGTTTGATGACAACTTGTATTATGAGTTATGTGTTTTGATGACCGAAGTTTGTTTGGAGTCCCGGATGAGATCACGGACCTGACGAGGAGTCTCGAAATGGTAGAGACATAAAGATTGATATATTGGAAGGTTATATTCGGACACCGGAATGGTTCTGGAGTGTTACCAAACCCCCAAGAGAAGTAATGGGCCTTATTGGGCCATATGGGAAAGGAGGACGCAGGCCAAGGGGAGGTGGCACGCGCCCGCCCCATGGGTCTGAATTGGACTAGGGGAAGGGGCGGCGCCCCCCTTGCCCTTTCCTACTCCCTCTCTCTTTCCCTCTTTCCTTCTCCCTTACTCCGAAAAGGAAAAGGATTCCTACTAGGACTTGGAAGTCCTAGTAGGACCCCATACTCTTGGTTTGCCCCCCTATGGCTAGCCTCATCCTCCTCCTTCCTTTATATACGGGGGGAGGGGCACCCTAGAACACACCAAGTTTTGCCTTAGCCGTTTGCGGTACCCCCACCACAGTTACACACCTCGATGATATTGTCGTAATGCTTAGGCGAAGCCCTGCGCCGGTAACATCATCATCACTGTCGCCACGCCGTCGTGTTGACGGAACTCACCCTCGTATTCAACTGGATCAAGAGCACGAGGGACGTCATTGAGCTGAACATGTGCTGAACTCCGAGTTGTCGTACGTTCGGTACTTGGATCAGTTGGATTGTAAAGACGTTCGACTACATCAACCGCGTTACTAAACGCTTCCGCTTTCGTTCTATGAGGGTACATGGACACACTCTCCCCTCTCATTGCTATGCATCTCCTAGATAGATCTTGCATGATCGTACAAAATTTTGAAATTACCATGTTCCCCAACAGTGGTATAAGAGCCAGGTCTATGCGTACATGTTTTATGCACGAGTAGAACACAAAGAGTTGTGGGCAATAATAGTCATACTGCTTACCACCAATGTCTTACTTTGATTCGGCGGTACTGTTGGATGAAGCGGCCTGGACCAACATTACATGACCACGTTCATGAGACTGGTTCTACCGACGTGCTTTTGCACACAAGTGGCTGGCGGGTGTTTGTTTCTCCAACTTTAGTTGAATCGAGTTTGACTACAGCCGGTCCTTGTTGAAGGTTAAAACAGCACACTTGACGAAAAATCGTTGTGGTTTTGGTGCGTAGGTAAGAGCGGTTGTTTCTAGAAGCCCATAGCAGCCACGTAAAACTTGCAACAACAAAGTAGAGGACGTCTAACTTGTTTTTGCAGGGCATGTTGTGATGCGATATGGTCAAGACATGATGTGATATAAGTTATTGTATGAGGTGATCATGTTTTGTTAAAGTTATCGGCAACTGGCAAGAGCCTTATGGTTGTCTCTTTATTGCATAAGATGCAAGCGCCATATAATTGCTTTACTTCATAGCTATGCGATAGCAATAGTTGCAAAAGCAATAGTTTGCGAGACGACCATGTGACGACACGTTGATAGAGATCAAGATGATGGAGATCATGGTATCATGCCGGTGACGATGGAGATCATGATGGTACTTTGGAGATGGAGATCAAAGGAACAAGATGATGATGGCCATATCATGTCACATATTTTGATTACATGTGATGTTTATCTTTTATGCATCTTTTTTTTCTTAGTATGGCGGTAGCATTATAAGATGATTCCTCACTAAATTTCAAGGTATAAGTGTTCTCCCTGAGTATGCACCGCTGTGACAGTTCTTCGTGCTGAGACACCACGTCATGATCGGATGTAATAGACTCTACATTCACATACAACAGGTGCAAGCCAGTTTTGCACATGCAGAATACTCGGGTTAAACTTGACGAGCCTAGCATATGCAGATATGGCCTCGGAACACTGAGACCGAAAAGTCGAGTGTGAATCATATAGTAGATATGATCAACATAGAGATGTTCACCATTGAAAACTACTCCAACTCACGTGATGATCGGACATGGTTTAGTTGATTTGGATCACGTGATCATTTAGATGACTAGAGGGATGTCTATCTAAGTGGGAGTTCTTTAGTAATATGATTATTCGAACTTTAGTTTATCATGAACTTAGTCCTGATAGTATTTTGCAAATTATGTTGTAGATCAATAGCTCGCATTGTAGCTTCCCTATGTTTTTATATGTTCCTAGAGAAAACTAAGTTGAAAGATGATAGTAGCAATGATGCGGACTGAGTCCGTGATCTGAGGTTTATCCTCATTGCTGGACAGAAGAATTACCTTGATGCACTGCTAGGTGACAGACCTATTGCAGGAGCAGACGCAGACGTTATGAACATTTGGCTAGCTCAATATGATGACTACTTGATACTTTAGTGCACCATGCTTTACAGCTTAGAACCAGGACTTCAAAACGTTTTGAATGCCATAGAGCATATGAGATGTTCCAAGAGATGAAATCGGTATTTCAGACTCATGCCCGTGTCGGCAGGTATGAGACCTCCGACAAGTACTTCGCCTAAAAGATGGAGGAGAATTGCTCAGCTAGTGAGCATGTACTCAGAATGTCTGGGTACTACAATCCCTTGATCAAGTGGGAGTTAATCTTCCAGATAAGATAGTGATTGACAGAGTTCTCTAGTCACCATCACCAAGTTACTGGAACTTCGTGATGAACTATAGTATGCAAGGGATGATGAAAATGATTCCTGAGCTCTTCATGATGCTGAAACCGATGAAGGTAGAAATCAAGAAAGAGCATCAAGTGTTGATGATTGACAAGACCACTAGTTTCAAGAAAAGGACAAAGGGAAAGAAAGTGAACTTCAAGTAGAATGGCAAGCAATTTGTCACTCCAGTGAAGAAGCCCAAAGCTAGACCTAAGCCTGAAACCGAGTGCTTCTACTGCAAAGGAAATGGTCACTGGAAACGGAACTGCCCCAAACATTTGGCGGATAAGAAGGATGGCAAAGTGAACAAAGGTATATTTGATATACAGGTTATTGATGTGTACCTTACTAGTGTTCATAGTAGCCCCTGGGTATTTGATACTTGTTCGGTTGCTAAGATTAGTAACTCGAAACAGGAGTTGCAGAATAACTAGAGACTAGTTGAGGATGAAGTGACGATGTGTGTTGGAAGTGGTTCCAATATTGATATGATCGTCACCGCACACTTCTTATACTTTCGGGATTAGTGTTGAACCTAAATAAATGTTATTTGGTGTTTGCGTTAAGCATGAATATGATTAGATCATGTTTATTGCAATACGGTTATTCATTTAAGACAAAGGATAATTGTTATTCTGTTTACATGAATAAAACCTTCTATGGTCATACACCCAATGCTGATGGTTTATTGAATCTCGATCGTAATGATACACATATTCATAATATTGATGCCAAAAGATGCAAAGTTGATAATGGTAGTGCAACTTATTTGTAGCACTGCCGTTTGGGTCATATCGGTGTAAAGCGCATGAAGAAACTCCATAAAGATGGACTTTTGGAATCACTTGATTACGAATCATTTTATACTTGTGAACCGTGCCTTATGAGAAAGATGACTAAAAGACCGTTCTCTGGAACAATGGAACGAGCTACTGAATTATTGGAAATAATACATACTGATGTATGCGGTCCAATGACTGTCAAGGCTCGTGGTGGATATCATTATTTTCTTACCTTGATTTGAGCAGATATGGTTATATCTACTTAATGAAACATAAGTCTAAAACATTTTAAAAGTTCAAAGAATTTCAGAGTGAAGTGGAAAATCATCGTAACAAAAAAATAAAGTTTCTGCGATCTGATGTGGAGGTGAATATTTGAGTTACGAGTTTGGTCTTCATTTGAAACAATGTGAAATAGTTTTGCAACTAACGCCACCTGGAACACCATAGTGTAATGGTGTGTCCGAGCGTCGTAACCGCGCTTTATTAGATATGGTGCGATCTATGATGTCACTTACCAATTTACCACTATAGTTTTGGGGTTATGCATTAGAGACAACTGCATTCACTTTAAATAGGGCACCATCTAAATTCGTTGAAACGACGCCTTATGAACTATTGTTTGGCAAGAAACCAAAGTTGTTGTTCCTTAAAGTTTGGGGCTGCGATGCTTATGTGAAAAAGTTTCAACCCGATAAACTTGAACCCAAATCGGAGAAGTGCGTCTTCATAGGATACCCAAAGGAAACTAATGGGTACACCTTCTATCACAGATTTGAGGCAAGATATTCGTTGCTAAGAATGGATCCTTTCTAGAGAAGGAGTTTCTCTCGAAAGAAGTGAGTGGGAGGAAAGTAGAACTTGATGAGGTAATTGTACCTTCTCCCAAATTGGAAAGTAGTTCATCACAGAAATCAATTCAAGTGATTCCTACACCAATTAGTGAGGAAGCTAATGATGATGATCATGAAACTTTAGATCAAGTTACTACAGAACCTCGTAAGTCTTCCAGAGTACGGTCCGCACCAAAGTGGTATGGTAATCCTGTTCTGGAAGTCATGTTACTAGTCCATGGTGAACCTACAAACTATGAGAAAGCGATGATGAGCCTAGATTCCATGAAATGGCTTGAGGCCACGAAATCTGAGATGGGATCCAAGTATGAGAACAAAGTGTGGACTTTGGTGGATTTGCCCGGTGATCGGCAAGCCTTAGAAAATAAATGGATCTTCAAGAAGAAGACTGACACTGACGGTAATGTTGCTGTACACTACGATGAGACTTCCTCACCAGTAGCGATGCTTAAGTCTGTCTGAATCATGTTAGCAATTGCTACATTTTATGATTATTAAATTTGGCAGATGGATATCAAAACTGCATTCCTGAATGGATTTCTGGAAGAAGAGTTGTATATGATGCAACTAGAAGGTTTTGTCGATCCAAAGGGTGCTAATAAAGTGAGCAAGCTCCAGCGATCCATTTATGGACTGGTGCAAGCCTCTCGGAGTTGGAATAAATGCTTTGATAGTGTGATCAAAGCATATGGTTCTATATAGACTTTTGGAGAAGCCTGTATTTACAAGAAAGTGAGAGGGAGCACTACAGCCTTTCTGATAAGTACATGTGAATGACATATCGTTGATCGGAAATGATGTAGAATTTTCTGGAAAGCATAAAGGAGAGTTTGAAAGGATATTTTCAAAGAAAGACCTCGATGAAGCCGGTTACAGATTAGTCATCAAGATCTATAGATATAGATCAAGAAGCTTGATAAGAGTTTTCAATGAGTACATACCTTGATAAGATTTTGAAAGAGTTCAAAATGGATCAGTCAAAGAAGGAGTTCTTGCCTGAATTACAAGGTGTAAAGTTGAGTAAGACTCAGAGCCCAACAATGGCAGAAGATAGAAAGAGAATGAAAGTTATTCCCGATGACTCAGTCATAGGTTCTATAAAGTATGCTATGTTGTGTACCAGATCTATTGTGTACCTTGCCATGAGTTTGGCAAAGGGGTACAATAGTGATCTAGGAGTAGATCACTGGACAATGGTCAAAATTATCCTTAGTGAGAACGAAGGAAATGGGGTGATAAAGAGTTCGTCGTAAAGAGTTACGTCGATGCATACACCAATCCAGATGACTCTAAGTTTCAATCTGGATACATATTGAAAGTAGGAGCAATTAGCTAGAGTAGCTCCATGCATATCATTGTAGACATAGAATATTTGCAAAATTCATGACTAAACTTCTCTCAGGAGCAAAACATGATCACACCTTAGTACTCTTCGGGTGTAAATCACATAGCAACGCGAACTACATTATTGACTCTAGTGAACCCTTTCGTTGTTGGTCACATGGCGATGTGAACTATGTGTGTTAATCACATACATATGTGAACTGTTGGTGTTAAATCACATGGTGATGTGAACTAGATTATTGACTCTAGTGCAAGTGGATATTAAAGGAAATATGCCCTAGAGGAAATAATAAAGTTATATTTATTTTCGTATATCATGATAAATGTTTATTAGTCATGCTAGAATTGTATTAACTGGAAACTTAGTACATGTGTGAATACATAGACAAAACATAGTGTCCCTAGTATGCCTCTACTTGACTAGCTCGTTAATCAAAGATGGTTATGTTTCCTAACCATAGACATGTGTTGTCATTTGATGAACGGGATCACATCAATAGGAGAATGATGTGATCGACAAGACCCATTCGTTAGCTTAGCATTATGATCGTTACAGTTTCATTGCTACTGCTTTCTTCATGACTTATACATGTTCCTCAGACTATGAGATTATGCAACTCCCGAATACCAGATGAACACGTTGTGTGCTTGAAACGTCACAACGTAAATGGGTGATTATAAAGATGCTCTACAGGAGTCTCTGAAGGTGCTTGTTGGGTTGGCGTAGATCGAGATTAGGATTTGTCACTCCGTGTTTCGGAGAGGTATCTCTGGGCCCTCTCTGTAATGCTCACTATAAGCCTTGCAAGCAATGTGACTAATGAGTTAGTTGCGGGATGAAGCATTGCGGAACGAGTAAAGAGACTTTCCAATAACGAGATTGAACTAGGTATGATGATACCGACGATCAAATCTCGGGCAAGTAACATACGGATGACAAAGGGAACAACGTATGTTGTTATGCGGTTTGACCGATAAAGATCTTCGTAGAATATGTAGGAGCCAATATGTGCATCCAGGTTCCGCTATTGGTTATTGACTAGAGTTGTGTCTCGGTCATGTCTACATAGTTCTCAAACCCGTAGGGTCCGCATGCTTAACGTTCGATGACGATTTGTATTATGAGTTATGTGTTTTGATGACCGAAGTTTGTTCGGAGTCCCAGATGAGATCACGGACGTGACGAGGAGTCTCGAAATGGTCGAGACATAAAGATTGATATATTGGAAGGTTATATTCAGACACCGAAATGATTCCGGAGTGTTTCGGGTATTTTCCGGAGTACCAGGAGGTTACTGGAACCCCTCGTGAGAAGTAATGGGCCTTATTGGGCCATATGGGAAAGGAGGAGGCAGTCGAAGGGGAGGTGCCCCCCCAGGGGTCCGAATTGGACTAGGGGAAGGGGCGGCGCCCCCCTTGCTCTTTCCTACTCCCTCTCTCTTTCCCTATTTCCTTCTCCCTTACTCCGTAAAGGAAAAGGATTCCTACTAGGACTTGGAAGTCCTAGTAGGACTCCATACTCTTGGCGCGGCCTCCAGGGCCGGCCTCCACCTCCTCCTCCCTCCTTTATATACGGGGGCAGGGGCACCCTAGAACACACCAAGTTTTGCCCTAGCCGTGTGCGGTGCCCCCCTCCACAGTTACACACCTCGATCATATCGCCGTAGTGCTTAGGCGAAGCCCTGCGCTGGTAACATCATCATCACCGTTGCCACGCCGTCGTGCTGATGGAACTCACCCTCGTCCTCAACTGGATCAAGAGCATGATGGACGTCATCGAGCTAAACGTGTGCTGAACGGGGAGGTGTCGTACATTCGGTACTTGGATTGGTTGGATCACGAAGATGTTCGACTACATCAACTGTGTTACTAAACGCTTCCGCTTTCTGTCTACGAGGGTACGTGGACACACTCTCCCCTGTCGTTGCTATGCGTCTCCTAGATAGATCTTCCATGATCGTAGTTAATTTTTGAAAGTACCACGTTCGCCAACAGGTGGGACATCTCTCGTGCTTCCGCTTCCATGCTCGCCTCTTGTGACGCCCCTGATTCAATCGTACACTAATCGTGCATGCAAACGTGTACGATCCAGATCAGGGACTCACGGGAAGATATCACAACACAACTCTAAAAGCAAAATAAGTCATACAAGCATCATATTACAAGCCAGGGGCCTCAAGGGCTCGAATACAAGTGCTCGACATAAACGAGTCAGCGGAAGCAACAATACCTGAGTACAGACATAAGTTAAACAAGTTGCCATAAGATGGCTAGCACAAACTAGGATACAGATCGAAAGAGTCGCATGCCTCCTTCCTGGGATCCTCCTAACTACTCCTGGTCATCATCAGCGGCCTGCACGTAGTAGTAGGCAACTCCAGTGTAGTAGGAGTCGTTGTCGATGGTGGCGTCTGGATCCTGGGCTCCAACGTCTGGTTGCGGCATCCGAGAAGAAAAGAAAAGAAGGGGAAAAGAGGGAGCAAAGCAACCGTGAGTACTCATCCAAAGTACTCGCAAGCAAGGAACTATACTACATATGCATGGGTATATGTGTAAAGAGGCAATATCGGTGGACTGAACAGTAGAATGCTAGAATAAGAGGGGGATAGCTAGTCCTATCAAAGACTACGCTTCTGGCAGCCTCCGTCTTGCAGCATGTAGAAGAGAGTAGATTGAAGTCCTCTAAGTAGCATCGCATAGCATAATCCTACCCGACGATCCTCCCCTCGTCGCCCTGTGGAAAAGCGATCACCGGGTTGTCTGTGGAACTTGTCTGGGTGTGTTTTATTAAGTATCCGGTTCTAGTTGTCATAAGGTCAAGGTACAACTCCGGGTCGTCCTTTACCGAGGGACATGGCTATTCGAATAGATAAACTTCCCTGCAGGGGTGCGCCACATAACCCAACACGCTCGATCCCCTTTGGGCGGACACACTTTCCTGGGTCATGCCCGGCCTCGGAAGATCAACACATCGCCGCCCTACCTAGGCACAACAGAGAGATCAGCACGCCAGTCTAAATCCTATGCGCGCAGGGGTCTGGGTCCGTTGCCCATTGCACACCTGCACATTGCGTACGCGGCCAGTGAGAAAACCTAGCAACCTCCATTACAAAGGAAGTTGCGTTACACGGTCCAAACCGGCGCGCGCCGCTTAGTCGCTGACATCAAGAAGGCTTCGGCTCATACCACGACGTCGAGTGCCCATAACTATTCCCGTGTAGTTGGTTAGTGCGTATAGTCCAGTGGCCAGACTCACATCAAATACCAAGATCTCGTTAAGTGTGTTATTATGAAGTAACCGCGGACGTCGACCAGGGCAAGGCCCACCTCTCGCCTAGGAGGTCTCAACCTGCCCTGTCGCTCCACTACAAAGTAACAGCCGAGGGCCGTCGGGAACCCAGGCCCACCTCTACCGGGATGGAGCCACCTGTCCTTCCAGCCCCCACATCGAAATCACTTGCGGGTACTCAACGAGTCAACCCGACTTTAGTCACCATCTATATAGTATGTATGTATGTATAGTATATACCCGTGATCACCTCCCGAGTGATCACAACCCGATAATAAAGCAAGGCAGACTGACAAGAATGTAGGGCCACTGATGATAAACTAGCATCCTATACTAAGCATTTAGGATTGCGGGTAAGGTATCAACAACCGTAGCAACAATGACAGGCTATGCAATGGAATAGGATTAACCAAAATAGTAACAGGCTACACTACTCTAATGCAAGCAGTACAGTGAAGAATAGGCCATATCTGGTGATCAAGGGGGGCTTGGCTGGTTGCTCTGGCAAGAAGGAGGGGTCGTCAACTCCGTAGTCGTACTGGGTAGCAGCGGTGTCGGTCTCGTAGTCTACCGGAGAGAAGAGGGGGAAGAAACAATAAATACATTGCAACATAAGCACGACGATGCAAGACATGACAATGAGCGGTGCTAGGTGTGCCCTAACGCAGTAGTAGGTGATACCGGCGAAAGGGGGAAACATCCGGGAAAGTATCCCCTGTGTTTCGCGTTTTCGGACAGATGAGCTGGAGATGAAAAGTTACAGGTTCGCTATGCTAGGGACGTGTGGCTGTCGAACGGGCTATGTATTCGGATTCGTCTCGTCGTTTTGAGCAACTTTCATGTACAAAGTTTTTTCTTCCGAGCTACGGTTTATTTATTATGATTTTTCCAAGTTCTAGTAATATTCTAGAATCATTATTAATTCAAAATTGAATAGCTAAATGCTAGGTGCACCCAGCGCTGCGTACACTTAAGTGTACCAGAGGCTGACAGGTGGGCGAGGGGTCGACGTTGACCAGTCAACGTTTGACTGGTCAACAGGGGGTGGGGCCCCCTGTCATTGGCTGTTACATTAACTAACTAGTTAATTTAGTCTAACTAGGTTATTAGGGTAATAGATTTTAATTAGGTTAATCAAACCTAATTGTTTCAGTTAATTTACTTAATTAACTAATTAATTAATTAATAATTTTGATTACCTATTATCATTTTTTATTCCTTTTTTATAAAAAACATTCTGGGGCTGGGCCCCACATGTCATTTTCCCTAGGGGCCTTGGCAAGTTTGGTCGCTAGCGGGTGCGGGCACACCCGAGCGAGCACTCACCCGCAGGGCGGGACGAGGCCGCCAGGGCACCGATGGCGGGCAAGCCGGCCTGCCAGCCGGGAGAACCACGGCGGGCGGAGGCGAGGTGGCGCCGGTGCGGCGATGGCCTGCAGCGGCGTGGTGGTTCAGCGACAAGCCGGGCACCGGACGTTGGGCGTGACCACGGCGAGGCCCTCCGGCGGGCTACGCAGGTGGAGGTGGTCACCGGGGAGGACCACGGGTTCGAGCGATGCGCTTGCCGCGACGAGCGCGAGCGGCAAAGATCAGCGGTGGAGGGGCGGGGTCCGCCGGCGTCGGAGGCAGGCCGGCGAGGGAGCTCCGGTGCCGGCGGGGTCCAACGGTGTCGGAGGCGGTGACGGTGAGTACCGGCGACGGGGGTTGTGGCACCGTCCATGAACCAGTTCAGGCAGAGGGGGTGCAAGGAGCGAGGGGAGTGGGGGGTTCTCCTCGATCCAGATTGGATCGAGAGGGGGGAGAGGGAGTGGCGACGTGAGGGGGAAAGTGGGGGAGTGGGGCTCTAGGGTTTGAGGCGGGGGGTTAAGGCAGCGGGGTGGGCGGCCCTTTCGGTAGTGAGGCCAGTGGGCCACTTGGCCCAATGAAGTCTGTTTTCCTTTCCTCTTTTTTTGGTTTGCTCGTTTTCCTTTTCTTTTCTTTTTTCAATTTCTTTTCTGTTTATTTTTACCTTTGTTTTATAAATTATAAATCTAGCCCCTAAATTAATACTAATACTTATGACTCTGCCATAATTGATTTGCCACCCTAAACAATTAGTTTATATTTGTTTAGTATTTAAAAGACATTTCAATATTAGTTTTACTGCAGTTTTTATTAATTTAGCGCTTTTAACTACTTTATAAAAAGATGTTTTCTCCACCATAATTACCTACGCATTATTTGTCACATCTCGAACATTTTAGTTTTATAGTTTGAAAACTTTTGAGGTTTGCCTTGATTTTAAATTTGAAGTTTGAACTGGGTTTCTAACCGATGCGAGTTTATCAACAGTAACCGAGGTGATGTGGCATCATTAGCAGAGGTTCACTGTAGCTTTATTATCCGGGCGTCACAATTCTCCTCCACTACAAGAAATCTCGTCCCGAGACTTAAGCGGTGGAGTAATCAGGGAAGGTGCTGGTAGTGAAAAACCTAACGACTCTTCTCGATCTTGGCTGCCCTTTCGAAGAGGCTGATCCCTTTCGAAGAAGTGCTTCAAGTCACCATGATCAAGTCGTCATCCTTTCTTAGGGATCTCCATCGTCCAACGAACGCGACCAAGGGGAAAAACTCTAGAAGAACGCATCTCCACAAAGCTGGGCATCTGACGGTGAACTCAATGGGAAATACACAAGGTATCCCACGAGTTGTATTCCAGTGAATTCGTTGAGTGCAATATACGATGGTACCAAAGCTTCAAACGGGTAGGCAATCATTCGATGACTGGACAGAAGCTGTAATGGGGTTTTCAACAACGAGAAGAACATGGTATTTGATTCCAGGATGAATAATGGTATAGCATTTCGCTCATGAACCACATACGAAGCCAGGTGCAAAGGATACATTAGAATCCGGGTTGTAAAGAAGAGTCAGGTTTCGATCCAGTGGACCTATGGGTTATGGGCCCACCATGTGGGTTGAAAGTAGGAAGGGTGGTGACATCTTGCACACACATGACAAGGAGGCATGTCAGTGAATAGCTTGTCAGCTATGCCGGCAACAATGTCGGTACCAAGGACGGGGAACGAAGAGAGCAATTTTCCCGTTTGTTGAACGAGGCGAACCAATTGGCAAAGTTATCACCCATCGGTGGTTACAGGAATGTCATCAACAATAGTAACAGGTCTTCTGAGGCCAGTGGTACAACAAGGTGCCTACCTAAGCGAGAATTATCTACCTTTCGGTTAAGTCGATTCGTGAAAGGTTAAACAAAATAATGGAAAGGAAAACACGATTTTCAGATTAAGCAGAACAATGGAAAAAAAAATTGTGATTACACACGATTATTAGGAGTATATCCTTCCCATGTACAAGCAGAACATGGCATACAGGGTATGAGAGAAAGTACCCAACCATTCAGATAAGAGGCAAGGATTAATCAAGATATTACCCATACAACGGTGTTTGGATAACTGACCAAGAAACATTTAGCATCGTGCCTCCAATGTTCTTGTTGATGAGCGGGGTATCATAGTCATGCTTCGAGGTAGTAATGATACGGTGTTCCAATCAAGGGCCAGACTTTGGATACACATATGATCCATCAGGAGCAACTTATAAAATAAGTCTTACAATTTCCTCTAGGAAGAATGGTTATCCTTGCAAAACAAATTATAATGATAGGTCCTCCGGCTAGGGGAGTGCTAGGCATGACATCATATTACCGGGTCATGAAAGGACCAATATCATTACTCCTGGAAAGTTGTCCCAACCATCATATCTTACCGAGATTCAGATCCGATTGGTGTCATGATACCTCAGACTCAGGATGTCCGAGAAGAAAAGGTGCAACACAAATCGATGAAATGACATTGCAAGATTCTTGGGAAATGAACTATGGGAGTGGGTTCCTGAAACAATAGTTCATCATTAAACCAAGGAGAGTATGAGGAGGTGGCTGATGGGCTCAACACCAATTCCTCAAAAATTCCAAAAGGATAGATTTCCACAATAATGTGAACAATAAGATCACACTTGTCAATCCAAATGATATAATGTTGTATGCTCGAGGAAAACATACACCATCAATCATTAGTTGAAAGGTGTGCCCAAAATATGGCCTTAGGCAGCAAGATCAACATTAGAGTGACGAATCAATAACCAACAGTCTAGGAACGAACTATCGATCGTTAACTTCAAAGCAATAGGGTTGATAGAAGTACATAACTCAAACAACATCGTTAGTATATTGGTAACCTGGTTAAAAACAACACGGGGACCAAGGAAGAATGGTGATGGTGAGAAGTATCATCATACCGAGAATTTCTAAGAGGTGGAGCAATCCCCACAACATTCTTGACAGAAAAGACAGTAATACTTCAAGGCAGAACACAACACTAGCTGGGGAGCAAGTTGTATTCATAATGTGAACAAGTTCGCAATGAAAGGAAGTCGAGGGTGTTGTCGATGATAATAAAAATCATCAAGGGCAAGGAGGGTATTTCTCATCATGAACACAGTTGGCATCTCAGAAGAAGTCAAAGTCTTGAAGGTGATCCGACACATTTGCCGGGAGGTTTCAAGAGGATGCAATCAAACAACAATGAAAACAAGCAAGGGAATGACGAAGTGGCAAGTTATAGGATCAATATATAAGATGCAAGCTCGGAAGCAAAGTTGCCTTTCAAGACAAGCAACATGATGTTGAAAGCTCGATGCAAGTCATGCTCACACACTGAAGAATTCGTGCACCAGAGAAGGACGAGGTAGCACAGTCAAAGGTAGCAAGACCAGGATGCAGTCGATAGTCTAGGAATGACCAGATTGAGTTCAGAATTTCCTGGTTAAAATACTAGGGGTATTTGATTTGTAGCGCAGAATAATTTCACTAGTCGGTGTCCTCGGTTGACAACAACCCAGAACCCGTAGAGTGATTACGACAAGTAAAGACATTACTTCAACAAAGTTAGTAAGATGTGATGCAATGGCAAGACATCTCCGAGATACCAGGGGGTAATACTCGAAGGTAGAACATGATAGAAGTAGAACCGGGTCATTGACCTATGACAGTAGATACTTCAACCTTGCCAAAAATAGACGAGGCACTGGAATGAATTCCCATCAGATATATCAGATCAGGACAACATGGTTGGAACCATAACTGCAAGGAATCAATTTCAAGAATACCGAAAGAATCATACAACTGGATAATCATTTTGCAAGAAGCTTCCGAGACGGTCTACATCATTTTCATGGGCATGAACACAAAGTTCAAGGTCAACTCCCACTTTTTTAGTGCATAGCATTTCATTCACCTCTTGCTTTGATAAAACTGTAGTGTTGGAATTTTATTTGGTAGAACACCAGGAGAGTATGACTTGTGAAAAATTTCGGGTTCTCACGGATTAGGGGAAGGCATAGGTTCAACCCATCGGGCATCTTAGTAACATATACCACCAGTTTCAAAAGTAAATACACAATCTTGAAAGCAGAGCATGGTTGGACAAGCAGAGGATACAATTTACCAAAGGCACTATGTATCAGGGGAAGAACTCACAAGGTGATTGGATATGAAAGACACTGTCGGATAACAATCCATCAATGGATCGGGCGACCCACAACGGAGCTAATGTGAGTATCGGTACTTAGTCAGAGGAAGAAAGAATGCAGAGGCATCAGATTCAAGAATCACCTGATTAGTCTGATGCTTAAATAGAAAGAAATTATGGTTTCCAAAACGAAGGATCAGAAGCAGACGCTATGATCAAGGATGGATAAGTTGAAAACACTTAGTTGGACAATCAATAAAGTTTTGAATTGCCGAGAACAAACTCATGTCCGGAATGACGCCTGAGCCTGAAAGATAATTTTGAAAAGGATAACCTGATGGCTGTGTGTGTAACACACATTGAATCAATAGGCTCAAAATGACTAAGACAACGGGTGTTAACAAGGACTACTAGTCATATGGAATTAACCATAATGCAAGCAGGCAAGAGTTTCAAGAGTAACAGGCTGCAGAGGATTTTTGAAAGATCGAAAGTATTCCGAAGAATTATGTGAGAAACATGAACAATTGAGAAGAACGGATCCTCGATAAATGGGAGAAAAGAAACCGTAAGGGTTTTCATGCGAAATAAAACTGCAAGACAGTAAACTCAAAGGATTCTCGGTACAATGGAGAATATCTCGAGGCATATTGTAACAACAAGAGCGACGAGGAGTGATCAAGAGAATGACAAGTGCATGCAGATATCCATAGGGATATATCGGTGGCAGTGAATTGCAAAGGCGATAAGCACAAGGGTCTCGGGAAAATATCGAGGGATATCCTCAGAATCTTCTGACGAAGCAGGTGATCTTCCGGAATAAGGGCTCTCCGGGAGAAATAGTTACAAGAACCTAGAGTTAGAGTTAGCAAAATCATTTAACCCAGTAGAAGAGAGTTCAGAGCCCTAGAGTAAAGGTCGAGGAGTAAAAGATCCTAATACCACCCAAATGGCGAAGTGGGCCCGTAAGACTCACAACCATGTTAGTAAAAGTTTTGTAGTGACTAGACTCGACTTCGGTCAAGGAGTGTTGAAGGGGGATTCCTACAGGCGGTTGGCTCTGATACCAACTTGTGATGCCCCCGATTCAATCATACACTAATCATGCACGCAAACGTGTACGATCAAGATCAGGGACTCACGGGAAGATATCACAACACAACTCTAGAAGCAAAATAAGTCATACAAGCATCATATTACAAGCCAGGGGCCTCGAGGGCTCGAATACAAGTGCTTGACATAAACGAGTCAGCGGAAGCAACAATATCTGAGTACAGACATAAGTTAAACAGGTTGTCATAAGATGGCTAGGACAAACCAGGATACAGATCGAAAGAGGCGCAAGCCTCCTGCCTGGGATCCTCCTAACTACTCTTGGTCGTCATCAGCGGCCTGCATGTAGTAGTAGGCACCTCCAGGGTAGTAGGAGTCGTCGTTGACGGTGGCATCTGGATCCTGGGCTCCAACGTCTGGTTGCGACATCCGAGAAGAAAAGAAAAGAAGGGGGAAAAGAGGGAGCAAAGCAACCGTGAGTACTCATACAAAGTACTCGCAAGCAAGTAACTACACTACATATGCATGGGTATATGTGTAAAGAGGCAATATCGGTGGACTGAACTGCAGAATGCTAGAATAAGAGGGGGATAGCTAGTCCTATCAAAGACTACGCTTCTGGCAGCCTCTGTCTTGCAGCATGTAGAAGAGAGTAGATTGAAGTCCTCCAAGTAGCATCGCATAGCATAATCCTACCCGGTGATCCTCCCCTCGTCGCCCTGTGGAAAAGCGATCACCGGGTTGTCTGTGGAACTTGTCTGGGTGTGTTTTATTAAGTATCCGGTTCTAGTTGTCATAAGGTCAAGGTACAACTCCGGGTCGTCCTTTTACCGAGGGACACGGCTATTCGAATAGATAAACTTCCCTGCAGGGGTGCACCACATAACCCAACATGCTCGATCCCCTTTGGCCGGACACACTTTCCTAGGTCATGCCCGGCCTCGGAAGATCAACACGTCGCCGCCCTACCTAGGCACAACAGACAGGTCAGCACGCCGGTCTAAATCCTATGCACGCAGGGGTCTGGGCCCATCGCCCGTTGCACACCTACACGTTGCGTACACGGCCAGTGAGCAGACCTAGCAACCTCCATTACAAAGGAAGTTGTGTTACGCGGTCCAACCCGGCACGCGCCACTCAGTCGCAGACGTCAAGAAGGCTTCGGCTGATACCACAACGTCGAGTGCCCATAACTGTTCCCGGGAAGTTGGTTAGTGCGTATAGGCCAGTGGCCAGACTCAGATCAAATACCAAGATCTTGTTAAGCGTGTTATTATGAAGTAACCGCGGACACCGACCAGGGTCATGCCCACCTCTCGCCTAGGTGGTATCAACCTGCCCTGTCGCTCCGCTACAAAGTAACAGTCGGGGGCCATCGGGAACCCAAGCCCACCTCTATCGGGATGGAGCCACCTGTACTTCCAGCCCCCACATCAAAATCACTTGAGGCTACTCAATGAGTTGACCCGACTATAGTCACCATCTGTATAGTATGTATGTATGTACAGTATATATACCCGTGATCACCTCCCGAGTGATCACGGCCCAATAGTATAGCAAGGCAGACTAACAAGAATGTAGGGCCAGTGATGATAAAATAGCATCCTATACTAAGCAGTTAGGATTGCAGGTAAGGTATCAACAACTATAGCAACAATGACAGACTATGCAACAGAATAGGATTAACCGAAACAGTAACAGGCTACACTACTCTAATGCAAGCAGTATAGGGAAGAATAGGCGATATCTGGTGATCAAGGGGGGGGCTTGCCTGGTTGCTCTGGCAAGAAGGAGGGGTCGTCAACTCCGTAGTCGTACTGGGTAGCAGTGGCATCGGTCTCGTAGTCTACCAGAGAGAAGAGGGGGAAGAAACAATAAATACATTGCAAATTTAAGCCGGACGATGCAAGACATGACAATGAGCGGTGCGAGGTGTGCCCTAACGCAGTAGTAGGTGATACCGGCGAAAGGGGGATACATCCGGGAAAGTATCCCCGGTGTTTCGCGTTTTCGGACAGATGAGCCGGAGGTGAAAAGTTACAGGTTCGCTATGCTAGGGACGTGTGGCTGACGAACGGGCTGTGTATTAGGATTCGTCTCGTCGTTCTGAGCAACTTTCATGTACAAAGTTTTTTCATCCGAGCTACGGTTTATTTATTATGATTTTTCCAAGTTTTAGTAATATTCTGGAATCGTTATTAATTCGAAATTAAATAGCTAAATGCTAGGTGCACCCAGCTTTGCGTAAACTGAAGTGTACCAGAGGCTGACAGGTGGGCCAGGGGGTCCCAGTTGACCAGTCAACATTTGACTATTCAACAGGGAGTGGGGGCCCCTGTCATTGGGGGTAATAGATTTCAATTAGTTTAATTAAACCTAATTATTTAAGTTAATTTACTTAATTAACTAATTGATTAATTAATAATTTTAATTACTTATTATCAATTTTATTCCTTTTTCATAAAAAAACTTTCTGGGGCTGGGCCCCACATGTCATTGGCCCTAGGCGCCTTGGCGGATTTAGTCGCTAGCTGGTGCGGGCACACCCAAGCGAGCACTCGTCGACAGGGCGGGACGAGGCCGCCGGGCACCGACGGCGGCGCAAGCCGGCAGCTGACCAGCCGGGAACCATGGCGGGCGGAGGCGAGGGTTGCGCCAAGGCGGCTGATGTGCGGGTAGTATGATGGTTCGACGACAAGTGGGGCACCGGTGTTGTGGCTGCCGCAGTGAGGTGGTCACCGGGGAGGTGCACGGGTTCGTGCGGCACGCTTGCCGCAACGGGCGCGAGCGGCAGAGGTCAGCAGAGGTGGGGCGGTGTCTGCGGGCGCAGGCTGGCAACGGTGGGTGCGAGGCACCAGAGGGCCGCGGCGGTGTAAGCATGGTGCGGAGGTGCGCGGTGTTCGCGGCGATGATGACCAGCGTGATGCGGGGAAGAGAAGAGGAGGCCGGGGGCCTCACCATGATTCATAGGGAACGGGGCAGCGGGGGTCGTGGAGGGGTTCGGGGACGACTGCGTCAGAGAGGAAGCAGTCCGGCGAGGTGGCGGAGGTAGGCCGATGAGGGAGCTCCGACAACGGCAGGGTCCAACGGCGTCGGAGGCGGTAACGGTGAGCGCTAGCGATGGGGGTTGTGGCACCATGCCCGAACCAGTTCGGGCAGAGGGTGGTGCGAGGAGCGAAGGGAGTGGGGGGTTTCTCCTCGAACCAGATTGGATCGGGAGGGGGGAGAGGGCGTGGCGACGTGAGGGGGAAAGTGGGGGAGGGGGTGCTAGGGTTTCAAGGGAAGCAGGTGTTAAGGCGATGGGCTGGGCCGGCCCGCTCGGGCGGCTGAGGCCAGCTGGGCCACTTGGCCCAGCGAGGGGGGGGGTCCTGTTTTCCTTTCTTCTATTTTTAGTTTGCTCGTTTTCCTTTTCTTTTTTTTCAATTTCTTTTCTTTTTAATTTTACCTTTGTTTTATAAATTATAAATCTAGCCCCTAAATTAGTACTAATACTTATGACTCTGCAATAATTGATTTGGCAGCCTAAACAATTAGTTTATATTTGTTTAGTATTTAATTGACATTTAAATATTAGTTTTACTATGGTTTTTATTAATTTAGCGCTTTTAACTACTTTATAAAAAGATGTTTTCTCCACCATAATTACCTATGCATTATTTGTCACGTCTCGAACATTTTAGTTTTAAAGTTTGAAAACTTTTGAGGTTTGCCTTGATTCTAAATTTGAAGTTTGAACTGGGTTTCTAACCGACGCGAGTTTATCAACAGTAACCGAGGTGATGTGGCATCACTAGCAGAGGTTCACTGTAGCTTTATTATCCGGGCATCACACCTCTCCCTAGTGGTAATCTCTTGACCCAGAACTCAAGCTGGTCATGGCAAATGCAAGAGAACGATGTTGAATGACTTGTTTGCTTTTGTGGATGAGGAGTTGAGGAAGGAATGTGCAGTCATCTTGGCATTGTACAATATTTATAACCGAGTACAAATACGCTCCTAAGTGGGAAACAGTTTTAGGTTGTGATCGGTGTGAACAGGTTTGCAATTAAATACTATATCGATGTGAACATGAGTAGTAATTTGGAATGTGACGAGACGCAAGCTCAAAATTTATTGACAGTAGTTTCGAAGTGCGGCACTATTCCTGGATGGCGTAACGCGGGCACTTGTTGTCGGCTGTGGTGTTGGTGTTTTGTAATATGCCATGGTACTTCTTTTTCTACTGCTGTGTAGGTGCAATAACTGGCACCGTCGGATACTTATCCTATGGTTATAGGGGCTTTCGACAGGAATAGCCTCGTGGTGAGCTATAGACTAGTCTTTTTTCACACGCATTACATCGACACATATCATCTCTCTCCCTCTTTCCCACGCACACACCTAGTCTCTTTGGACTTCTCGCACGCACCATCTCTAGCTCCTTAGGTCGATGCCACCCACATACACTTGTACTATGAGTTTAGTACGTTATACATGAAGAGAAGAGGTGCACGCACGCACTCGTCCTCTCTCACACACGCATCTGTAGCTACGAATTGTAGTGTTCTCAACCATCTGATTGTCTCTATTATAGGTTCCCGTTGCTACTTGGCCTTGAGATTGAGAAGTTTAAAACGCGGAGGCTGAGCTGGAGGCGCGAGGTTTTGGTTAATGTGCGTGCCGCAGACGGCACCAACACGACATGAAGCTTCGTCTGCCTGGTGCACAGTCGGGTGAGTACTACTAGTAGTAGTACAACTTTGATGTGTGGCGTCAACTCGCACAAGGATGCAACACTTCCTAAAAAAACAAGCATATAAGCTGCTTATACTTCTTACCCGAAGGATCTTTATATCCAACAGACACAAAATATCCGTTCAATTGTTGGAAATTACTTTAACTGTTGATCTGATGTCGAAGTAATTGCTGCGTCGCCACCAAAACCCACCTTCTCTTAAGCTAAAGTAGACCGAGCTAACCCCTATATTAGCATATTACTAAGATAAGCAGAAGGCACTGTAGAATCATTTAGGAGGTGAGCTTGTCAATATGAATGTGAAGGGACACCGTCCTTGACAACCCAGCCACGGGCGAGCAGCTTGGGCGAAACTGTGAAGAAGGTCATATCCTAGACATCGACGTCGTCGGGATCCTTGCTGCTTGTCACCTTGATTTCCACCTTGACAGCGTCGGTCCTGCCTTTGGGCTCCCCCGTGGGTCATTTGCCCACACCATGGCGGCATAGTGCGGCTGTGGGGACGCCCCCGCTCTGATGCAGACAACCGACACGGTGATAGGCGCGCCAATGTCGAGCACGCCGCCGACCAAGAAAAACGCGCGGACATCCTCCTCCGTGAATAACAAGAGTCGTGGATACTGGATCCTGTGCACGGGCATGGGATGCACGGTGCTGATGTGGTGGGAGAGAGCGCCGGCGGCGGGCCTTCGTAGCCGTAGATGGGCACGGGGCATTTGCAGGGCCTGAGCGGACACACACTCTAGTGATCGGTGCGCTTGTGGTAAGTGACGTAGAGCCCACAGCCTTCATGCGGTCACTCCCCCCTCACCGAGGAGAGGATGGCCTCCATTGCCGTGTTCCACACATCAAACTCGCCATCGCGCTCGCACGTCTGGCACTACCGCTGGTTCTCGGGGCGCTCACCGTGGTAGTCTGTGCAGGCCAGGTGCCCTCCCTTGCACTGCACAAATCAATCGAACAACACATCAATCAAGAAACCTGCACCTTGCTCGATTAGCCGAACGGAGAGGTGTATTCAAACCTCATACACTCGAGGCTTCAAGGGGTGGAGGCACAAGGGGCAGTGGAGCAAGGTGAGGTCCATAGAGACAATAAAGAGCTCCATCACCGGTTTCTGTTTCGTCGGCATGATCTCGGCCTCCTCGTGCACAACCATCTCTCGCATTAGGGCCGTGGCATTACATCACATATTCATACTACTTCAAGGTGCATTAAATCAACACAGGCAAGTACACTATCAAAAGGAAAGTCATGGCATGCATGCATGCATTGTATTAATGCATCGGTAACCGCAAATTATTGAAATATATCGAGTGCACTACTTTGATGTGTCGCATGAACTCGTACAAAGGAGAAGTCTGATTACAATGCCCTCTCCCTCGCCCATGAGCGTGGTGGCTCGCAGGAATAGGAGAAGCTTTCGCTACACGCTCTCCCTCCCGCATGCGGTGGACATGCAGCAGTTGATTCGGTGTCAGATGGCCAGAAGCATACTAGTAGTACTCCCCTACATTAGTACCATGATTGTTCGACTTCCCGAAGAGTTGAAGAGCCAAGCGCAACCCAGACGCTCGTGTGGCAGTTTCATGTGTAGGGGAGGTAGTATAGTGATGTAGTCTTGGATAGCGTGTACCGTGCCTCTAAGCTTAAAATCGTTGGAGTCAGCTCCATGATAGGAGGCCGTCTCGAAGCATTTTTATTAAAATAATCTTCTGGCCCTACCTGTCATCCTAGTGATTGTAGTTTGCACGCTCATCTGATCAAGACAGGAATATATACTTTAATTTGTGGTGGGGTAAATGTTAGAGGTTGCAGCAAATATATTGTACACTGCTGGTGTTAGAGGCAAGCATGTGGGGCCAGTGCTATGATGTGTCGCAGCAAATCGTACAATGAGGAGAAGCTTGATTTTACTACTACACGCCCTCTCCCTCGCCCATGCGGGCGGTGGCTCGCAGACGAGGACAGACTTTTGCTTACTACAACAAGCTATCCCTCCTGCACGCGGTGGACGGACATGCAGCAGTTGATTCGATACTGTAGAAGTAGTAACATCATTGTTCCTCTTCTTGAAGAGGCGAAGAGCCAAGTGCAACCCGAACGTGGCAGTTGCGAACGCTCGCGTGGCAGTCTTTGTGTAGGGGTGGGGCATGGTGTGGAGCCTTGGAGCACGCATATAGCCAGGCTCTTGCATGAGACAAAATTGACATGTAATTAGGCTATAAGCCCACTATTGTACTTGCTCATAAAATATAGCCGTGTAAACCGGAAAGGAGGGACTACTCCCTCCGTTTTTATTTAGTCCGCGTATTAGATTTGGTAAAAGTCAAGCTTTATAAACTTTGACCAAGTTTATAAAAAATACATTAACATAAGCAATAACAAACCAATACAATAAGATTTATTATTGAATGTACTTTCACATCATATGCCCTATTTGTTATGATAAATGTTTATATTATTTTTTATAAACTTGGTCAAACTTTATGAAAATTTGACTTCAGTCAACTCTAATATGCGGAGTAAATAAAAACGGAGGGACTATTTGCCTTTCTAGAGATTTCAACAAGTGACAAAGAGTACACCATAAATGAGTACATACGGAGCAAAATGAGTGAATCTACACCGTAAGTAAATACGTAGTTCTCTCGTTTTCCTCTCTGCCTTGGTCGTGGTGCACAATATTGAGTATACTTCTGCTGACTAGTTCATCGCAAAAAACAAACAAACTACTGACTACTCTCTTTTTGACACGCATTTACGTTGATACGGCTTGAATGCCAACGAGGCAGAGGGTAGCGGTTCCCGAAACATAGAACAGTCAATGATGCCTCCGCATTGAGTTAGCATGCAGGGGTAGGAGTAAGTAATTGGAGAAGTAGAATGGGGCCAGCACGATGTGAATGCAACGCAGTTTGAACTCTCATAAGGGCGCCTCACCACTTCAATCCATATACTCCTAGTCTATCCGCAACACTGCCCACTTCAATCCAAGACCAAGACCAAGTGACCAGAAGCCACAAGCACCCATGGTGTCGATGGATGTGAGCGGCAGTTGGCTGTGTCGGATCGTCCAAGACGCCAGACTGCGGCCCCACACCACGTAGCATTTCCAGACGGTGCTGGCGACTGCCGATGTCATAGCCCTCATCGACGTCGTCTTCGCCTCTCGCATGTGCTAGATGATGGTCGACTCCATCCGCAAGGTCACCGCCATCAAGAAGCGCGCGGACAAACTTACCTTACTGCTGCAGCCCGTGCGCCCAGGCTCCTTGTTGCCTGCCACCCTCATCAGCCTCCAAGGTGACGAACTCTTTGAAGCACGGGTGGCCCTACAGGTGTCGGAGGTCACGACGAAGAATGTGCACCTCGAGGTCGCGCTCGCCCGCAGCGCCTCGCCATGCAAGAAACCGTCGACCCGCACATCCAGGTCTATGAGGAAATCGTGTACATAGGCCACTACAAGGCCAGTGAGGACCGAAAGACTTTAGCCTTTTTCCAGCTGCTGAAATTTTTGGATGCCATTGTTCAGATGCACGTCGACCTGGCCACGAAAGCCGCTTCTACTTAGCTGTCATTCGGTGGGTCGGTACCCTAAGTCGAGGAGGTGGACGTCGTCGACGGATGCATCTTTCTTCTTGCCTCCTATAACCAGCATGACATCACCTTGTGGCCTTAATGTTTTATTAGTGTATGGCATTTTTTTCCCGTCATAAATGACATTTGTGATCCCTTGCTCTTATTTGGCATTAATTATATGTGGTATAACTATCTTCGACCTGGTGTACTACCTAGGTCCTGATTTATTAGTCCCTTTTGTAATTTGTGCTAAATTTTGACCAAATATTTAACTGACAAAATGTTAGTGCATGTCAACAAAAATGATATCATTTGATTTGTATTTGAACATAGTTTTCAATGATATAATTCTAGTGACATGCATGAACCTTTTGTCAGTCAAATTTATGGTCAAAAATTTGGCACAGATTATGAAAAGGAGCAATAAACCAGGACGGAGGTAGACTAGCCCGTCACAATAATGCTTTGTGTCTAATTTTGACTTCAGCGACCCAACCTACATGGAGGGAGTGATGTATATATTGGCGCGACAACCAAACTTATATATTCAAAACTGAGCGTTACTACAAGTCACGAGTTCAAAACGAGAAAGTGGAACAAGTACAGCATGACTGTGTCGTTCGTGTTGCACCCCCACACGGTTTCGGTGCGCAATGTAGTAAATGACTAGCTCTTCTTGACCCGCATTTACAATGATACGGCTTGAATGCCAATAAGGGAGAGGGTAGCGGTTCCCGAGACGTTGAACGGTCAATGATGCATCCTCAATTAGCATGCAGAGGGAATTAATTTGAGAAGCAGAATAGAGCCGGCACGATGTGAATGAAACATAGTTTGGACTCTCATATAAAGGTGCCCCACCACTCCAATCCATCTACTCCTAGTATCTAAACAACACTGCTCACTCCAATCCAAGACCAAGTGACCAGAAGCCACAAGCCCCTATGGAGGCGATAGACGCGAGCGGTAGTCGGCTGTGCCAGATCATCGAAGACGTCGGCCTGCTGCCCCGCACCGCACAGCGTTTCCAGATGGCGCTGGCGACCGCTGGCGTTGTAACCCTCGCCGACGCCGGATTCGTCTCTCGCATGGACGACATGATGGTTCGCTCCATCTGCAAGTTCACTGCCGTCAAGAAGCGTGTGCACGACCTTGCCGTACTACTGTAGCCCCCGTGGCTAGGCTCATCATTGCATTCCACCCTCATCGGCCTCTATGGTGACAAACTATTTCAAGTCCTGGTGGCCCTGCAGGTGCCGGAGGTCGCTTCGAAGAATGTGCACCTCGTGGCCGCGCTCGCCGCGCAGCGCATTGCCATGCAAGAAACCATCGACCTACACATCCACGTGTATGAGGAAATCGTCTACATAGGCCACTACAAGGCCAGCGAGGACAGAAAGACGTTGGCCTTCTTCCAACGGCTGGAATCTTTGGACGCCATTGTTCATAAGCATGTTGACCTAGCCATGAAAGACATTGCTACTTAGCTGCCGTTCGGTGGGTCGACGCCCTGAGTCGAGGAGGTTGACATCGTCGATGGGTGAATCTTTCTTCTTGCCTCCTGTAACCATCACTGCATCGCCTCGTGGACTTAATGTTTTATTAGTGTAGGTCACTTTTATTCCAGTCGTAACATTTTTTAAAATAAAATGAGACCAACCCGAGCTAGACTAGCCTATTAGCATTTTTTATAGAAGAAAACTCTATGAGCACCAAGCGCTCGAGCAGAGACTCGAACCCTGGTGGGCTGGCTGCGAACTCCCACACCTTGCCAACGGAGCGTACGCTCCATTCTCCAGTCGTAACATTTTCACTGTGAGGTGGGGCCGCAGTTGAGCAAACCGACCATCGGCAAATCCCCACCCTGCCCACCATGCCTCGGTTGAGTTAGAATTAGAAGAGAGAAACGAGGGAGAAGAGCTAGTTGTAGCACGGACGATGTTATCAGATGGGACTCGTGTTGATAGAATAGGAGTACTAAGTACTCGTACCTCTTTTTTTATTTTTGAGGGGAAAATTAGTTGTGCGTCTCGTACCACTAGTTTGGTGCATGCAACATATACATGTCATCACTTTAGGTTACCTTTTCAAACCACAACTACACTTCATAGTACATATTTTTTCCCGCATTTATCCTCCTATATGTATTCCTCTATTTCCATGTGCTCCCTTTCACCGACATGTGGGACATAGAGCATCTAGGTCGTAGTGCATGCACAACTCGGAGCATATGCAACCATGCCGACGTACTTTACATTTCAGACCTCACAAATTACATGCAAACCTCCCACGGAAGAATAAATAAATGAATTACTACATGCAAACTGGATTATTTTCGTAGAAATCGGAGCATGTTCATTAAATTTTGGATATAACAGATTTATAAAAAAATGACCTGACCTAAACCAGCCTAAGGGCCTCTTTGATTCGCAGGATACTAAAAACACATGAATGGGGAAAGTATGATGGCGATGAACCGAGACGAGGAGGAAGAGGAGTAGTACTGTACATGCTATAGACTGGACTGTAGCACATTGTTTTTATGGCCATATCATCACATTGTTTTCTATGGCCTATTGCCTGCTGGTTCACTTGGCTGTCGTGGTTCGCATTCCTCCGACGTGAGTAGTAGTACTAGTATATACACTATATATACCGCATGATTATTTGCTCCTTCTTAAGTACTTCGCCGACATGTGGGAGAGCCAGCATCCAGGTCGACATGTCATGCACCAGATTAGAGTGGGGAATGGATGGGGGCATCACCCCGGTCATAGCGCCAGTAATTCATGACTATAGTGAGTAGTCATATCACAAGACCCCGTCTTTCCAGCAGTAATGCGCCGTCAAATTGCACAGTCCTACCTTTCCATCAGTAAGTTGAATCCGCTACTCCCTCACCCTCCTCGCCTCTCTGTCAAACCGCCTATGCGAATACTGCCGCGCGTACTGCCCGGGAAAAGCCTCGCCCTCAACTTTTAACTACTCATAGTATAATTTTGTATTGATGAATTGCGCCATGGAGGAGAAAACCAAAATAAATATGTGGTACATGTAAACAAATACAGTTCAAGCTCTAGCTAGCGATTCGGAATGTAAACTATGCATATACATATAGGTTACTTCAAAGTACAGGGTCCATTGATGCAATGTGGTCAAACTGTACCATTAATATCTCAAAGCCAAAATAGTTTGAGCTGGTTCATTATATATATATATATATATATATATATATATATATATAGTTAGTCACATTTTTATGTTTATTGACCCATGGGGTTGTTCAATGAATGGAGAGTAGGGGAGCACAGTGAAACAATACTACTACTGGACCAGTAAGTAGGAGTCGTATAGTTAGTCACATTAAATAGAGATTTTCTTTTCTTTAATGCCACATACATAAATTGAAACGCTTGTTATGGAGAGAACAATATATATATATATATATATCGCTCGTCACAGATTCGGCGGGTCCCTTTGGCCGGTGTGTGTAGAGGACTAGTGCATTGTCCACACGGTCATCGATGCGAGGGAGGAAACCCACAACTGCCGGCGTGTCGCGATCCTCTGCCAGTGACGTTCTCTCTGACATAGCGCTAGCTCGGGAGGTCCTCCGACCATTCTTCCTCCCTACCGTGTTGTGCACAGATCCGACCTGCCGCCGCCGACATCTTGACGACCCTCAGGTATAAGTTCTTCTAAAGCGGCCTTGCTCTACTGCTATAGCTCCTCACATGTCTGCATGTGCATATTTTTGATTTAGCTACAATTCAGTCGACTGAACCGACTTTTGGGTCAGTCAATTTTCGGGGGGTGGGGGGCTCGCCGGGGTTAAGGAAGCACAAGTCGTAGTGGGGAGGGGGACTTGCCGGAGAGGTACCCCACTATCTATCTCATGATTCAGGTTGGAGGCGGTGGTCGCCGGTGTTGGGGGCTTGGTGGTGGGGGCTTGGTGGTGGGGCGGTGGCGTGGAGATCGCCGGAGAAAAATCTTGGTTCAGAGGGGGGGGTAAAGGGATGGCCGGGTGGCGGCAAACCGGCGGCGTGGAGTGGTTTCGGGGATGGCAGGGCGGTGAGGCAGTGCGGGAGCTACTTCGTGCAGTCGAATCTAGGACTTGATTCAAACAATGAAGAAAGGGGGAAAGTCGTAGTCTGAATATGGCACTTGTTTCAAAGAGGAAATAACAGGGGGAAAATAAGACTGGATATCCAACCGGTCTCTTGGTTGAAAAGGGAAATAAAGGGAAAAGGCAGTACAAACTGCATAAGTAACAGATGCATTATTTTCTTGAAAAAAGGATAGAAAGTGGCGGTTGGTGGACAAGTCAACATAGTATGTCCAGGATTAGATTTGCTGCCCTCACCTAGTAAAAGGTCTCCAGGATTAGATTTGCTGCCCTCATAGAGTATGAACAAACTCGGCATCACCACTTTATGCCTCCTTGTAGGTACATTGTGCTGATGCGTCCACTGTCGCATGTTCTTATACCAAATTTTTGCTGTCGTTAATGTAAGGGCGCATGTAAAATGAAGCGATCACACTGTTACCTTAAGGACATGTCTAACCAGTGTTATTGTTAATCTAATGCCTCCAGTGATATGATGCAATTAAACTGTGTTACAAATGGTACTCCTACTATTTTTCCCAGTATGATAAGTAAGTTTCTTCTTTACGTTGCTGAGTGTCCTAGTGTCCCCACGGCCCTATGCCCTTAAACCAATTCTTTAGCTGTTGTTGATCTACTGTATCTGGTAGACAAGCAATGCCACAATTAAAGTAATCCTATATTTGACGAATGTCATTGTTGATCATAATGCTTCCGGTAACATGAAGCATTGCTAACGTTTTAAAATTTCTACCGTCCTTGCGTGATTGCCATGAACATAATCAAGATGCTTCTTTTCATTTCGTGTATGTTTGGTATCTTGTTGTTGACCAGGAACTGTTTTCTTTCTATCTTTTTGTGCAGATAGGGATATCCATTTCACCTTGTTGCTATTGTGACCTTTTGGTGAACTGCACAAAACACTTTTTTTGGAATGAGCGTCTTGTGCAGTTTAACTGAAATGTCACGTGGGCAGCATCTCAAAATTTTGGTGGAACCGCACAAAATGGTGAATGGAGTTTCGAAAATCTCCGTCAAATTCTGCTGGTAATCTTGTGCAACATTTTATTAGCCTTTGCAAGATGAGCCGTCACTGTCACCACAATGGCACTTTATTTTAGTGAAACTTCACAAAAGGATAAGCAAATTATAGTTGCACCTTACATGAGCAGGACAACCAACCTTAATGTTGCTCAATTTTAGTGCAACTACTAAAGAAGAACCTGCCAGCTCACAAGAGCAAGTACTTCTTGCTAGCTGAATGATGCAATCTTTGCTTCATTTCAGGTGAACTGTAGAAAAAGGCGCATGAATTGAATCATGGATCTCCAGGCTAGCCTCATCCGAGTGGAGTTGCAGGTTCACCACATCGAGTCGTGGCGGCATAGGGCCCCTCACACCGGTCAGTACCGTCCTTTATCAACATGGTTGTGTTTTGTCATACTATGCTAATGTTCTATTGTTTAAATAAAGCTATTCTATCGCAATCTTTTCTCGTTTTGGAAATAAAGTTTGCTTCAACTAGTGCCACTATTATAGTAATCATGCTCTTTCTTATCTGTGCAAACAGGAATACTCAATTATAGATGTTGTGATGGTCAAGAGCATTCGCCAAGTTCTTGGGTTGTATGACACTCCTAGCCAAGATGGATTTAATCCTGATATTCACTCTATCAAAAGGCTATAATGGGTTGGTTCTGAATCTTGCAAGCTGGGAATCAATGAGATGTGTAGGCATCTTTGTTCTGCTTATTGTTTGAATCTTATTTGTTGGTTCTGAATCTTGCAAGCCGGGAATGAATGAGATTAGTAGGAATCTTTGATGTACTTATTATTTGAATCTTATTTGTTGGTTCTGAATCTTGCAAGATGGGAAACACGACATGATGATGCAGAGGATAGCAACCATAACAAAATGTTCAAACTTGGTAGTATTGTCTGTGTGAAAGTGCGGAAAATGTGCTGATCGTGTGCGTCCTGAGAATAATAATTCTAATTTTTCTGCATGTTGATCCTGTGGCACTGATAGAACGAGCCAATGCATTGCTTGTTTTAAGAATAAATTTTAATTAAAGGTAATTAAGTTTAAGTATAGTGACCACTAACACTTGTTATTACAGTACTAATACAGACTCGCTCGTGAACCGACGTGTGGCTGGAATAGGTTTCTTAGTAGAGGCGTTTTAATGCGCCGAGGGTGCATGTTCTGTCGGGCATGCAGCGGGCGAGGCAGGGGTAGTAACTGTTGTCGCTTGTACAAACTCAGTTTACTGTTGAATCCAGTTCCCCAAGACCTGAAAACAAACGGCTGGTTATAGACTACAGCAAGGAGTTCACCTTTGAGTTCACTTGAAGAGACTCCAATGGCGATCCGAGGGGTGAGCCTGCTGGATATGGACTTCAACAAGGAGTTCACCTTTGAGTTCTCCATTCAGTCCCATGGCTGCACCAAGTTGAATGTGATGTACACGGACGATCCGGACTCGGTGAAGCTCTGCCTAGACGAGTTCAAGCAGTACCTACAGGACAAGAAACCACAAGGTCGCAGGACTAGACCTTGTGCCCATCCAATCGTCTCCTAACAGGGATCAGCGCATCGCCATCGCCCAGATATGCGTGCGTGACGAGGTTCTTGTCTACCACTGTTGTAGGCCCATCAGAGGTTCTAGAGCATTCACCCGTTTCATCGGCAGCACCGACTTCACCTTCGCTACGCTGGAGAAGGAAGAACGCAGCAATTCAGCCATCTGGTGCAACAAGCTTGTCGACATCTAGAAGCAATACAAGATCATAGACAACGGACAGGAGAAGGACTCCGTGGTTGACCTCGCCAAGACCATCATCGACCCCTGCTACACCAACATGAAAGAAGACAATGATACCAAGGATTACGCGGCCAAGGACACATACGCATGCTACAACATGTACAAGCAGATCTTGGACATGAGGGTGTGTCCGCTTCCCGTAACCGACGAGTATACAGACAGCCGCAGCGTCATGATCAAGCATGCCAGGGAGGTCTAGATGATGTACTTTACCGGTTTGAGCACCTTTATCATCTGAGTGTTTCATGCATTAGCTATGTGTCGTAATTATCTGTTTGTTTTGTCCAAAATATTTCGTCCAAGAACCCATTAACCTGTTTGCTTTTTTCTGGTAGCTATTTGCTTATGTATGTAACTAGTTCACTGGGCTGCCGTGCTTTGAATCTGCTTCCTCCCAACATATTCCCCTTCTCAGGTGGAGCCAGTAGGTCTCGTACACAGGCATCTAGGACCAACCACCTATCCATTTGTATTTCTTTATTTTGTTCAATCTTTCGTCCTCTTCCTATACAGCGGCTGGCGGTGCTACTGCGCACGCCTCGGTGACCCATCATAGCCTATGGCGTTGGCTAGGCCATCCCTCTACTCCCACACATTGTCAGGTAGCGGCAGCTCCATCGGCCCACCCTGGACCCAAACAAGTCAACCCTCGTACTCCCCTCCGCCCGCGTCTTCCCCCACTCCGGTTTGTTCGGTCCAAGGTCTCGCATCATCATCCACCTTGCTGCTCTCGCCACGGAGCCGCCGTATGTCATTCCCAACATGGTCAGCAAAACAATAGGAATTGAGAGACGACTGTTCGTCGAGAGGCTGACAGTCCCGGGCCCACCAGGTCCATGGCCTAGGTTTTGTTGTTTAACATGCGCAGCTCACGACATGTTTCAACTTTTTTTGGATCCAGCAAGTATCAAGCAGCCCATGGGAGCCTAGCTTGTCTATAACATCAGCAGCCCAAGTTATGTTTGTTTTTTCAAGACGACGCACAGCTCGCTTCTATTTTTCTATAAGAATGCCAAACTGAACCTATGTTTTCTCTTCTATAATAGTATATATATTTATATTTATATCTTATTTTATTACATATATATATATATAATACAAACAACATAAGGTTCCATTAAACCTATTGTTTGTCCAACCATTTTATAGACCTTCCCACTTCCTTTATTTTTCGTTTTCATTAATCCTATATCTGAATTTTCTCCCACTTTCTTTTTCGATGTAATCTGAGTTTTCTCCGAGTACTTTTCCCTAGAACCAACTCAACTGTCCCACGTATAGCCTAAAAATAATAAAACCCCATGTCCTGTTAACTCATCAAATTAAAATGATATTTTATTTCATAAATCGAAAGTTCTTACAAAATAATAATAATTGTTTATATATAACTTGGCAAGTTAATTAATGGTGATTGCGTACATAAGCTTGCAAAGATTTTACTGACCAATTTGTAATAAACGTGCAATCATGTGTTTATGTTTTTATAACATTTCTCTGTTCGGCACAATATGATATTTTCACCCAGCCCAGCAAGTCCGCAGAATTCGATCAAAATGCAAAAGGGCTTTAAATTCTACCATAATATATAAACGGGCTGCATAGCCGCTACATCATTGTTTCACCCAACCCACCAAATGGACTAAGTAACAAATGGACTGGGTGACATGTGGGCCCGTAGGTCGAAGCCTAAGTACTTTCGCAAAAAATAAAAAATACAAAGATCCAAGCCTAAGCAAGGCATTGGATTGACATCCAACGACCGACATTTTTCTTCAATCTCTCGTCTTCTTCCCCCAGCGCTGCTGGGACCACCTGCTCCAGCCTCCGGCAACCAGCGGTGCTGTTTTGTGCGCCTCGCAGCGCAACGCTACCCCACCGACGGCCAGGCTATCCCTCCACTCCTCCACACCTCCTGTTATTCTCTGCCGAGTGTAGGCCCACCTCGCACCCGAACCAGTCAAGGTTCCCACTCCTCTCCATCTCCGACTCCACTGCCGCGTCATCCCCATCTCCGGGGCGTTCTAGTCTAGGGCCTCGCCGTCATCCACCGGCTTGGTGCGCTCTGCATGGTGTGGTCAATGTGGTCAACAGACGAGAGTCGTCAGAAGATAACTGTACGTTGAGTGGTTGACAGTGGGGACGCACCACGCCCATGGATGCATGCATGCAACTACATCCATTTTAGCCTAAAAATAATGTTTTCTGCCCCTGACAGCTAGGACCCATAGCTACATCTTTACACGCAAGGAAGTGCATCCTTATTACAAGCAAAAATAATTATTCTTCCCCCTAACAGCTGGGACCCACCAGCTATATCTTCGCACGCAAGGTAGTGTGTCCTTATCCTCCCTGACAGCTGGCACCCACCCGGTCGAAGCGTACGTAGCGCTGTCTGTGTACATACTGGTCGATCGGTCTGTCTGCCACGATGAACTGTGGCCGAGTAAGCAGCGGTAGCAGTTGAGGTAGTCCAGTCAAAACCATGTACACGCACATACAATCAGATGCCAAAAAATACGGCCACATACATACATACGGGCGGGGTCTCAAACGCGTACTCGCGCATACGTACGGCCAGGGCTCGTGTACATGGAGAGGCCACAGATGGCAGCAACGGCGTCCTGTTCATCGGAAGCCATCCGGCTGGGTCGGATCGGAGAAACTGCGTCGTTGTGTTCATCGGGAGGCAACGGAATTTGTCGTGTTCATTGGGAGCCAACCGGCTTGGAAAGAACAGCCAAAACAAGGCTTGGTGTACCGCACGGAGGAAACGGCCTTCTGTTCGACTGCCTACGGTCGAAATGGGATACTGTTCACCGGGAGGGGTATGGCGTACCACAAAACAGAGGAAAGTGACTACTCTTCGACCTCCTATGGTCGAAACGGGGTCCTGTTGATTGGGAGGGGTGTGGCATACCGCAAAATGGAGGAAACGGACTTCTCTTCGACCTCCTACAGTTGAAACGGGGGTCATGTTCATCGGGAGGGGTGTGGCGTACCGCAAAATGGGACTCCACAGGGCTACTGTTCATCCACTATCGACTTCCTCCAGCCTCCACCTCCTACTGTTCATCCACCATCAAATTCCTCCAGCCTCCACAGGCTACTATTCATCCAGCCCTACGAAGGGTCCTGTTCATGCAGACTCCATCAGCTACTGTTCAACTAGCCCTCCACGGGGTCCTGTTCAACCAGCCCTCCATGTACGGGGTGCCTCCACCGGCTACTGTTCATCCACCCCCACCTCCTCGATCGGGGTCCTGTTCATATAGCGCCAACGGCTTCTACTACAGCGGGATCCTGGTCATCCAACCCCCATCGGGAACTATTCATCAAGATGCAGCTTTGATCGGCTTCAATTAGCAGTAGTAGCGAAGGAATCACTCGGGTTCAGTTAACAGCAAGGGATCGATCGGGGTTTAGTAACGTAGCTAGTGCAATCGCTCGGGTTCAGTTAGACCCAATGCCTCACTCGGGTTCAGTTAGAGTGTAATGCCTCACACACACGCGCGTACGTGTACGAGAGAAATGCGCAAACCTCCATGCATCGCTCGTCCCCGACCACCCACCGTAACCGGGAAGTCCCCGAAATTTTCCTCGCCCTCGCTTCTACCATGATTTTTTCCATCATGGACGGCCCAAAGAATGTCATGCACGTGCGTCTCCGGCCCGCCCAGGATGAAAAACCCATTTTCTATCATGGTTTTTTGTCATAGAAGTAGGAGCCCACCACATCTATGATGATACCGGGTTTGATCACAATTATTGTCATAGAAGTGTCATAAGCATGATACAAAAAAAATCGTTCGGCCTAAAAATGTCACGGCTGTGTCTTTTTTGTAGTGTTGACTCCAAAAATTCCTATTTATTCCACAAAAAATCCTTGTAAAGTTTTGCCTCATTTGGAGTTGTGCAAAATAAGTAGCCTGACGTAGCTTTTTTAGGTCCAGATTTCCAGCTGCCTGAATTCTCCCCTCTTGTGTATACCTTGCATATTATGAGAAAAGACATTAGTATTACTCCAAAAAGCATTATTATGCAATAAAACAACATAAATAATAGTAGGTAAACATGATGCAAAATGGACGTATCACTGGTCTATCGCACACGGTTCGTCCTAATTTCTAAATAAACTACCCTCCATTAGCTTGCGCAGGTGGTGATTTTACAGCACACTTGCATCACACACGTTTAAGCCAGTGCCTCCACCCATTGCTCGCGCTTGCGCACTCGTGGTGATTTTACAGCGCACTTGCACCGCACACGGTTGAGACAGTACCTCCACCTTTGCTCGTGCTTTTGCAGTCGTCGTGATACATGAGACGTCTCCAACGTATCTATAATTTTTTATTGTTCCATGCTATTATATTACCTATTTTGGATGTTTATGGGCTTTACTTTACACATTTATATCATTTTTGGGACTAACCTACTAACCGGAGGCCCAGCCCGTATTGATGTTTTTTGCCTATTTCTGTGCTTCGAAGAAAAGGAATATCAAACGTACGAAACGGAACGAAACCTTTGGGAGCGTGATTTTTGAAACGAACATGATCCAGAGGACTTGGAGTGGAAGTCAAGCAACAGCCGAGGCGGCCACGAGGGTGGAGGGCGCCCCCCTACTGGGCGTGCCCCCCTATCTCGTGGGCCCCTCGGGCGTCCACCGACCTACTCCTTCCTCCTATATATACCCACATACCCCGAGAACATCAAAACAGACCACGAAAACCTAATTCCACTGTCGTAACCTTCTGTATCCGCGAGATCCCATCTTGGAGCCTTTGTCGGCGCTCCGGCGGAGGGGGAATCGATCATGGAGGGCCTCTACATCATCTCCAAGGCCTCTCCGATGAGTTGTGAGTAGTTCACCACAGACCTTCGGGTCCATAGTTATTATCTAGATGGCTTCTTCTCTCTCTCTCTCTTTGAATCTCAATACCATGTTCTCCTCGATCTTCTTGGAGATCTATTCCATGTAACTCTTTTTGCGGTGTGTTTGTCGAGATCCGATGAATTGTGGGTTTATGATCAAGTTTATCTATGAGAAATATTTGAATCTCCTCTGAATTCTTTTATGTGTGATTAAGTTAGCTTTGCAAGTCTCTTCGAATTATCAGTTTGGTTTGGCCTACTAGATTGATCTTTCTTGCAATGGGAGAAGTGCTTAGCTTTGGGTTCAATCTTGCGGTGTCCTTTCCCAGTGATAGTAGGGGCAGCAAGGAACATATTGTATTGTTTCCATCGAGGATAAAAAGATGGGGTTTATATCATATTGCATGAGTTTATCCCTCTACATCATGTCATCTTTCTTAATGCATTGCTCTGTTCTTTATGAACTTAATACTCTAGATGCATGCTGGATAGTGGTCGATGTGTGGAGTAATAGTAGTAGATGTAGGCAAGAGTCGGTCTTCTTGTCACGGACATGATGCCTATATACATGATCATGCCTAGATAATCTCATAATTATTTGCTTTTCTATCAATTGCTCGATAGTAATTTGTTCACCCACCGTAATACTTATGCTATTTTGAGAGAAGCCACTAGTGAAACCTATGGCCCCGGGTCTATCTTTTATCATATAAGCTTTCAATTTACTTTTATTTGCATCTTTACTTGTCCTATCTATATTATAAAATACCAAAAATATATTTATCTTATCATATTATCTCTATCAGATCCCACTTTCGCAAGTGGCCGTGAAGGGATTAACAACCCCTTTATTGCGTTGGTTGCGAGTTCTTGTTTGTTTGTTTAGGTGCGTGGGACTTCTGAGGAGCCTCCTACTGGATTGATACCTTGGTTCTCAAAAACTGAGGGAAATACTTATGCTACTATTGCTGCATCACCCTTTCCTCTTCAAGGAAAACTAACGCAAGCTCAAGTGCGCTATGAAAACCAACGTAGCAATACATAGCGCACTTGTATCGCACACGGTGAAGACATTATACCCATGTCCGTTGAGCGTCATCAGAGTTTTGCAGCAAAAAAAATGTTAGAGAGGGTCAAAAGATATCCACACCAGCATGTGGCCTAAATATACATGAGTGAAAAGGGTGTTCTATGATGTCCAAAATTCCAATGCACAACTTCGACCGTGTGAGACCACGGTTGGGCGCGTCGTCAAAGATCGATGAGGGGGCCAGAAGTCAAGAACCACCTGGAAGTGGCCACATATATGTAGGAATATTGGGTGTGATGTTTAAAACTTTAAATACACAATGCAAAACTTTGGTGGCACCTTCCTCGCAAACCCGAAAGCACCCTTGGATATATCTACAATGACATAATGTCATAGCTAGCTAGGATGCTTTACCCACCACCTCCCACTTCGTGTCAGCGGGGCAGATGCATGTAATGATACTTTGGTTATACATGCATGTCGCCATGACCTACCATAAGACGGACCAATGAATCTATCGTTTGGTCAAACGACAACTGTTGTTGTTGATAAATCGCTTGGGCCAATAGATTGAACCAGCACAAAAATCGCACGAGAGGGACCACAAAACCAGCTCAGCTTGCATGCGGCCCAAAATGATGTATGTTGGAAGGGGTGATGTGTGTTTTCAATATAGAATAATGTACAACTTAGGTGTGGTGCCTACCTCCCGATACAGACAGGAACCATGAAGGCCAGGTAGGTAAGGACGAGATACGCAGGGTACAATGTAGGTCAAACTCACCAATCCAAGCATGTGGGAGGGAATCCTGACAACATATGAGCTTGAGCTTTTGTTGAACGACATGTGACGGTGACCGGCCCTAACACGAACTAGGAGGAATCCATTCATGGCCAACACATACCCCTCGTTATTGGTCAAAGGGATGATATATATACACTCGGGGAGCCCACAGATATGCATGTTGTCACAAAAAACCGCATAAGGGAGACGTGGTCGATCAGAAGACCCCGTATATGCTGCATGCGGCCTTAAAATATGTATGGGTACGGTGGTGCGTGATGTGTTTAAATCCCGAATGCACAACTTTGATGGGACACCAACTACATTACAAACCAAACACCGTACCTGACTCCAAGCCTGGTTCAATACGCACGATGTCGGTTTCCCAACTTCGAGGCGGCAAGGGGGGTCGTTCGACGCATGCGCTCAAACTTTATTTGGTCTAACATGGCACAAATATCAATAGAAACCATCATGGTCAAACCCTTCTCATTGTTGGGTCAAAGGGATAGAGTGTGTGGCCCCCCCTCATTGTCGGTAAAGGATAATATATATACCTCGGGGAGCCCACAGATATGTGCAGCGTCTATAAACCGCACAATGGAGACTTGCTCGATCAGAACACCCTGCCCCCTTATACCCTGCATGCGACCTGAAAAGGTTTATATAATCGCCATGACATGTCACTATAGAGTTGATCATTCTTTAATTATTTTTGAGCAAAAAATAATCAATAAAACATAGTCTACAAATAAGCAAAACAAGGATCCCGAGGTTTCTATAATCGCCATGACAAGGTCATTATAGAGATAAAATGAAGCTTGAGATATGCAACTTCCCATCGGGGTCACCCATTGCTACCTCTGGAGCACTACGTTGGTTTTCCCCTGAAGAGGAAAGGGTGATTCAGCAAAGTAGCGTAAGTATTTCCCTCAGTTTTTGAGAACCAAGGTATCAATCCAGTAGGAGGCTCCTCAAAAGTCTCACGCACCTACACAAACAAACAAGAACCTCGCAAGCAACGCGATAAAGGGGTTGTTAATCCCTTCACGGTAACTTGCGAAAGTGAGATCTGATAGAGATACTATGATAAGATAAATATTTTTGGTATTTTTATGATACAGATTGGAAAATAAAATATGCAAATAAAAGTAGATGGGAAACTTATATAATAAAAGATAGACTCGGGGGCCAGAGGTTTCACTAGTGGCTTCTCTCAAGATAGCATAAGTATTACGGTGGGTGAACAAATTACTGTCGAGCAATTGATAGAAAAGTGCATAGTTATGAGAATATCTAGGAATTATCATGTATATAGGCATCACGTCCGTGACAAGTAGATCAGAACAATTCTGCATCTACTACTATTACTCCATACATTGACCGACTCCTGCCTGCATCTAGAGTATTAAGTTCATGAAGAACAGAGTAACACATTAAGAAATATGACATGATGTAGAGGGATAAACTCATGCAATATGATATAAACCCCATCTTTTTATCCTCGATGGCAACAATACAATACGTTCCTTGATGCCCTAACATCACCGAAAGGACACTGCAAGATTGAACCCAAAGCTAAGCACTTCTCCCATTGCAAGAAAGATCAATCTAGTAGGCCAAACCAAACTGATCCAAAGAGACTTGCAAAGATAACCAATCACACATAAAAGAATTCAGAGGAGATTCAAATATTTCTCATAGATAAACTTGATCATAAACCCACAATTCATCGGATCTCGACAAACACACCGCAAAAAGAGTTACATCGAATAGATCTCCAAGAAGATCGAGGAGAACATTGTATTGAGAATCAAAGAGAGAGAAGAATCCATCTAGCTAATAACTATGGACCCGAAGGTCTGTGGATAAATACTCACAACTCATCGGAAAGGCCTTGGAGATGATGTAGAGGCCCTCCATGGTCGATTGCCCCTCCGGCGGAGCGCCGGCGAAGAATTCAAGATGGGATCTCGTGGATACAGAAGGTTGTGGCGGTGGAAATAGTTTTTCGTGGTGCTCCTGGATGTTTTCAGGGTACGTGGATATATATAGGAGGAAGAAGTATGTCGGTTGAGCCACGAGGGTGGGGGCACGCCCACCCCCTTAGGGCATGCTGGGCAGCCTCGTGGCCGCTTCGTTTGCTGCTTGACGTTCACTCCAAGTCTCCTAGATTGCGTTTGTTCCAAAAAGATTGCTCCCGAAGGTTTCATTCCATTTGATATTCCTTTTCTTCGAAACACTGAAATAGGCAAAAAAATAGCAATTCGGGCTGGGCCTCCTGTTAGTAGGTTAGTCCCAAAAATGATATAAAAGTGTAAAGTAAAGCCCATAAACATCCAAAACGGGTAATATAATAGCATGGAACAATCAAAAATTAGAGATACGTTGGATACGTACCAAGCATCCCCAAGCTTAATTCTTGCTCGTCCTCGAGTAGGTAAATGATAAAAACAGAATTTTTGATGTGGAATGCTACCTAGAATATTTCTCAATGGAATTTTCTTTATTGTGGCATGAATGTTCAGATCCAAATAATTCAAAATAAAAGTTCATATTTACATAAGAAATAGTAATACTTCAAGCATACTAACTAAGCAATCATGTCTTCTCAAAATATCATGGCATTAGAAGGTTCATCCCTACAAAATCATATAGTTAGGCTATGTTTCATTTTCATCACACAAAATACTCCCATCAAGAACAACCCCGGTTTCATTCAAGCAATTGGTTCATACTTTTCAACGCGCTTCAACTTTTTTCAACTCTCACGCAATACATGAGCGTGAGCCATGGATATAGCACTATGGGTGGAATAGAATATGATGATGGAGGTTGTGTGGAGAAGACACAAAAGGAGAAAGTCTCACATTGACAAGGCTAATCAACGGGCTATGGAGATGCCCATCAACTGATGTCAACATGAGGAGTAGGGATTGCCATGATTCACTAGAGCTATAAATGTATGAAAGCTCAATAAAAGAAACTAAGTGGGTGTGCATCCAACTTGCTTGCTCATGAAGACCTAGGGCATTTTGAGGAAACCCATCGTAGGAATATACAAGCCAAGTTCTATAATGAAAATTCCTACTAGTATATGAAAGTGGCAACATAAGAGACTCTCTATATGAAGAACATGGTGCTTCTTTGAAGCACAAGTGTGGAAAAGGATAGTAACATTGTCCCCCTTTTTATTTTCTTTTTTTCTTTTTCTTTTTTGGGCCTTTTTTTATTTGGCCTTTCTTTTTTTCTTTCTTTCTTTGGCCTTTCTTTTTTTGGCCTTTCTTTTTTATAAGGGACAATGCTCTAATAATGATGATCATCACACTTCTATTTATTTACGACTCATGAATTACAACTCAAAACTAGAACAAGATATGACTATATGAATGCCTCCAGTGGTGTACCGGGATGGGCAATGAATCAAGAGTGACATGTATGAAAAATTATGCATGGTGGCTTTGCCACAAATACGATGTCAACTACATGATCATGCAATACAATATGATAATGATGATGCGTGTCATGATAAACGGAATTGTGGAAAGTTGCATGGCAATATATCTCGGAATGGCTATGGAAATGCCATAATAGGTAGGTATGGTGGCTGTTTTGAGGAAGATATAAGGAGGTTTATGTGTGATGGACCGTATCGTATCACGGGGTTTGGATGCACCGGCGAAGTTTGCACCAACTCTCAAGGTGAGAAAGGGCAATGTACGGTGACGAAGAGGCTAGCAATGATGGAAAGGTAAAAGTGCGTATAATCCATGGACTCACATTAGTCATAAAGAAATCATATAATTATTGCAAAAGTTTTATTAGCCATTGAAGCAAAGTACTACTACGCATGCTCCTAGAGGGGAGGTTGGTAGGAGTTAACCATCGCGCGCCCTCGACCTCCACACAAGGGAAGGCAATCAAAAGAGCACCCAGTGCAATAAATTTGTTACACAACTTTTACCATACGTGCATGCTACGGGACATGCCAACTTCAACACAAGTATTCTTTAAATTCACAATTACCCAACTAGCATGACTCTAATATCACCACCTCTATATCTCAAAAAAATTATCAAGCATCAAATTGATTATAGCATCCCATTCACTTTCTATGATAGTTTTTATTATACCTAACTTGGATGCCCATCATTCTAGGACCAATTTTATAACCATAGAAAATGCCATGCTGTTCTAAAAGACTCTCAAAATAATATAAGTGAAGCATGAGAGATCAACAATTTCTACAAAATCAAGCCACCGCCGTGCTCTAAAAAGATATAAGTGAAGCACTAGAGTAAAAACTATCTAGCTCAAAAAATATAAGTGAAGCACATAGAGTATTCTAAAAAATTCCAAATCATGTGAGTCTATCTCAAAAGGTGTGTACAGCAAGGATGATTGTGGTAAACTAAAAAGCAAAGACTCATATCATACAAGACGCTCCAAGCAAAACACATATCATGTGGCGAATAAAAATATAGCTCCAAGTAAAGTTACCGATAAACGAAGACGAAAGAGGGCATGCCTTCCGAGGCATCCCCAAGCTTAGGCTTTTGGTTGTCCTTGGATTATCTTGGGGTGCCATGCGCATACCCAAGCTTAGGATTTTGCCACTCCTTATTCCATAGTCCATCAAATCCTTACCCAAAACATGAAAACTTCACAACACAAAACTCAACAGGAAATCTTATAAGCTCCGTAGTGCAAGCATGAAAAACCACCACATAAGGTACTGTAATGATATCATTATTTATTTATATTGGTGTTAAATCTACTGTATTCCAACTTCTCTATGGTTCATACCCCCCGATACTAGCCATAGATGCATCAAAATAAGTAAACAACACACTAAAAACAGAATCTGTCAAAAACAGAACAGTCGGTAGCAATCTGTAACTTTCGAATACTTATGGGAATTTAAAACTCTTACAAAAATAGGAAGTGCAGGGCCATTTCTCTATTGATATACTGCAAAAAGAATAAATGCAAAATCATGATTCTGTGATTTACTAAAATTATTTTCATGCGTGCAAAAGTTTCTGTTTTTCAGCAGAATCAAATTAACTATCACCGTAGGTTATCCTATAGGTTCTACTTGGCACAAACACTAATTAAAACATAAAACCACATCTAAAAAGAAGCTAGATGAAATATTTATTACTAAACAGAAGCAAAAAGCAAGAAAATAAAATAAAATTGGGTTGCCTCCCAACAAGCGCTATCGTTTAACACCCCTAACTAGGCATAAAAGTGAGGATAGATCTACGGATTGCCATATTTGGCATTCAGTTCTTCAATAGAGCACTTATAACCTTTAGGAGTTTCTTTATATTTGGCAATAATTAAACTCCTAGGCAAGAAATCAAGAAATTCATTCGAAGCAAAAGGTTCCTTTATGATAGAGAGACAATTGGGGTGAACACTTATTGATTTGAGATCCGCATTTTCCTTACTAGAAGATTCACCCTTATTTTTAGGAACATAAATAAATTTGGCATTTTTGGTAGGAGGAGTTGGAGTATTTTTCATGGATGAAAAGGCCGACCCTAAGTTGGTAATAATATCCTCAAGTTTACCGATTCTCGTAGAGTCTAGATCTATTCTTTCATTAACTATAGGTTCTTTCTCTTTAAAAAAATTTCAAAGTAACTCAAACCCTAGATCCATATTGGGAAATTTGGTTATGGATCTTTTTATCCAAATTTTCAATCAACACAACAGTGGCAACTTTATTTTCAATAATTTCAAGCCTTTTCATCACATCTTCCAAAGTTAAAACAGTTCCATTAACCAAAAGAGGTGGTGGGCCAAAAAAATCTAACATAGCATTATAAGCATCAAAAGTATGGCTACCCAAGAAATCCCCTCCGGTAATGGTATCAAGGATGCATCTATTCCAAGGAGTAATGCCTACATAAAAATTGCAAAGAAGAACGGAAGTAGAGAGCTTCCTAGTAGATCTATTTTGAGCATTGCAAATTCTATGCCAAGCATCTTTTAGATTCCCCCCCTTTGTTTAAAATTGAGAACTTCATGCTCGAGAGTAATAACGAGGATAGGAGGACTAGCCATGACGACAAGATAAAAGATCTAACACACGAGCACACAAAAGGTAAGCGAAAAAGAGAGGCGAACGGAAAAGAGGCAAGGGTGAAGTGGGGGAGAGGAAAACGAGAGGCAAATGGCGAATAATGTAATGCGAGGGAGATGAGTTTGTGATGGGTACTTGGTATGTCTTGACTTGAGCGAATACCTCCCCGACAACGGCGCCAGAAATCCTTCTTGCTACCTCTTGAGCACTGTGTTGGTTTTCCCTTGAAGAGGAAAGGGTGATGCAGCAATGTAGCGTAAGTATTTCCCTCAGTTTTTGAGAACCAAGGTATAAATCCAGTAGGAGGCTCCTCAAAAGTCCCACGCACCTACACAAACAAACAACAACCTCGCAACCAATGCGATAAAGGGGTTATCAATCCCTTCATGGTAACTTGCGAAAGTGAGATCTGATAGAGATAATATGATAAGATAAATATTTTTGGTATTTTTATGATATAGATTGGAAAATAAAAGATGCAAATAAAAGTAGATGGGAAACTTATATAATAAAAGATAGACCCGAGGGCCGTAGGTTTCACTAGTGACTTCTCTCAAGATAGCATAAGTATTACGGTGGGTGAACAAATTACTGTCGAGCAATTGATAGAAAAGTGCATAGTTATGAGAATATCTAGGCATGATCATGTATATAGGCATCACGTCCGTGACAAGTAGATCGAAACGATTCTGCATCTACTACTATTACTCCACATATTGGCCGACTCCTGCCTGCATCTAGAGTATTAAGTTCATGAAGAACAGAGTAATGCATTAAGAAAGATGACATGATGTAGACGGATAAACTCATGCAATATGATATAAACCCCATCTTTTTATCCTCAATGGCAACAATACAATATGTGCCTTGCTTCCCCTGCTGTCACTAGGAAAGGACACCGCAAGATTGAACCCAAAGCTAAGCACTTCTCCCATTGCAAGAAGATCAATCTAGTAGGCCAAACCAAACTGATAATTCGAAGATATTTGCAAAGATAACCAATCACACATAAAAGAATTCAGAGGAGATTCAAATATTTCTCAAAGATAAACTTGATCATAAACCCACAATTCATCGGATCTCGACAACCACACCGCAAAAAGAGTTACATCGAATAGATCTCCAAGAAGATCGAGGAGAACATTGTATTGAGAATCAATGAGAGAGAAGAAGACATCTAGCTAATAACTATGGACCCGAAGGTCTGTGGTAAACTACTCACAACTCATAGGAGAGGCCTTGGAGATGATGTAGAGGCCCTCCATGGTCGATTCCCCCGCCCCCGTGAAGCGCAAAGGCTCCAAGATGGGACCTCGCAGATACAGAAGGTTGCAGCGGAAGAAATAGTTTTTCGTGGTGCTCCTGGATGTTGTCGTGCTATGTGGATATATATAGGAGGAAGAAGTATGTCGGCTGAGCCACGAGGGGCCCACGAGGGTGGGGCGCGCCCACACCCTTAGGGCGCACCGGGCATCCTCGTGGCCGCTTCGTTTGCTGTTTGACGTCCACTCCAAGTCTCCTGGATTGCGTTTGTTCCAAAAAGATCGCTCCCGAAGGTTTCATTCCGTTTGGACTCCGTTTGATATTCCTTTTCTTTGAAACACTGAAATAGGCAAAAGAAAACAGCAATTCGGGCTGGGCCTTCGGTTAGTAGGTTAGTCCCAAAAATGATATAAAAGTGCAAAGTAAAGCCCATAAACATCCAAAACGGGTAATATAATAGCATGGAACAATCAAAAATTATAGATACGTTGGAGACGTATCACCCATCCTTGGACTACTCCAGCTCGAGCGTGCTTTACTTTTATGTTCGATTCGACTAGGCTAGCGGATGGGAAGCAGCCCCTTGTTGATTGGAATTGCGTCCTTGCCTTTAAGGCGTTTCACGCTGGTCACCCTATGGGACCTATTCCCTCCTATCACGCACATTTGTGCTTTTAGAAACTGTGTACGCTATTTACATGGCCGGTGTGTTGCCGCCTAGCCTTCAATGGGCACTGACACTGGTAGCGAGAAAATGGTGGGAGAAGAGGCGGGAAACCAATGAGAGGAGTGGCGGGAAACGGTAGCCTGTTTAGAAAACTTAGTAGAGAAGGAAGCTTGAGCTAGCATGACGCATGTGCATAGTGCTTACCCATGTACTACATGTGCTGTCGAAAGGGCTAAGGATTGTCGTTCGATCTGGGAGCATCCAACGGTATAGACGTACAATCCGTCGGGTTTGGGTTCTAGCCAATCAGAACACACGACTCAGATCACGCGGGCAGCAGGGGTGAGGGGGGCATCGGCCACGGTTTCGTAGGCACATGACTTTCATGAGTGAACCGTGTGCTATTTGAAAACATATTGTGAGAAGAACTCGGTTTTTAAATCCCCGTATATCCAAAACTCAACAGAAAACCGTGAAACTTGGCGTGGTGTCACAACATGGCACATATATGTCGAGGAATTTTTTTCCTCCATTTTGGCGCAAGTTTTATTACAAGCCTCTTACAAACCGGAGCTTCTGTCAAATAAGCCTCATGGTTCCGATAGGGAAATGTGTCCCCCTTGTGGGCGAAACGATCATCACTGCCTCTTTTCGCCTTGTATTTTCTTCTACATGCAACATGGAACGACAAGATATCCGTGCTGAAATTTAAACTTATTCAGGGTTCATTTGGCCTTTTTATACACTAATTTAGTTTCCTAGGCATTTAATGTCCATAATTCAAATCTGATCTTCAAATACATGCTCTAGTTCACCAAAATGGCTAGAAAAATTATACATGTGTCCTTGGGTGCATGTATAGGTCCCATGCCAGCAATGGGAACAAACTACAACCGTACCGGTGTCTTGGCTCATACTCAAACATTTCGAATCTCGGTTTTTAAATCCCCGTAAATCCTAAACTCACCAAAAAGTCATGAAAGTTGGCATGGTCTCACGTCATGGCACATATATGTCATGGTAAAAACATTGTCCAATTTGGCCCAAGATTTATTACAAACCTCTTACAAACCGGAGCTTCTCTCAAATAAGCATCGTGGTTCCGATAGGGAAACGTGTTCCCCTTGTGGGGGAAACGTAATCACTGCCTCTTTTCGCCTTGTATTTTCTTCTACGGACAACATGGAACGGCAGGATATATGCGCTGAAATTTAAACTTATTTAGGGTTCTTTTGTCCTTTTTATACACTAATTGAGTTTCCTAGGCATTTATTGTCCATAATTCAAATCTGAACTTCAAATACATACTTCAGTTCACTAAAATGGCTAGAAAAATTATATATGTGTCCTTGGGTGCATGTTTAGGTCCCATGCCAGGAATATGAATGAATTACAACTGTACTGGCATCCTGGCTCGTCCTCAAACATTTGGAAACTCGGTTTTTCGATCCCCATAAATCCAAACTCACCAGAAAGTCATAAAAGGTGGCATGGTGTCATGTCATGGCACATATATGTCGTGGCAAAAACATTGACAATTTGGGCAAAGCTTTATTACAAACCTCTTACAAACCAGAGCCTATCACAAGAACCCTCATGGTTTCGATAGGGAAACATGTCCAATTGTTGGCCAAACGATAATCGCTCCCTCTTGTACCCTTGTATTTTCTTCTACATGCAACACGGAACAACGGGATATTCACGCTGAACTTTGAAATTATCCATGGTTCGTTTGACCTTTTTTATTCATTAATTGAGTTTTCTAGGCATTTAATGTCCATAATTCAAATTTGAACTACAAATACATCCTCCAGTGCACAAAAATGGCTAGAAAAAATGTACATGTGTCCTTGGGGTGCATGTTTAGTTCACATGGAACGAATGGGAATGAATTCAACCGTCTCGCCATCCTGGCTTGGCCACAAACATTGCGAATCTTGATTTTTAAATCTTTGTAAATCCACCAGGAAATCATGAAGCTTGGCATGGTGTCACTACATGGTACATATAATTGTCCAATTTGGGCAAAGCTATATTACAAGCCTCTTACAAACCGAAGCTTCTCGCAACCCTCGTGGTTCCGGTAGGGAAACATGCCCCTCTTGTGGGCGAAATGATAATCGCTGCCTCTTCTCGCCTTGAACTTTGTTTTCTACAGGCAACATGGAATAATGGGAGTGTCGTGCTGAATTTTGAAATTTTTCAGGGTTCGTTTGGCCATCGCATATATTAATTAAGTTTTCTAGGCATTTAATATAGTCCATAATTCAAATTTGAAATACAAGCACATGCTCCAGTGAAGCAAAATGGGTGGGAAATCGTACATGCATGTGTCATTGGGTGCATGTTGGTCTCATTTAAGGAATGAGAATGAATTGCAAACTTCTCGTCGTCCTAAAACATTGAGAATCTCGATTTTTAAATCCCAGTAAATCAAAAACTCACCCAAAAAACATGAAACCCTGCATGGTTTCATGACATGGCACATATATGCCATGGTAAAAAATCGTCCAGTTTGAGACAAGGTGCACACATTAATAGCCAATGAAGCCCTTTTTGAAACAAATAGCTGACATGTTAATATCGCAAACGGTTGTATTATATGAACCATGTTAAAATTTAACCATACTCGGTGGCGTGCGTGCACCTGTATGCTTAGATAGGACAAGCACGAGAAGTCCGCCATGCAGGCTCGACGGGACAGGTGCATGCAGTCTGTCGCGCAGGCTCAACGGGACGTGTGCATCCTGTCCACCTTGCAGGCTCGACGGGACACGTGCGAGCAGCAAGGCCGCCCATGCTCACTGGGAAGCGAGCGCTTTGACCTCCATGCACTTGTTGCCGCCCGCCTCGCTCTCACAACTTCTCCATTAATGGGTTAATTAAATCACCTGGACGGAGGGTGTTTGCTTGTGATCCCATGGCAGCATTTTCTTTGTTCGTGTATTCAACTTGTATTCCGGCCTAATTTAAATTGCCACATAGGGCAATGGGTAATATGATGAAAAATAAAATGGCAACGGATAATACGACGACAAATTTACAATGGCCAAATAATGATTGTCTTACATATTGCGAAAAATTTATAAAGCCACGTGCGGCAAAGCCTAGAAGACATGGGGGCAAGAGAAGAAGGAAATCGCAAACAAGATTTGGGTCGCTACTGTCTCCACTCGTCGATGGATCGCGAGACAATGACATCTTCCAGCTTCTTTTTCAATTCCTCACGACTTCACTTGAAAGCAGTCACGGATTCCTCCATCTCCTGCTCGCGCTCGATCCTGAGCTTCCTCAAGTCACCCATCAATTCTCGATGACCGTAGTCAGCATCATCCCCGAGGCACTCCTCTACTCATGCAACATCTTCCAGCCGGCGGCCTCCTCCTCCTTCTTGGCGAGCACCTTGAGGAGCTTCGCATTGTCACCCATGAGTTGCTCGACGAGGCCGGTCGCCTTGTCAACCGAGGCATCGCTGATCTCGAGCAGCTTCATCAAGCCATCGACCAGCTCATGCTGCTTAATGAGGCCAGTGAGAATGTCGTCATCGCAAGGCAAGGACTTCAGCAGCGCCAGCTCGTCGCGATTGCCAACGCGGTGAGTGCACTTGTGACAGCCCTCGTGTGCCCGTGAGAGCTCGTTCGAGGGCTCTACGGCATGCCGGGACATCTCTGCTGCGGCTGCCGCTTTGCGGCGGGACCTTTCTAGTGCTTCCACGACCTTGGTCTTTGCTGCCTCGTTATATGTCCACCCGAAACTCTTCCTACCAGTCATGGCGGAACGACTTGACAGGAAAGTCCAGTTTTGCGGGTGATGAGTAGGGGAACTGTGAAGTAATTTTTGAGTGGGTAGTTCTCATAGCCCGGTGCTAAGTGTGAACACATATTAGTTTGATCGGGGTGAACACATATTAGTTTGATCTGTGTGAACAGATTGCAATTACTTATTGTGTTGTAAGCTACAATGTGACGAGAAACAAAGTCAAAATTTATTGATGGTTCTAGGCCTACAAAGCCCCATTTCTGTTGTTCTGTCACATCGCAAACAATTCTTTTGGATCAACCGTATGCCACGCATCCGAAGCCCGAAAAGTGGCCCTTGTTCTCGGATGTATATCACACATGGTCATGATACGTGTCTGCCGACTATCACACATGGTCATGATATCTCCATCGTGTCCTATGGATGCGTCTTCGCGTCTCCCACGGGGTGCCAGAAGGTTGACCACGTGGTTTCTCACCGTTGAGGCAGCCGCAGCACGCTTTGCTCGCGCCCTTCTGCGCGTTTTGCTCGCCATTAAGGCGGCTGCGGCACGCTCCGCTCTGGCAGCCCTGCGCGCGCTTTGCTCGCCGTTGATGCAAATTTATAATGGCAACGATTAAGAACTGTCTTACATATTCAGGATAATTTAAAATGCCACATGAGGCAAGGCCCAAAACACTCATGACCTACTTATGCATACCATTATAATAAAATATAGGCTAAAAGGCTGAGCCGGCGGCCTACCGACGACGGTCTTCTTGGACTCCATGATCAGCATATCACCCTTGTAGCCGTTCATTATGTATAACTTCCTAATCATCGCACACGAGTACTTGCAGACGCATCTTGTCCGATACTCCTAGCCACCGCAAGCAACTGGTTTGCTTTTTTCAAAGTTTTTTGTATGAACAGAATCACACACGAACTTACTATAGTAACCGTCTATGTTATAATTTCTCATCGCAAAACAGTTCATCCGAGTGGGTTGTTTGTTGCATATCACACGCATCTTGTTTACACGAATCGTTTGTGTTCTTTTGCTCCTTGCAAATGCTGCATATCACACACATCTTGTTAAGTTGAACCATTTCTGTTCTCTTCCCTAATCAAAAACAGTTTGTCCGAGTAAATCGTATGCCGTATATCACACACACCTTGATCTGGCTGACTGTTTCTGTTGCATTCCCTAATAGCACACAGTTCATCAGAGTGAACTGTATGCCATATATCACACACATATTGATATGGATGCCCATTTCTGTTGTTCTGCCTCATCGCAAACAGTTCTGCTGGATCAACCGTATGCCCAGCATCGCACACGTAACTAAAATCTGAACCGTGTTTGATGTCTCCGCTATCGCAAACGTTTTGCATCTTTTTTGACAGTTTTTACATCCCCGTTTGCGATTAATGCATCGCACACAGTTTGGTCAAAGGGTCTGTGATTGCAGTGTCGCGTTAGCAACTTCCTGCAGTAGTGGAGGGTTAATACGGCTCCGGGCCCTGGCAGCTTTCCGGTAGCCTCTTACAAGAAGTCCTGGAGTTTGATTGGCCCTCAGTTCTTTCAATTGGTTCATGAGTTTAGTCTAGGCCGAATCGATATTAAGCGCCTTAATTATGGGCTAGTGGCGCTTCTACCTAAAATCCAAGGGGCCGACAACATTGGGCAGTTCAGGCCGATCACGTTAATTTTTCGATTGTTGGCAAAGGGGTTTGCCCCCGCCTTTCCTCGTTGGCAAATAAAGTGATTGATCCAAACCAGACTGCCTTTATCCATGGGAGAAGCATTCTTGATGGTATTGCGATGCTCCACGAGGTCCTACATGAAATAAGGCAATTAAAGAAGTGGTGTTCATTCTTAAAATCGACTTCGAGAAGGCATATGATAGAGTGCGATGGGAATTCCTGGATGAAGTATTGAGGGCCAAGGGTTTTGATCCGGTCTGGATTAGCTGGATGCATCAATTAGTGCAAGGGGGCCAGACAACAATTAATATTAACGAAGAGTTGGGCGCATTTTTTAGGAATAAACGAGGAGTGCTTCAAGGGGACACGGCGTCCCCTTTATTGTATAATATTTTGGATGATGCAGTTGCATCAATCCGGCGTCATGCTAAGGCCGCGGGGCACTTCTCGGGTGTTGAGGCTGGCATTATCCCTGGGGGTCTCTGATGGGGAAAGTAGTAATTTCAAAAAATTTCCTACGCACACGCAATATCATGGTGATGCATAGCAACGAGAGGGGAGAGTGTGTCCACGTACCCTCGTAGACCGAAAGAGGAAGCATTAGAACAACACGGTTGATGTAGTCATACGTCTTCACGGCCCGACCGATCAAGCACCGAAACTACGGCACCTCCGAGTTCTAGCACACGTTCAGCTCGATGACGTCCCTCGAACTCTGATCCAGCCGAGTGTCGAGGGAGAGTTCCGTCAGCATGACGGCGTGGTGATGATCTTGATGTTCTACCGTCGTAGGGCTTCGCCTAAGCACCGCTACGATATTATCGAGGTGGAATATGGTGGAGGGGGGCACCGCACAAGGCTAAGGAACGATCATGAAGATCAACTTGTGTGTTATGGGGTGCCCCTGCCCCCGTATATAAAGGAGCAAGGGGGAGGGGGCGGCCGGCCAAGGGAGGGAGCGCCAGGGAGGAGTCCTACTCCCACCGGGAGTAGGACTCCCTTCCTTTTCTAGTCCAACTAGGAGAGAGGAAGGAAGGAAAGGAGAAGGAGAAGGAAGGAGAGGGAGGAAAAGGAGGAAAGGGGGCCCGGCCCCCTAGTCCAATTCGGTTTAGGCTAGGGGGGCCGCGCGCCCTGCCTCCTCTCTTCCACCACTTGGCCCATGAGGCCCATTGCTTCTTCCTCGTATTCCCGTAACTCCCCGGTACCCCCGAAAATACCCGAATCACTCGGAACCTTTCCGAAGTCCGAATATAGTCGTCCAATATATCGATCTTCATGTCTCGACCATTTCGAGACTCTTTGTCATGTCCCCGATCTCATCCGGGACTCCGAACTCCTTCGGTACATCAAAACTCATAAACTCATAATATAACTGTCATCGAAACCTTAAGCGTGCGGACCCTACGGATTTGAGAACTATGTAGACATGACCGAGACACGTTTCCGGTCAATAACCAATAGCGGAACCTAGATGCTCATATTGGCTTCTACATATTCTACGAAGATCTTTATCGGTCAAACCGCATAACAACATACGTTGTTCCCTTTGTCATCGGTATGTTACTTACCCGAGATTCGATTGTCGGTATCTCAATACCTAGTTCAATCTCGTTATGGGCAAGTCTCTTTACTCGTTCCGTAATACATCATCTCACAACTAACTCATTAGTTGCATGCTTGCAAGGCTTAAGTGATGTGCATTACCGAGAGGGCCCAGAGATACCTCTCCGACAATCGGAGTGACAAATCTTAATCTCAAAATACGCCAACCCAACATGTACCTTTGGAGACACCTGTAGAGCTCCTTTATAATCACCTAGTTACGTTGTGACGTTTGGTAGCACACAAAGTGTTCCTCCGGTAAACGGGAGTTGCATAATCTCATAGTCGCGGGAACATGTATAAGTCATGAAGAAAGCAATAGCAACATCCTAAACGATCAAGTGCTAAGCTAACGGAATGGGTCAAGTCAATCACATCATTCTTCTTAATGATGTGATCCCGTTAATCAAATGACAACTCATGTCTATGGCTAGGAAACACAACCATATTTGATCAACAAGCTAGTCAAGTAGAGGCATACTAGTGACACTATGTTTGTCTATGCATTCACACATGTATTATGTTTCCGGTTAATACAATTTTAGCATGAATAATAAATATTTATCATGAAATAAGGAAATAAATAATAACTTTATTATTGCCTATAGGGCATATTTCCTTCAGTCTCCCACTTGCACTAGAGTCAATAATCTAGTTCACATCGCTATGTGATTTAACACCAATATTCATATTTGTATATGATTAACACCCATAGTTCACATCGTCATGTGACCAACACCCAAAGGGTTTACTAGAGTCAATAATCTAGTTCACATAGCTATGTGATTAACACCCAAAGAGTACTGAGGTGTGATCATGTTTTGCTCGTGAGAGAAGCTTAGTCAACGGGTCTGTCACATTCAGAGTCGTATGTATTTTGCAAATATTCTATGTCTACAATGCTCTGCTTGGAGCTACTCTAGCTCATTGCTCCCACTTTCAATATGTATCCAGATTGAGACTTAGAGTCATCTGGATCGGTGTAAAAGCTTGCACCGATGTAACTCTTTACGACGGGCTCTTTTATCACCTCCATAATCGAGAAATATTTCCTTAGTCCCCACTAAGGATATTCTTGACCAATGTCCAGTGATCTACTCCTAGATCACTATTGTACTCCCTTGCCAAATTTAGAGCAAGGTATACAATAGGTCTGGTACATCGTATAGCATACTTTATAGAACCTATGACTGAGGCATAGGGAATGACTTTCATTCTCTTTTCTATTTTCTGCCGTGGTCGGGATTTGAGTCTTACTCAATTTCACACCTTTGCAACACAGGCAAGAACTCTTTCTTTGGCTGTTCCATTTTAAACTATTTCAAAATCTTGACAAGGTATGTACTTATTGAAAAAGTTATCAAGCGTCTTGATCTATCTCAATAGATCTTGATGCTCAATATGTAAGTAGCTTTACTGAGGTCATTATTTTAAAGAACTCCTTTCAAATACTCCTTTATGCTTTCCAGAAAATTCTACATCATTTCTGATCAACAATATGTTACTCACATATATTTATCAGAAAGGCGGTAGTGCTCCCACTCACTTTATTGTAAAGGCTTCACTGCAAGTCTGTATAAAAGTATATGCTTTGATCAACTTATCAAAGCGTATATTCCAACTCTGAGATGCTTGCACCAGTCCATAGATGGATCGCTGGAGCTTGCACATTTTGTTAGCACCTTTAGGATTGACAAAACCTTCTGGTTGCATCATATACAACTCTTCTTTAAGAAAACCATTAAGGAATGCAGTTTTGACATCGATTTGCCATATTTCATAAAATGTGGTAATTGCTAACATGATTCGGATAGACTTAAGCATCGCTACAGTTGAGAAAATTTCATTGTAGTCAACACCTCGAACTTTGTCGAAAACCTTTTTGCGACAAGTCGAGCTTTCTAGATAGTAACACTACTATCAGTATCTGTCTTCCTCTTGAAGATCCATTTATACAATATGGCTTGCCCATCATCGGGCAACTCCACCAAAGTCCAAACTTTATTCTCATACATGGATCCCATCTCAGATTTCATGGTCTCAAGCCATTTCGCGGAATCTGGGCCCATCATCGCTTCCTCATAGTTCGTAGGTTCATCATGGTCTAGTAACATGACTTCCAGAACAGGATTACCGTACACTCTGGTGCGGACTGTACTTTGGAAGACCTACGAGGCTTTGTAGTAACTTGATCTGAAGTTTCATGATCATCATCATTAGCTTCCTCACTAATTGGTGTAGGAATCACTAGAACTGATTTCTATGATGAACTACTTTCCAATTCGGGAGAAGGTACAAATTACCTTATCAAGCTCTACTTTTCGCCCACTCACTTCTTTCGAGAGAAACTTCTTCTCTAGAAAGGATCCATTCTTAGCAACGAATATCTTGCCTTCGGATCTATGATAGAAGGTGTACCCAACAATTTCCTTTGGGTATTCTATGAAGACGCACTTCTCCGATTTGGGTTTGAGCTTATCAGGATGAAACTTTTTCATATAAGCATTGCAGCCCCAAACTTTAAGAAACGACAACTTGGGTTTCTTGCTAAACCATAGTTCATATAGTGTCGTCTCAACGGATTTAGATGGTGCCCTTTTAACGTGAATGCAGCTGTCTCTAATGCATAACCCCAAAACGACAATGGTAAATCAATAAGAGACATCATAGATTGCACCATATCCAATAAAGTGCGGTTACGACGTTCAGACACACCATAACGTTGTGGTGTTCCAGGTGGCGTGAGCTGTGAAACTATTCCACTTTGTTTTAATTGAAGACCAAACTCGTAACTCAAATATTCTTCTCCGCGATCAGATCGCAGAAACTTTATTTTCTTGTTACGATGATTTTTCCACTTCACACTGAAATTCTTTGAACCTTTCAATTATTTCAGACTTATGTTTCATCAAGTAGATATACCCATATCTGCGCAAATCATCTTGTGAAGGTCAGAAAATAATGATACTTGCCACGAGCATCAACACTCATTGGATCGCATACATCGGTATGTATTATTTCCAATAAGTCAGTAGCTTGTTCCAATGTTCCGGAGAACGGAGTTTTAGTCATCTTGCCCAAAAGGCACGATTCGCAAGCATCAAATGATTCATAACCAAGTGATTCCAAAAATCCATCTTTATGGAGTTTCTTCATGCGCTTTACACCGATATGACCCAAACGGCAGTGCCACAAATAAGTTGCACTATCATTATTAACTTTTCATCTTTTGGCATCAATATTATGAATATGTGTATCACTACGATCGAGATCCAACAAACTATGTTCATTGGGTGTATGACCATCGAAGGTCTTATTCATGTAAACAGAATAACAATTTATTCTCTAACTTTAAATGAATAACCGTATCGCAATAAACATGATCAAATCATATTCATGCTCAACGCAAACGCCAAATAACATTTATTTAGGTTTAACACTAATCCCAAAAGTATAGGGAGTGTGCGATGATGATCATATTAATCTTGGAACTATTTCCAACACTCATCGTCACTTCCCCTTCAACAAGTCTCTGTTTATTCTGTAACTCCTGTTTCGAGTTACTAATCTTAGCAACTGAACAAGTATCAAATACTCAGTGACTACTATAAACACTAGTAAGGTACACATCAATAACCTGTATATCAAATATACCCTTGTTCACTTTGCCATCCTTCTTATCCACCAAATATTCAGGGCATTTCCGCTTCCAGTGACCATTTCCTTTGCAGTGTAAGCACTCAGTTTCAGGATTTGGTCCAGCTTTGGTCTTCTTCATGGGAGTGACAACTTGTTTGCCATTCTACTTGAAGTTTCCCTTTCTTTCCCTTTTCTTGAAACTAGTGGTCCTGTCAATCATCAACACTTGATGCTCTTTCTTGATTTCTACCTTTGTTGATTTCAACATCACAAAGAGCTCGGGAATCGTTTTCGTCATCCCTTGCATACTATAGTTCATCACGAAGTTCTAGTAACTTAGTGATGGTGACTAGAGAATTCTATCAATCACTATCTTATCTGGAAGATTAACTCCCACTTGATTCAAGCAATTGAAGTACCCAGACAATCTGAGCACATGCTCACTAGTTGAGCGATTCTCCTCCATCTTTTAGCTATAGAACTTGTTGGAGACTTTATATCTCTCAACTCGGGTATTTGCTTGAAATACTAACTTCAATTCCTGGAACATCTCATATGGTCCATGACGTCCAAAACGTCTTTGAAGTCCCGATTCTAAGCCGTTAAGCATGGTGCACTAAACTATCAAGTAATCATCATATTGAGCTAGCCAAACGTTCATAACGTTTGTATCTGCTCCTGCAATAGGTGTGTCACCTAGCGGTGCATTAAGGTCATAATTCTTCTGTGCAGCAATGAGGATAAACCTCAGATCACGGATCCAATCCGCATCATTGCTACTAACATCTTTCAACACAGTTTTCTCTAGGAACATATCAAAATAAACATATGAAAGCAACAACGCGAGCTATTGATCTATAACATAATTTGCAAAATACTACCAGGACTAAGTTCATGATAAATTAAAGTTCAATTAATCATATTACTTAAGAACTCCCACTTAGATAGACATCCCTCTAGTCCTCTAAGTGATTACGTGATCCATATCAACTACACCATGTCCGATCGTCACGTGAGATGGAGTAGTTTCAATGGTGAACATCAATTTGTTGATCATATCTACTATATGATTCACGCTCGACCTTTCGGTCTCCGTGTTCCGAGGCCGTATCTGTTATAAGCTAGGCTCATCAAGTTTAACCTGAGTATTCCGCGTGTGCAACTGTTTTGCACCCGTTGTATTGGAACGTAGAGCCTATCACACCCGATCATCACGTGGTGTCTCAACACGAAGAACTTTCGCAACGGTGCATACTCAGGGAGAACACTTCTTGATTATTTAGTGAGAGATCATCTTAAAATGCTACCGTCAATCAAAGCAAGATAAGATGCATAAAGGATAAACATCACATGCAATCAATATAAGTGATATGATATGGCCATCATCATCTTGTGCTTGTGATCTCCATCTCTGAAGCACCGTCGCGATCACCATCATCACCGCCACGACACCTTGATCTCCATCGTAGCATCGTTGTCGTTATGCCATCTATTGCTTCTACGACTATCGCTACCGCTTAGTGATAAAGTAAACCAATTACAGGGTGTTTGCATTTCATAGAATAAAGTGACAACCATATGGCTCCTGCCAGTTGCCGATAACTTCGGTTACAAAACATGATCATCTCATACAATGAAATATAGCATCACGTCTTAACCATATCACATCACAACATGCCCTGCAAAAACAAGTTAGACGTCCTCCACTTTATTATTGCAAATTTTACGTGGCTGTTACGGGCTGAGCAAGAACCGTTCTTACCTACGCATCAAAACCACAACGATAGTTCGTCAAGTTAGTGCAGTTTTAACCTTCGCAAGGACCGGGAGTGAGAGAGACAGACACCCGCCAGCCACCTTTAAGCACGAGTGCTCGTAACGGTGAACCAGTCTCGCGTAAGCGTACACGTAATGTCGGTCCGGGCCGCTTCATCTTACAATACCGCTGAACCAAAGTATGACATGCTGGTAAGCAGTATGACTTGTATCGCCCACAACTCACTTGTGTTCTACTCGTGCATATGACATCTACGCATAAAACCTGGCTCGGATGCCACTGATGGGGAACGTAGTAATTTCAAAAAAATTCCTACGCACACGCAAGATCATGGTGATGCATAGCAAAGAGAGGGGAGAGTGTGTCCACGTACCCTCGTAGACCGAAAGCGGAAGCGTTAGAACAACGCGGTTGATGTAGTCGTACGTCTTCACGGCCCGACCGATCAAGCACCGAAACTACGGCACCTCCGAGTTCTAGCACACATTCAGCTCGATGACGTCCCTCGAACTCCGATCCAGCCGAGTGTCGAGGGAGAGTTCCATCAGCACGACGGCGTGGTGACGATCTTGATGTTCTACCGTCGCAGGGCTTCGCCTAAGCACCGCTATGATATTATCGAGGTGGAATATGGTGGAGGGGGGGCACCGCACACGGCTAAGGAATGATCATGAAGATCAACTTGTGTGTTATGGGGTGCCCCCTGCCCCCGTATATAAAGGAGCAAGGGGGAGGGGCGGCCGGCCAAGGGAGGGCGCGCCAGGGAGGAGTCCTACTCCCACTGAGAGTAGGACTCCCTTCCTTTCCTAGTCCAACTAGGAGAGAGGAAGGAAGGGAAGGAGAAGGAGAAGCAAGGAGAGGGAGGAAAAGGAGAAAAGGGGGCCGGCCCCCTAGTCCAATTCGGTTTGGGCTAGGGGGTCGCACGCCTGCCTCCTCTCTTCCACCACTTGGCCCATGAGGCCCATTGCTTCTTCCTCGTATTCCTGTAACTCCCTGGTACCCCCGAAAATACCCGAATCACTCGGAACCTTTCCGAAGTCCGAATATAGTCGTCCAATATATCGATCTTTATGTCTCGACCATTTCGAGACTCCTCGTCATGTCGCCGATCTCATCCGGGACTCCGAACTCCTTCGGCATATCAAAACTCATAAACTCATAATATAACTGTCATCAAAACCTTAAGCGTGCGAACCCTACGGGTTCGAGAACTATGTAGAAATGACCGAGACACGTTTTTGGTCAATAACCAATAGCGGAACCTGGATGCTCATATTGGCTTCTACATATTCTACGAAGATTTTTATCGGTCAAACCGCATAACAACATACGTTGTTCCCTTTGTCATCGGTATGTTACTTGCCCGAGATTCAATCATCGGTATCTCAATACCTAGTTCAATCTCGTTATGGGCAAGTCTCTTTACTCGTTCCGTAATACATCATCTCACAACTAACTCATTAGTTGCAATGCTTGCATGGCTTAAGTGATGTGCATTACCGAGAGGGCCCAGAGATACCTCTCCGACAATCGGAGTGACAAATCCTAATCTCAATATACGCCAACCCAACATGTACCTTTGGAGACACCTGTAGAGCTCCTTTATAATCACCCAGTTACGTTGTGACGTTTGGTAGCACACAAAGTGTTCCTCCGGTAAACGGGAGTTGCATAATCTCATAGTCGCAGGAACATGTATAAGTCATGAAGAAAGCAATAGCAACATACTAAATGATCAAGTGCTAAGCTAACGGAATGGGTCAAGTCAATCACATTATTCTTCTTAATGATGTGACCCCGTTAATCAAATGACAACTCATGTCTACGGCTAGGAAACACAACCATCTTTGATCAACAAGCTAGTCAAGTAGAGGCATACTAGTGACACTATGTTTGTCTATGTATTCACACATGTATTATGTTTCCGGTGAATACAATTCTAGCATGAATATTAAACATTTATCATGAAATAAGGAAATAAATAATAACTTTATTATTGCCTCTAGGGCATATTTCCTTCAGTCTCACACACCTGCAATACGCTGATGACACTCTCATCTTCATAAAAAACTCAGGGAGGGAGATTACGAACCTTAAGTTCCTCCTCATGTGCTTTGAGGAGATGTCGGGACTCAAAATTAACTTCGCCAGGAGCGAAGCGATCGTTACCTGGGCATGATGAACTGTGAGCAGGGATCCATTCCGGTTAAATACCTGGGCATGCCAGTTTCCTCGAGGGCGGTGACCATGGGTGATCTCCAACCAGTAGTGGATAAGATAGAGGCAAGAGTAGAGCCATGGCAAGTGATAACCCACAAGTATAGGGGATCGCAACAGTTTTTAAGGGTAGAGTATTCAACCCAAATTTATAGATTCGACACAAGGGGAGCCAAACAATATTTGAAGGTATTAGCAGCTGAGTTGTCAATTTAACCACACCTGGAGACTAATTATCTGCAGCAAAGTGATTAGTAGCACAGTAGTATGATAGTTTTGATGATAGCAGTAGTATCAACGGTAACGGTAACAGTGATAGCAGTAATATTGTAGCAGTAACGATAACAGTAGCGACAATAGTAACTTAGCAATAACAATATAAGATAAACTCGTAGGTATTGGATCGGTGACTCGTTGGATGATATTCATCATGAGATAGTTATAACCTAGGGCGATACGGCACTAGCTCAAGTTCATAAATATAATGTAGGCATGTATTCCGTAAATAGTCATACGTGCTTATGGAAAGAACTTGCATGACATCTTTTGTCCTACCCTCCTGTGGCAGCGGGGTCCTATTGGAATCTAAGGGATATTAAGTCCTCCTTTTAATAGAGATCCGGAACAAAGCATTAGCACATGGTGAATACATGAACTCCTCAAACTACGGTCATCACCGGGAGTGGTCCCGACTATTGTCACTCCCTGGTTGCCGGATCATAACACGTAGTAGGTGACTGTAACTTGCAAGATCAGATCTAGAACATGGATATAATGGTGATAGCATAAATGGTTCAGATCTCAAATCATGGCACCCGAGTCCAAAGTGACAAGCATTAAGCATGGCAAAGTCATAGCAACATCAATCTCAGAACATAGTGGATACTAGGGATCAGGCCCTAATAAAACCAACTCGATTACATGATGAATCTCATCCAACTCCTCACCGACCAGCGAGCCTACGAAGGAATTACTCACTCTCGGTGGGGAGCATCATGGAATTGGTGATGGAGATGTGTTGGTGATGACGAAGATCGAAGATCCCCCTCTCCGAAGCCCAAACGGACTCCAGATCTGGCCTCCCGATGAAGAACAGGAGACGGTGGCGGCTCCGGCTCGTGAAACATGATAATTCTCAGCCCTAATTTCTTTTGGAATAATGTGATTATAGCATCGGTTTAGGGTCAGCGGGGCCACCAGGTGGGCAGCACCCACCTGGCGCGCCTAGGGGGCAGGCGCGCCCTAGTGGGTTGTGCCCATCCAGGTGCACCCCTCAGGTATCTCTTGGCTCCAGAAATTCTCTTTATTGATATAAAAAATCCTAGCAAAGTTTCATTCCATTCCGAGAACTTTTATTTCTGCAGAAAAACAACACCATGGTAGTTTTGCAGAAAACAGCGTCAGTCCGGGGTTAGTTTCATTCAAATTATGCAAATTAGAGTCCAAAACAAGAGGAAAAGCATTACGAAAAGTAGATACATTGGAGACGTATCAACTCCCCCAAGCTTAAACCTTTGCTTGTCCTCAAGCAATTCAGTTGATAAACTGAAAGTGAAAAAGAAAAACTTTTTACAAACTATTTTGCTCTTGTTTCATAAATAAGCTTAAACAGCACCCAGGTTTTCAGCAAAGCTTATAACTAACCATGTCGAAAATAACTCTTAAAAATTATATTAACTCATCAATGACATAATCAACTAGAGAGCAATAATAAGATATCTCAAACAGCAACATGTTGTCAAAATAACCATGATTTAACATGACAATAGTGGTATCTCGCTAGCCCTTTCTGAGACCGCAAAACATAAATGCAGAGCACCCCCAAAGTTCAAGCTGCGACTAAACATTGTAATTCATGGTAGAAAAGATCCAGTCATGATGCACCCAACATTAGTTACACACAATGCATCAGCATGACAGCAGTGCTCTCAGGTTCTAGCGCTTATTTGAGAAGGTGATGAGACAACATAAAAGTAAATAGATAGTCCCTTTCACAGAGGGAAGCAGTGATTTGCAGAGGTGCCAGAGCTCAAGTTTTTAAAATAGAGGTAAATGATATTTTGAGACATGCACCCTTCTCATTTACTTCACGACCATCAGTTATCAATATCTTCCATGCTAAACACGCTAGTGGCGGTTCCCAAGTGGAAATGTAAAGGTTATGACTCCATTGGGAGTTTTTGTTTGATTATTTATAAGCTCTTTTCATTTTGCAGTTTGGGACTGGGCATCCCTATTACCGCCCTTTTCTTGTGCAATGGCGAGTGAATAAACACCCGACCTAAGAATAACCCGCTTAGCATGGAAGATACCGACTACCTCGTGTCGTTCCATGAACAATCCAGGCAAACAAAAAGGATATTTATTTGAAGTTTTTAGAGATGGCACATGCAAATTTACTTAGGACGGTAGGGTAATACCGCATATAGGTAGGTATGGTGGGCTCATCTGGAATAACTTGGGTTTTAGGTTTTTGATGTACAAGCAGAGCTCCCACTTAGTACAGGCGAATGCTAGCAAATAGGTTGAGAAGTGGCCAGCTAGAGAGCAACAACGGTCATGAACATGCATTATGTATAAGTAACATTGGATACTAGCATGAGTAGGATATGAACACCATGAACATAAATATCATAGAGGCTATGTTGGTTTTGATTCAACTACATGCATGAACATGTGCCAAATCAAGCCACTCATACATTCAGAGGAGGATACCATATCATCATACTACATCCCAATCATTTTAACGCAATGTTCCTATCCAAGATAAGTCATTATTCACTCCTAGCTACTTATGCATGGCATGAGAAACTATAATCTCTAACTGTCATTGCAAACATGTTTGATCAAAACAGGCTGAATCATGGATACTAGGTTAAACATATTTACAAAAATAGAACAAGTCGAGTTCATACCCGTTTCTCTCTGCCATGGCCAGTTCATCTAATATTGTCATTATTGCCTTTCACTTGCACGACCGAATGATTTGAAATAATAATAGTGCAAGAGTGTCGTGGACTAAGCTGGAATCTGCAAACATTTTATTCAAGAGGAGAAGATAAGGTAATATGGACTCTCTATTAGACCAATAATACAAATGAGAGCCACTCAACATTTTCATCGTGCTCTTCTCCTCGGTATGACTCAATAAAAAGGGAAAAAATTCAAAGAAACACACTGAAATATGTTTGGAGTTTTTGGGTTTTTTTTAAAGCAAGCAAACGAGAAAGGAAAAAGCAAAAATGACAAAAACTATTTACACGGGAAAGCTCCCAACAAGTAAAAGAAGAACAAGGAATTTGTTTGGGTTTTCTTTTTGGTACTACAACAATTTAAACTAGGAATATAAATCAAAAAGAAGCCAGAAACATATTTTTGGATTTTCTCAAAGATTTTTTCAAACACACAAGAAGAAATCTAGAAAATAATTTAAACATGGATGATACAATGAAAAAGTGTGGACACCGACAACTAGAATGAAATGTGTGAACATAAATGTAATATCGATGGAAATACGTACTCCACCAAGCTTAGGCTTTTGGCCTAACTTGGTAAGCAGTTAGTAGCCTGGATGGTATTCGGCGTGGTGGCTCATGGAGGCTCTCGGTGCTGATGCCTCGGCCTGACATGCTACCTCCATTGCTGCGTTGTGATCTCGAGCCTCGCTCTCGAGAACAAAATATCTTCATTTGCTGTGATAGTCAAAAAGAGCAGGCGCAGGCAAATATGTGTGCACAACAGATGTTTGGTTAAACGACAGATTGTAAGTGAAGTTATGAATTTTCCCTTTGAGGATTTTATGACTTTTTAAAGCATCAAAGTCTAAATACTGCGTGGGTAGGATAGGGTCAAAGGGCAAAGGTGAGATGCCCAGCCCTTGTGTTAAACGTGTGGCATATATTCTGCCATAGAAAAAGCCACTGTTAGCGTTATCCTGCAGTCTGTGTGCAACAATCGCTCCAAGGTTATAACTTTTATCACCGTAAAGAGTGCTGTGAATGAGGCTCGAATCGGGAGCACAAAGTGTACTACAATCTTGTTTGCCTACAATACATTTTCCATTAAAATAATGCAAAGTACTGAATTGCAGGAAAATGTATGCTCTTTATTCTACCTTGCGTCACTCCCCTTGTTTCACCAAAGCAAAGACTAGTAAAAAATAATTCAAACTCAGACCTCCAGAATGGGATTTTGCAGAGGTGAGCAAACCTTTCTAGAGAAATGGAAAATGGATTTTTCATACAGTTTAAATGACACCCTAGACTCACGGGGAAAGAATTTAAATTCTTTGACAAATGATTCAGTGAGGATGAGGTGTTGATTACACTTATCTGAAATGTAGGGACCCAGGTCAGCATTGCGAACATATTGCTCAAATTCCTCCTTAATACCCACGCTCACCATATAATCGTTGCACATCCATAAGCATGTTTTGGTAGTGGCACTTCGAATGGAACTTTCACTTGGTTCAGCATAGGACCGACGAACGGAGCTGCTGCTAGAAGATGCCACCGAGGATCTCCTCCTCGAAGAACTCCTTCCAAAGAAGTTCATAATGTTCGCGTACAATTTTCTGGAAAAGAATTGTCACAAAAATTTATTAAAAAAACTTCACAAAATTGGTAGCAATCACTCATAGGGATGCATAGAGGCCATAGCAAGCATTCAAACTACTTAGAACTCTAAGAATTCAACATGCAAGCTCATCTACAGCAGCACCAAGAGTAGCTAATTATTCCAAATATAAACCACTAAAACAAAAACTAATTGGACACATGGAGGAGTCACATACCAAGCAACAAATCCCCGATACAGTTTCGGAAACGGAACTTCGAGCAAAGAGCCGCGATTTTGGGAGCAAGAACACGAGAGAGAGAGAGAGAGAGAGAGAGAGAGAGAGAGAGAGAGAGATAGTGTTTTTTGGGTGAATGGAGTGGTATGGGAAGAAGAAGTAAGTGAGGGGGCCCACGTGGGGAGCACAACCCACCAGGGCGCGTCTGGGTGTCCTGGCGCACCCACGTGGGTTGTGCCCACCTCGTGCACCTCCCTCTAATATTATTTGCACCAGAAATTCAGAAATATTCAGAAAAAAATCGTATCAGATTTCCAGAGCATTCTGGGAACTTTTATTTTTTGGTCATTTTTTTAGTTAGGGATAGAAAGTAGTGCTCACTAAATTCATCAACTTCATACCTCTCAAAAATGATTCATTAATAAGGTTGATCAAGTCTTATTAATAACCACTTTCGATTAGCATGAAACCGAAGAACTTTCGTAAATCACTAAGTTACCTCAATGGGGATATGAATGTCCCCCACAATAAGCATTTCATATTTCCTTTTAATAGTAGGTAGAGGTAGTTGAAAACTTCCAATAGTGATTGTCGGAGATTTTTCAATAATGTTAATACCATTCACTTGGAATTGTTTCTTCGGAAAGTGCACTGTATGCTCATTACCATTTATATGAAACGTGACCTTGCTTTTATTGCAATCAATAACAGCCCCTGCAGTATTCAAGAAGGTTCTACCATGGATAATCGACATGTTGTCATCCTCAGCCATCTCAAGTATAACAAAGTCAGTCAAAATAGTAACATTAGCAAAAACAATGGGCACATCCTCACAAATACCGATAGGTATGGCAGCTGATTTGTCAGCCATTTGCAAGGATATTTCAGTAGGTGTGAGTTTATTCAAATCAAGTATTTTATATGAAGAGAAAGGCATAACACTAACACCAGGTCCCAAATCACATAAAGCAGTTTTCACATAGTTTCTTTTGATGAAGCAAGGTATAGTTGGTATTCCCGGATCTCCAAGTTTTTTAGGTACTCCATCTTTAAAAGTGTAATTAGCAAGCATAGTGGATATTTCAGCTTCCGGTATTTTTCTCTTATTCGTGATGATGTCTTTCATATACCTTGCATAAGGAGGCATCTTTAAGATATCAGTTAAGCGAGTTCGCAGAAAAACTGGCCTCAACATTTCAGCAAAGCATTCAAATTCTCATCATCTTTCTTTTTAGTTGACTTAGGTGGAAAGGGCATAGGCTTTTGAACCCATGGTTCTCTTTCCTTTCGATGTTTTCTAGCAACAAAGTCTCGTTTATCATATCTTTTATTCTTGGGTTGTGGGTTATCAAGATCAACAACTGGTTCTATCTCAACATCATTATCTAGTTCTTTATCATTTGGTTGAGTGTCTTCATGAACCTCATCATTATCTTTTTTATTATCAGCAGGTGAATGTTCATTACCAGATTGAGTTTCAGCATCAGAGATAGATACTTCATTATCATTATCAGGAGGTTTTTCTATTTCAGGTTCACTAGAGGCAGGCAAAGTCCTATTATTTTTCTTCTTCTTTTTCTTATTAGAAGGACTAGGTGTAGTGGTGTTGTTCCTTTGTGAATCCTATTCAATTCTCTTAGGTTGTCCCTCGGGATAAAGTGGTTCCTGAGTCACTTTACCTCCTCTAGTTGCTACTCTAACAACAAAGTCACTTATATTATTGTTCATTTCATCAAGTAACTCTCTTTGAGATTTAGCAACTTGTTCTAATTGAGTTTGAACCATAGAGGCATGCTTTCCTACACCTCTAACATCATTTGACATTCTAAATAATTCTTCAGCTTGCCCAATAGTTCGTTCCCTGAAAACACAACCAGCACAACTATCTAGGAAATCCCTAGAAGCATCGGTTAGTCTATTATAGAAGATATCAAGTATTTCAAAAAATTTCTTAAGAGGATGATCAGGCAAAGCATTAAGCAATTGGAGAAGCCTCCCCCAAGCTTGTGGAAGACTCTCTTCTTCAATTTGCACAAAGTTAAATATTTCCTGCAAGGCAGCTTGTTTCTTATGAGCAGGAAAATATTTTTCAGAGAAATAATAGATCATATCCTGGGGACTACGCACACAACCAGAGCAAGAGTATTGTACCAAGCTTTAGCATCACCCTTTAATGAGAACGGAAATAACTTGAGAATACAATAGTAGCGAATCTTCTCATCATGAGCAAAAAGGGTAGCTATATCATTCAACTTAGTAAGATGTGCCACAACAGTTTCAGTTTCATAACCATGGAAAGGATCAGATTCAACCAAAGTGATTAACTCTGGGTCGATAGAGAATTCATAATCCTCATCATCAATAAGAATAGGTGAAGTAGCAAACTCAGGATCACATTTCATTTTAGCATTCAGAGATCTTTCTTTATACTTGCATAATAATTTCTCTAGATCATCTCTATCCTTACAAGCAAGAATATCCCTAGTTGCCTCCTCACTCATAGTATAACCTTCCGGTACCTTTGGCAATTCATATCTAGGAGGACTAGTTCTAGTAGGTGTTTCAAGATTTTCAATTTCAAGTTCATCATCAGATTCAACAATATCATGTTGTCTTACTCTAGCAATTTGTTCATCAAGAAATTCACCTAATGGCACATCATCATCAAGCAAGGTACTAGCATCATCATGAGTAGCATTCATAGCAGAAGTAGCATCATCAATAACTTGCGACATATCGTAATTAATAGCATGTTGTGGTGTTGCAAGTTTACTTATAAAAGGAGGTGAATCTAAAGCGGAGCTGGATGGCAGTTCCTTACCTCCCCTCGTCTTTGAGGGAAAAATCTTAGTATTAGCATCTTTCAGATTCTTCATAGTTATAATATGATAATAATCCCAAGTGACTCAACAAATATAGTTATGCTCCCCGGCAACGGCGCCAGAAAAAGGTCTTGATAACCCACAAGTATAGGGGATCGCAACAATTTTCGAGGGTAAAGTATTCAACCCAAATTTATAGATTCGACACAAGGGGAGCCAAAGAATATTTGAAGGTATTAGCAGCTGAGTTGTCGATTCAACCACACCTGGAGATTAATTATCTGCAGTAAAGTGATTAGAGCACAGTAGTATGATAGTTTTGATGATAGCAACAGTAGCAACGATAATGGTAATAGTGATAGCAGTGATATTGTAGCAATAACGATAGCAGTAGCGACAGTAGTAACTTAGCGATAACAATACAAGATAAATTCGTAGGCGTTGGATTGGTGACTCGTTGAATGATATTCATTATGAGACAGTTATAACCTAGGGCGATACGGCACTAGCTCTAGTTCATAAATATAATGTAGGCATGTATTCCGTAAATAGTCATACGTGCTTATGGAAAGAACTTTCATGACATCTTTTTTCCTACCCTCCCTTGGCAGCGGGGTCCTATTGGAAACTAAGGGATATTAAGGCCTCCTTTTAATAGAGATCCGGAACAAAGCATTAGCACACGGTGAATACATGAACTCCTCAAACTGCGGTCATCACCGGGAGTGGTCCCGACTATTGTCACTCCGGGGTTGCCGGATCATAACACGTAGTAAGTGACTGTAACTTGCAAGATCGGATCTAGAACATGGATATAATGGTGATAACATAAACGGTTCAGATCTGAAATCATGGCACCTGGGCCCAAAGTGACAAGCATTAAGCATGGCAAAGTCATAGGAACATCAATCTCAGAACATAGTGGATACTAGGGATCAGGCCCTAACAAAACTAACTCGATTACATGATGAATCTCATCCAACTCCTCACCGACCAGTGAGCCTATGAAGGAATTACTCACTCCCGGTGGGGAGTTTCATGGAATTGGTGATGGAGATGTGTTGGTGATGATGAAGATCATAGATCCCCCCTCTCCTGAGCCCCAAATGAACTCCAGATCTGGCCTCCCGATGAAGAACAGGAGATGGTAGCGGCTCCATCTCGTGAAACGCGATAATTCTTTCTCCCTGATTTTTTCTGGAATAATGTGATTTTATAGCGTCGGTTTTAGGGTCACGGGGCCACCAAGTGGGCAGCACCCACCTGGGCGCAGCTGGGGGGCAGGCGCGCCCTGGTTGGTTGTGCCCACCCAGGTGTCCCCCTCAGGTATCCCTTGGCTCCAGAAATTCTTTTTATTGATATAAAAAAACCCTCGCAGAGTTTTGTTCCATTCTGAGAACTTTTATTTCTACACAAAAACAACACCATGGTAGTTCTGCTGAAAACAGCGTTAGTCCAGGGTTAGTTTCTTTCAAATCATGCAAATTGGAGTCCAAAACAAGAGGAAAGGTGTTAGGAAAAGTAGATACATTAGAGACGTATCAGCAAGGCAAACTGCTGGCTTTGGGTGGCCGCTTAGTGCTTATAATTGACTGTCTCACGAATATCCCAATGTTCATCATGGGCTTCTATCTTCTTCAAGCGGGATTCATGAGAAGCTCAATAGGGTGTGGTCTAGATTCTTTTGGGCCAAGGAGAGTGGGAAGCAAAAATACCATATGGTAAGTTGGGATCGTATTTGCCAACCTAAAGATGTTGGAGGACTAGGGGTGATTAATACAAAGGTCATGAACTGGTGCCTTGTGACCAAATGGGCATGGAAAAGTCTCAGAGGCACCGGTGGGTTATGGTTAGACATTTTCATAAGGAAATACCTCATCCAGGGAGGGTGGACTTTAAGAGGAACGCGAAATTATCCCAATTTGAGAGGGATGTGTTGAAGGTGTGACCGCTTCTGAGACTCATGACAAAGTTCTCCATCCATAATGGGAAAACCGCGAATTTTTGGCTGGACATGTGGTGCGATGATGAGCGCCTCTGCTCTGCCTTCCCGGCTCTATTTGCGATTACTTCCGATCAAAACGCCATCGTCGCGGATGTGTGGCACAATGGGAGATGGGCTCCGCAGTTTCGTCGCTCTCTGAGAGTGGAGGAAGGCACTGAATGGGATAACCTTCATAACAAACTTAGTGCTCATAACCTTGATTCGGAGAGGGATGAGGTAATTTGCAGACTTGAATCATCAGGCTGATTGTCGATGGGGTCATTGTACAAAGAGATTGTCGCATCTAGGACCCCCAGTGATCTGTCAGGGCTGTGGAGGGCCAGAATGCCCACAAAAATTAGGTGGCCCGACAGAGGATCCCAAGTTGGGATCAGGTTCCCAAACAGCATGGCCCTGGGGACGGCAAGTGCGTTTGGTGCGGGGACCCCAAAGATTGTGATCGTATCATTTTCCGCTGACCTATGGCCAGATTCATATGGAGTGCTATTCGAGAGGTGACCGGATTGTCTTGGAACCCAAGTGGTTTTTCCTCATTTTATAGATTGGCATCTGTCTCAACTGGGAGGGACCGGCGCTTGGCATGGATGGGCTTTGGCGCATTGGCGTAGGAATTAGGGACCACGAGAAACAAAGCCTTGATAGAGGGAAGTTTTATTAGACACATGGCTGATTTATTGTACAAAATGGTATCTTTTCTGTAGCTGTGGAAGCTTCTGGCTCGGACCGGTGATCGAGGAAGCATGGACGGACTAGTCTCAAGACTTCGGGAAAAATGTGTTGAGCTTCGGAGGGCTCCCTGAGGTGCCTTGCTGGTTGCCGGTGCATTCTTTCTGCCTATCAGCGCTGCGCCGCTATGTATCCGCCTTCAGGCATGTACCCCTAGTTAGATTGGATCTTTGAACCTTTCTGGTTGCGTGCCTGTAAGGGCCTCAATCTAAGGCCGGGCGAGAGCATCTTTTCTAAAAATAATATTGAGCGTTCAATCATGTTGAATGTCATTGCAACTTTAGGCCAGTGGCTATGGATAATTGGCCCCCAACCTTCATGTTCTTCAGGAACACTTCAATATCGTACCATGGGTGTTGAATGAATACCTTCCTCGCCTCTTGACCATGCAGGTGGTTTGAGAGGCAATCAGCGGTGAACTGCTTTGGGAAGTATTGAAAATAAAGATATGCATAAATCCATGTTATAAATTTTAAAATGGCACAAGGGGGAAAAACAAGGTAAAAGAGCTAGTACCATCCTATAGTTGACTGATGTCTTCCTTATTGTGCAAACAAAGATCTTGTTGTTATTCATCGCAAGTTTCTTTATCCTAACAATCTTTTTGAGTTTCTTGACTTGACTGATATTAATGGACATCTCATTTCCCTATATGTAAAATGGGTCGAATAGCGGGTCTAGCCCTCTGATAGCAGGACCTACATGTGCAAGACCAAATTGTAAGAAACCTAAATATTAGAATGATTCCTGCAACCTCACAGTAATGTGCTATTAGCGAAAGGACCATGCATGAGCAAACCTCAATGGTAAACCGCAGTGCCTCCCATTGTTTCCCTGCAATACATATAAGGAAGATCTTGCTTAGGTTAACTGAGAGTTGACATAATATCAGTAGAATATGTATTGAGTACAGCCAAATTTGATTTATTTCTCACATGCATAACAATACAAAATTGTACTCACAACAAATGAAAATCAAATTGCAGAATTGAACCAAACAGTTAATTGGACAAGCGAACAAATGAACCAAAATAGTTAATGGAGCACAACATTGCAGAAAGCAACATATACTAGAAGATAAGACAGTTAATGAAACCAATAATGCTTGAGAACTACTCCCTCCATCCCAAAATAAGTATCTTGATCTTAGTACAGCTTTGTACTAAAGTTAGTACAAAGTTGAGACACTTATTTTGGGACAGAGAGAGTACTATCAAATATAGCAATTGTTGGACCAGACTGTTAACCGAACATTACATTTCAAAATATCATTTTGCATATTAACATTACAAAGGACAAATCCCTAGAAGGCACTGGCGGTGGCCTCGAGAAAACAACACGAACTGTATTTTAAAGTACACAACCGCGTGGTGGTGTCGACGGTGGCCTTGAAGACGAGGTGCTCCTCCAAGATCTGGCGGTCGGCACGCATGGCAGCCATCGTGACCTCGTCCGCGCGTGCGGTCGCGATTTGCTTCTCCGCTGCCAGGTGCTACTCAGCTCCATGCTATATATCCTGCATACAAAATGGATGTGGGCGGCACTTAATTGGAAGACGGGGCCAATGATTTGGGCGGAAGGTGTTGCACCGTCGGTCGGGGCATGTGTGATTGGGAAGGAGGAGAATGGTGTGGGTGGGGTGTGGATTACCTGACCATATCAATGAGGTCGTGCAACAAGAAGGGTCGACGGTGATGAGGCGATGCTACAAGAAGAAGGGTCGCCAGTGAGGAGAAGGCGCTGCCAGTAAGCAACAGTGAAGGTTTGATCTTGGAAAGCAAAGAGGAGCATTGGAAATGTGGCTTTTGGTGGGGGTGGAGAGATAGATATTTTTGCGATGGCAGAAAATTTTGCTCCGTGCCGCGAGAAACTGGCACGCAAGTCTGGTTCAAGCGTGGGCAGTGGAGTATAGAGGCGAAGCTTCCTACGTAAGCCAGACAATACGGTGCGCCAAGATATTTTATATCGCATCCCACATGATTCTTGCTAGTAAACTGTTTGTGGTATACCTGATTTTTTCATTCTATTTTGAAAGACAAAATGGTGTTATGGAGGGAAAGGATGGTTTGAATTGCTAGAATGTTTATCTGCAGTGAGCATGCAACTATATGACCTTCATGTTAAAATTTGGTATTATTCCTGGTTCGTTTGGCCTTTTTATGCATTAGTTGAGTTTCTAGGCATTTAATGTGCATAATTCAAATTTGAACTACAAGCACATGCTCCAGTGCACCAAAGTTTGTTGAAAAATCAGATGTGTATATTTGGGTTAATTTATAGATCCCATGCAAGAAATGGGAATGAAATTCAAACATCTGGGCGTCGTGGCTCGGCCGAAAAAATTGAGAAACTTGGTTTTTAAATTCATGTAAATCCAAAACTAACCTGAAAATCATGAAACTTGGCATGGTGTCATGTCATGGCACCAACATGTTGTAGTAAAAAATTTGGCCGAATTGGGACAAGTTTTGGTATAAGCTTCTTGTAAACTGGAGCTTCTCTCAAGAAGGCATGTGGTTCCGAGAGGGAAGATGTCACCTTTGTGTGCGAAATGACATATGCTGCGCCCCCCCTCTTGATTTTTTTTACACAGCTAATATAGAACTATATGAGTGTCGTGTTAAAATTTGGAATTATTTTGGATTTCTTTGGCTTTTTATGCATTAATTGAGTTTTTGGGTATTTAATGTGCATAATTCAAATTTGAACTACAAGCACATGCTCAAGTGCACCAAAGTTTGTTGAAAAATCCATGTGTGTCCTTGGGTGAATTTCTAGGTCCCATGCAAGAAATGGGAATGAAATTCAGAAATCTGGGCGTCGTGGCTCGTCGGAACATTGAGAAACATGGTTTCTAAATTCCGGTAAATCTAAAACTCGCCTGAAAATCATGAAACATCGCATGGATCATGTCATGGTACCATCATGATGTGGTAACATTTTTGGCCGCATTGGGACAAATTTTGGTATAAGCATCTTGCAAACCGGAGCTTCTCTCAAAAAGGCTCGTGGTTCCGAGAGGGAACGTATCATCTTTGTGTGCGAAATGATATACGCTCCTCCCCCCCTTGATTTTTTTAGAGAGGCAACATAGAACTATATGAGTGTCATGTTAAAATTTGGAATTATTCCGGGTGCGTTTGGCCTTTTTTATACATTAATTGAGTCTTTGGGCATTTAATGTGCATAATTCAAATTTGAACTACAAGCACATGCTCCAGTGCGCCAAAGTTGGTTGAAAACTCACATGTGTGTCCTTGAGTGAATTTCTAGGTGCGAGGCAAGAAATGAAAATGAAATTCAAATATCTGGGCGTCATGGCTCGGCGGGAAACATTGAGAAACTTGTTTTTAAAATTCCTGTAAATCCAAAACAAGTATGAAAATCATGAAACTTGGCATGGTGTCATGACATGGCACCAACATGTTGTGGTAAAATTTGGTGTCATGACACCAACATGTTGTGGTAAAATTTGGCCAAATTGGGACAAGCTTTGGTATAATATTTTTGCAAACCGGAGCTTCTCTCAAGATGGCTCATGGTTCCGAGAGGGAACGTGTCACCTTTGTGTGTGAAACGACATACACTACCTTTTACCGCCTTGATTTTTTTACAGAGGCAGCATAGACCAATAGGAGTTTCATGCTGAATTTTGGAATTATTTCGGGTTCGTTTGGCCTTTTTTATGTATTGATTGAGTTTCCAGGCATTTCATGTGCATAATTAAAATTTGAACTACAAGCACATGCTCAAGTGCACCAAAGTTGGATGAAAATCATTTATGTGTACTTGGGTGAATTTCTAGCTCCCATGCAAGAAATGGGAATGGAATTAAAACATTTGGGCATCGTGGCTCGGCCGGAAACATCGAGAAACTTGGTTTTTAAATTCCCGCAAATCCAAAACTCGCCTGGAAATCATGAAACTTGGCATGGTGTCATAACATGGCACCAACATGTTGTGGTAATTTTTTTGTCTGATTTGCGAAGGCACACACATTAACAACCAACAAAGTCATCTTGGAACAAGTGTTATCATGTTACAATCGGAAACACAAGTATTATTGAAACTATGGGCGTTCTACTTACCATTTACATGCCATCACGCGTCCCTTTTTTATTGGCTAGGAGGTACCGTGCAGGCTAGCTATTTGAGTACGGGAGGCGTGCAATCAGATCCATGCGTGTGCTTATCGGGAGGAGAGCCCTTTGGTCTCCATCCGCCACCCACCTCTCTCCCAATGTCTCCATTAATGGCGCCCGAGCCCCTGTTTTATGGTGTGGCTATGTCTCACTCGACTGAGATTTAACAAAAAAAGAAAATCTGAAAAGAAAATTTTGCACGGATATTGATGTAAGATCTGACGACCTATATAGCATCGACTCCAACTCATAGCAAGACTGATATGAATATATAAGGACGATGACAGTGGATAGTAACTGCCTTACGTATTTAGTAAGATAATTTAAAAAGTCACATGCGGTAACGCCCGAAATACACAAGGGAATAATAAGAAGGAAGACGCAGACAATGACCTGGCTCGTGGATCTCAACTTTCTTGATGCGCTGCAGGCCGCAAAGACTAGTTCTCACGGCGAGCGGCAATGATCTCTTTCATGTCCTAAATATGCTGCTTGGCAGCATCCACGGATTCCTCCACCAGCCTTTTGCGCTCGATGTTGAGCATGGCATTCTCGTCATAAGTTTCTTGATGATGACACCCATCCTCTTCAAAAAGGAAGTGGTCTCCTCATGCTCCTTCGCCCTTCCAACGATCTTCGCCCTCAGCAGGTCGTGCCAGGTGCAGAGCTTCGCCTTGTCCTCCCCTAGGCCCCGGATGACGCCGGAAGCATTTTCAAATGACGCATTCATCTTGTCCAACAACTTCATCTAGGCAGAGATCCAATTCATCAGGTCATCGAGCATAGCGCGCATGCGCCTGTGAGAATCCTCGCCTGCCCGCGAGACAATTTCCTAGGCCACCGCGGCGCGGGAGGACCTGTCTGCTGCATTCGCAGAGCAGAGGGTCATCTCTGCTGCATTGACGATGCGGTGATACCTCTGTGCTGCTTCGGCGGCGTGGCAGGACCTCTGTGCTGCTATGGCGGCGCGGCAGGACATGTTGGCTGCTTTCGCGATGAGGCGGGACATCTCTCGTGCTTTCGCTTACATGCTTGCCTCTCCCTGGTAGTAACCTCTCGACCCAGAACTCATGCGGGCCATGGCAGACGCAAGGGAACGATGATGAGAGACTTGTTTGTTTTTGTGGATGAGAAGTTGAAAGGAATGTGCAGTCATCTCTGAGTAGGTAGTATTTATAACAGAGTACTAATACAGTCCTAAGTGGGAACCTGTTTAGGTTTTGATCGGTATGAACAGGTTTTCATAGTAATTTGAAATGTGACGGGATGCAAGCTCAAAATTTATTGACGGTTCTAGTTACAAAGTGCAGCACTTCCCGGATGGCGTAATGCGGGCACGCGTTCTTGTCCGCGTACATGGCGTTTGCACCATAGGGTGCACCTCAATAGGCGACGTCAGCACAAGTCTTGTTCCATCAACCATGTGCGCTCGTTATTACCATCGAGCACGCTTCTTTTAAATTAGAATGTGTGCCCGTCTAGCGTACACACGTTGATATATCTTACTATTTCTGTTTGTTGTGGCTAATCGCAAACAATTCATCCATGTGAAGTGTATATCGTCAATCGCAGGCACCCTGATCTGGCTAGCCGTTTCTGTTGTGTTGCGTAATTGCAAACAATTCATTCGAGTGAACTGTATGCCGTCAATCGCACACACACCTTGATCTACCCGACCATTTCTGTTGTGTTGCCTAATAACAAAGAGTTCATCCGAGTGAACTGTATGCCGTATATAGCACACACCTTCATCTGGCTATCTGTTTCTGTTGTTAAGCTCACCACAAACAGTTCATTCGAGTGAACTATATGCCACGCATCACACACGCAACTATAATCTGAAACATGTTTGTTGTATCCACCATCGCAAATGTTTTGTATCTTTTTTGACGGTTTTATTACATCACTGTTTGTGATTAATGCATTGCACATAGTTTCGTTGAAGGGTCTTTGATTGTAGTGTCGCGTTTGGACCATCCTGAAGTAGTGACTCCGGTGTTTTAAAGTAGAACCATGTTCTCCATATAGAGAGTCTCCATGATTTGCCACTTTCATATACTAGTGGGAATTTTACTTTTTTTTACTTGGCTTGTATATTCCGATGACGAGCTTCCTCAAATGCTTGAGGTCTTCATGAGCAAGCAAGTTGGATGCACACCCACTTAGTTTCCATAGTGAGCTTTCATACACTTATAGCTCTAGTGCATCCGTTGCATGGCACACATCGATATTGATTGTAAGGCATCTACATTGCCTAACGACCCGCTGAGTTGATGTGAGATTTTCTTTTGTCTTCTCATAAACCCCCATCATCATTCTCATTGCCAACATAAGTTCTAAGTCCATGGCTCATGCTCAGGTATTGAGTGAGGTTGAAAATGCTGAAGCACGTGAAAAAGTATGATACAGTTGCTTGGTTTGCCACCGGGGTACTCTTGATTTGATATATCTATGCAGGGAAAACCGAGCGTGTCGTGCTTACCACAAGTAAGTGTATATATGTTGTTTCCTTTAGTTCCATTATTATTAAGGGGGATGAATTTCATGCATGTTTTCTATTATTGTTTCAATATCAAATTGATAAACCATTACCTTGAAAACCTCGTATCTTAATATTCATGCCATGACTAGATTATTTGACCAAGATTATGTTAGGTAGCATTCCACATCAAAAGTTATCTTTTTTATCACTTACCTAGTTGAGGATGAGAAGGAATTAAGCTTGGGGATGCTGATACATCTCCGTCTTATCTATAATTTTTGATATCCTACAACTTGCATATACTTTTGGCAACAATTTATTTTACTTTTGGGACTAACATATTAATCCAGTGCCAATTCTTGTTTTTTGCATGTTTTTGTTTCGCAGAAAATCCATATCAAATGAAGTCCAAACATGATAAAATTTTACGGATATTTATGTTGGAATATATGTGAATTTTGAGCACAAGAATCAACAAAACGGAGGCCCACAGCCTCCACAAGGCAACAGGGCACTACCATCCCCAGGGTGTGGGGTGATGCCTTATGGACTCCTCGTAAGTCAGTTCGAGCCCTTCTTTGGCCGCATGGAAGCTTATATCCGAAAATAATGTGTTACGGATCTCCGGGAACATAAAGAACGGTTTTTGGCCAGAAACAGAGACGAGAAAAGGAAGGGAAACACAACAAGAGATCCAACCTCGGAGGGGCTCCTGCCATCCGGGAGCCATGGTGGCCAATGACAAGAGGGGAAACCCTCCTTCCATCTTGTTGGGAGGCCAAGCAAGAAGAAGGAGGGGGCTCTCTCCCCTCTCTCCCTGCAACGCGGGAGCGCCGCCGGGGTTATCATCATGATGGCAATCTACACCAACAACTTCACCATCATCACCAACTTTCTCCCTCTTTTTAGAGCGGTGTAACCTCTCTCTCTCTCCCTGTTGTAATCTCTACTTAAACATGGCGCTTTATGCCACATATTATTATGCAATGATGTGTTTCCATCCTATGATGTTTGAGTAGATTTCTTTTCTTCAACGGGTTAATTGTGGTATGGTGAATTGATATGAGTTGTATGTTGATATGGTGATGTCCTATGGTGCCCTCTGTGTCGCAGAAGCATGTGGGGTTACTATTGTAGGGGGTTGCAATACGTTCATGATTCACTTATAGTGGGTTACGAGAGTGATAGAAGCTTAAACTTGAGTAAGGGGGTTGTTGCGTATGGGATTAAAGAGGACTTGTTACTTGATGCTATGGTTGGGTTTTACCTTGATGGTCTTTAGTAGTTGCAGATGCTTCCTAGAGTTCCAATTACAAGTGCATATGATCCAAGTATGGGAAGTATGTTAGCGTATGCCTCTCCCTCATTACATATAATAATTATCACACATGTTATATTCAATTACCTATGGATAATCCTTCTAATTGTTCTACAAAAGCTTTCTACTAAACAATTAACTTTTATTATCTTGCAAAGTACTTCTAGTTTAATTATTGCAAATTAGTTTTATACTTGTTCTAGGTAAAGCAAACATTAGTGTGCATAGAGTTGTATCTGAGGTCGATAGAACTTGAAGAGAATATAAATTCTACCTTTAGCTCCTCATTGGGTTCGACACTCTTACTTATCAAAAAGGCTAAAAACAATCACCTATACTTGTGGGTTATCAGTGAGCACAAGTGCAGTGCCATAGTACGACAACATGTAGTGCAGGAGATGCTTGAATTTTGTGCTCTCCACAGTGTGGAATCGGATGATAGTGATGTGGATCTTATGGTGCTGTCAGGAGGGACCCAAACATCCAGTGCTAGTTCCAGTGCTATTCGTTTGCACTATCCAATTGTTGCACATTCACTGGTGTTGTTGCTTGACTCTGGTGGTTCTCATTCCTTCGTCAGTATAAGACTAGTTGCACATTTGTCAGGCTTGGAAACAATGCCACAACAACAAAGAGTTAGAAATGCCGGTGGAAGTCATCTGCTATGGACTCAGGTCATAACTAACTGTAAATGTAAGGTCGAGGCTAGGAATTCTAGTGTAATTTCAGGGTTTTGCCTTTGAAACATTATGATGGGATTATTGGCATGGATTGGCTTTCTACACAAGGGACCATGCAAGTGAACTCGCTTGAGAAATGGTTGGCATTTTACTATCAAGGAGTTCCCATTTTCGTACAAGGGCACCCTCCAGACATGTTTTCCTCCACTATGGTTTTGTCACATTTAGTGTAGGAAAATTCAGTTAACTGTCCTATTGTAGCTCTTCTGGCACAGATGCAAGATCTGTTAGAACAATACCTCTGTCTTCGAAGCTCCTATTGGTCTTCCTCCAAGGAGAGCTTTTGACCATTGTATCCCACTTATGGAGGGGGTGAGACCAGTTGATATTAGGTCATATTGATACTCTCTGGAATTGAAAATATAGACTCAAAAACAAATTGCAGGGATGATATAGGCTGGTCTGATTGAAGCTAGTTCTAGTCCGTTTGCATCTCTAATTATCATGGTCAGAAAGAAAGATGGATAGTGATGATTGTGTGTACATTACAGACATGTGAACTTGCTGACACTAAAAACCAATTTTCCTCTACCGGTCATGGATGAATTGCTAGATGAACTTACTGGCTCTTCATGGTTTACTATTCTTGATTTGTGAGTTGGGTATCATCAGATACGACAAGCACCGGGGAGGAATATAAAACTGTATTTCACACGCACCATGGTCATTTTTAGTTCAAGGTGCTAGCGTTTGGACTGACTAGTGGTCCTCCTACATTTCAGTCAGCAATATATGACATTGGTGCCTGATAACCCACAAGTATAGGGTATCGCTTGTAGCATTTTCCATTAGTAAGAGTGTCGAACCGAACGAGGAGCTAAATGTAGAATTTATATTCTCTTCAAGCTTTATCGACCACTGATACAACTCTTCGCACATCGATGATGTTCGCTTTACCTAAAACAAGTAATAAAGCTAGTTTGTGAGAATAAAACTAGAAGTACTTTGCGAGAATAAAACTAGGAGTAATTTGGAAGATAATAAAATTTAGTTTTTAGTAGAAAGTTTTTGTAGAAAAATGAGAGATATTGTCCATGCACAATTGAATATAACATGATAGATACTTATCATATGCAATGAGGGAGAGGCATGCGCTAACATACTTTCTGTAGTTGGATCACATGTTCTTATGATTGGAACTCTAGGAAGCATCCGCAAATACTAAAGATCATTAAGGTAAAACCCAACCATAGCATTAAGTGTAAAGTCCCCTTTAATCCCATACGCAACAATCCTCTTACTTGGGTTTAGGCTGCCGTCACCCCTGCTACCCACTATAAGTGAATCATGAACATATTGCAACACCCTACAACAGTAATCCCACATGCTTGCATGACATGAAGGGCACCATAGGACATCACCATAAAAAAAAATACAACTCATATCAATCACACCATACCATAATTAACCCAGAGGACAAAAAGAAATCTAATCAATCATAGGGTGGTAACACATAATTGGATAATAATATGTGGCATAAAGAACCATGTTTAAGTAGAGATTATAGTGGGAATAGAAAGGTTACACCACTACATAGAGAGGGACAAACTTGGTGATGATGGAAGAAAAGTTGTCGTTGTAGATCGCCGTCATGATGGTTCCCCCGGCGACACTCTGGTGCCGCCAGAAGAGAGGGGGAAAGAGCGCCCTCCTTCTTCTTATTCCTTGGTATTCCCCTGGATGGGAGGAGGGTTTGCCTTATGGTCCTTGGTCGCCGTGGCTCCCGGGGGATGATAACCCAAAAGTATAGGAGATCAATTGTAGCTTTGTCGATAAATAAGAGTGTTGAACCCAATGAGGAGCTAAAGGTAGGATTCATATTCCCTTCAAGTTCTATCGACCACTGATACAAATCTACGCAAACTTAACATTCACTTTACCTTGAACAAGTATGAAACTATTTTGTAGGTGTGATGCTAGAACTACTTTGCAAGAATAAAACTAGGAGTAATTTGCGAGATAATAAAATCAGTTGTTTAGTAGAAAGATTTTTATAACACAAGAGAAGTATTTTGTCCATAGGCAATCAATAACTAGACTGGTAATCATAATTGCAATTTTATATGAGCGAGAGGCATGAGCTAACATACTTTTCGTACTTGGATCGTATGCACTTATGATTCGAACTCTAGCAAGCATCCGCAACTACCAAAGATCATTAAGGTAAAACCCAACCATAGCATTAAGTATCAAGTCCTCTTTACTCTCATACACAACAACCCACTTACTCTGGTATAAGCTTATGTCACTCTCGCCACCTAGCATAAGCGAGTTATGAACGTATTGCAACACCCTCCAATGGGGATCCCACACGCTTGCACGACATGAAGGGCACCATAGGACAACACCAAAATAAAATATACAACTCAAACCAATCATGATCATCAATCAACCCATAGGAAAAAACGAATCTACTCAAACATCATAGGATCGCCATACATCATAGGATAATGATATATAGCATTAAGCACCATTTTTAAATAGAGATTATAGCGGGGAGAAGAGGTGTTACACCTCTGCATAGAGGAGGGAGAGTTGGTGTTGACAGCGGCAAAGTTGTTGGTGTAGATGGCCTTCATGATGATTGCCTTGGCGGCGTTCCGGCACCACCGAGAGAGTGGGGGAGAGAGACCCACTCCCTCTCCTTCTTTCTTAGCCTCCCCCTTGATGGGAGGAGAGTTCCCCCTCTGGTCCATGGCCTCCATGGCGGCGGAGGGGCAAGATCCCCTCCGAGATTGGATCTCTCTCTCTCTCTCTCTCTCTCTCTCTGTTCCCTTCTGTTTCGTGATCTTGTTTTCTGGCCGAAAACCCTTTCTTAAATATCTAGAGATCCATAACTCCGATTGCGCTAAAATTTGAACACAATATTTTTTCGGATATAAGCTTTCTTGCGGCCGAAGAAGAGCCCCAACCGACTTATGGTGTGACCACTTGGCATCACCGTGCGCCTGGGGGAGGTCGTGGCCCGGTGCTTAGGGAGCATGTGGGCCTCCGTTTGCATTGATTCCACCTCCCACAAATCACATATAAATCTTCTTAAAATTGTATCGCGTTTGGACTTCATTTGATATGGATATTTTGCGAAACAAAAAACATGCAACAAACAGGAAATGGCACTGGGCACTGAATCAATATGTTAGTCCCAAAAAATAATATAAAATGTTTCCAAAAGTATATAAAAGTTGTAGAATATTGGCATGAAACAATAAAAAATTATGGATACGATAGAGACATATCAGCATCCCCAAGCTTAATTCCTACTCGTCCTCGAGTAGGTAAATGATAAAAAGATATTTTTTTACGTGGAATGCTACCTAGCATAATCTTGATCATATAATCTAAGCATGGCATGAATATTAAGACACGAGTTATTCAAAGCAATATTCTATAATTTGACATAAAGACATCAATACTCAGGCATCCCCACAAACAATCATGTCTTTCAAAATATCAATGATAAAGAACGTTATCCCTACAAAATCACATATACCCTTGTCATGCTCCATCTTCTTAACACAAAGTATTTATCATGCAGAACCCCGATGACAAGCCGAGCACTTGGTTCATACTTTTTGACGCGCTTCAGCTTTTCCAACCCCCATGCAATACATGAGCACAAGCCATGTATATAGCACTATGGGTGGAATAGAATACAGTGGTAGAGATTAATATGGAGAAGACAAATAAGGAAGAAAGTCTCACATAACTGCGGCTAATTAACAGCCTATGGAGATGCCCATCAATTGATATCAATGCGAGGAGTAGGGATTGCCATGCAACGGATGCACTAAAAGCTATAAGTGTATGAAACCTCAATATGAAAACTAAGTTGGTGGGCATCCAACTTGCTTGCTCAAGACCTCGGGCAATTGAGGAAGCCCATCATCAGAATATACAAGCCAGGTTCTATAATGAAAAATTCCCACTAGTATATGAAAGTGAAAGCATAGGAAACTCTCTCTATGAAAAAAATGGTGCTACTTTGAAGAACAAGTGTGGAAAGGATAGTAGCATGCCCCTTCTCTCTTTTCTCTCATTTTTTCTTTTTTTTTCTTTCTTTTCTTTTTTTCTTTTTTTCTTGGCTCATTTTGGCCTCTTTTTTTCTTTTTTTTTCAGAGTCTCATTCCACTTGTGGGGGAATCATAGTCTCCATCATCCATTCCTCACTGGGACAATGATGTAATGTATAAGATGATCATCACACTTCTATTTACTTACAAATCAAAATTACAACTCGATACTAGAACAAAATATGAATCTATATGAATGCCTCTGGCAGTGTACCAGGATGTGCAATGATCTACGTGGCAAAGATATCAAAAAATGGAAAAGGCATGAAAATGTCATGGTAGCTTTCTTATGATCATGCAAATAAATATAAAAATGAATGCCCAAGTCATGTATATGATGATGATGGAAGTTGCATGGCAATATATCTCGGAATGGCTATCGAAATGCCATAATAGGTAGGTATGGTGGCTGTTTTGAGGAAGATATAATGAGGCTTACGTGTGATAGAGCGTATCATATCACGGGTTTTGGATGCACTCGTGAAGTTTGCACCAACTCTCAAGGTGAGAAAGGGCAATGCACGGTACCGAAGAGGCTAGCATTTTGCAAAAAGGTAAGAGTGTGTATAATCCATGGCTCACATTAGTCAAAGAGAACTCACGTAGTTATTGCGAAAGTTTATTAGCCCTAGAAGAAAAGTACTAATACGCATGCCCCTAGGGGGTAGGTTGGTAGGAAAAGACCATCACTCGTCCTGACCATTACTCATAAGGAAGATAATCAATAATAGATCATGCTCCAACTTCTTAGCATAACTAGAGACTATATGTGCATGCTTTGGGAATCACAAATCTTAACAAAAAAATCCTTACTACACCAGAATCATTCACTAATACCTCCCACATATTTCCATCTCTATATCGCAAAACTATTGCAAGCAATCAAACATATCATATTCAGTGATCTACAAGTTTTATGTAGGATTTTATGACTAACCATGTGAGTGACCGATTCCCGTTGACTCTCTAAATAGATATGAGTGAAGAAAGAGAGTTTATTTATTTCTACAAAAGACGTTCCCACGCTCTAATAAATATAAGTAAAGCTAAAGAGCATTCTACAAATAACGGTTTTCTATATGTAGAGAAACAGGCAATCCAAACTTTAAATGATATAAGTGAAGCACATGACACATTCTATAATACCATACTCAAAAGATATAAGTTAGGTGCAAAGAGCATTCTATAAATCAACCAAGGACTATCTCATACCAGCATGGTGCACAAAAGAAAAGGCAAAAATAAAAACAAAAGACGCTCCAAGAATTTACGCATATCATGTGACCAAAACATATCGATACTTGTTGAAGAAAGATGGAATGACTTCCGGGGCATCCCCAAGCCTAGTGTTAGTGCAATGATAGGCTCCTTATGTTTTGGAGTTTGTTGACATTGTAGTGTTAGTGCCTTCAGTATGGGACTTATGTGTTTGCTAGTCCACACAGAGTAAAAGGTCCCTGATGTATCGAGGAGTTTGATGCAAACAATGAAGATAATCTCGCTACGCAGTAGTGAAGGTTATCACTAAAGATAAAGCTATCAAGAGTGACCACTAAAAATTGCTGAAGTTTAAGCAATTGGTTCGGTGCACGTTCGAAGAAAATGACTGCACTCAAGGAAGAATGAAGACGAAGTGAAGACATAGCATTTGTTTCATTGTTCTTCTTCTTTCATTGAGTCATAGGACCACCGTATTATTAAGAGGGGTATATCGTTCGATGCGTTGATTCTCTGATGCTAAACCCACATCCTATGAAGGTTGTGGGAGAAATATCTTTGTGCTCCGTGCAAATACTTGCCAGCATGAGACCGTGATCTTCTTCGCTGCAAGAGATTTGCCTCGGACCGAGGAGTTAGCTACTTGTTCCTCAAGTGATGTTACCATTCATCCAAACTCCGACAATTGTGAATGTCAGATTCAAGGCTCTGCAAACCCAAGAAGGTTCAAACTCTGGGGCATGTGCGAAGATCTCAACCTCTCAAGCCTCAAGCTCGTCGCCCTACAGCCTAGCTTCGCCGGATACACGCTCAAGCGTGAAGAAGATGGACACGGTAGTTTACCCAGGTTGGGTAAAACCCTACTCCTGCTTTGTGGTGGATTGGCCTCACGAGGAGGTTTAGGGATGAACTAATACAGTGGATGAGCTGCCTCGCGAGGGCTTAAGGGGATGAGAAATGAGTCACTACGAAATAATACACTGCCGTGATGATACGTGTTTGTCACAGTATGTCACGTTTTCTGTCATGCATGTACATCCATGCCGATTTTATGACAGAATCAAGATAGTCATATCTGTGCTATCATAGAAAGTGATCCATGACAATACCATAATTATCATCATGGAAGTGTCCATTTCCATGACGATAAATGGGGTGTCATGGAAGTGTTTTCGTCAAGGGTAACCAACACATGGCATCCACTATAACGGGTCGTCGTTAAGCTATCGGGTTCCGGTTTGGATCGGATAACCCGTTATAGCCCCAACCAATGGGCATTTTCCACGTGTAAAGTTCTCATTCACCGGATGATCCATGTGTCAGTTCGTCGTTGGGACAGATGTCATCCCTATAATGGACGGAAGATTCTATGATATGTTGACACGTGGCACAGCCCAACAGTGGCCCATTTAAGGTAAAAAGGCCAGCCCAGCTAAAGGCCCACCATATTTTTTCTGACACTAGTGGGCTGGCCCGTTAGCAGCCTGCCATGTTTTGGGTCAAATTAAGCCCCATATTAGATCAGGCCATTCACAGCCTGTCGTGTTTTGGGCTAAATTAAGGCCAATATCAGATCAGGCCCGTTAACAGGCCATTGTTCTTTTGGGCTCATTCGAAGCCGGGTTTGTATTTCAACCTGTTAAATGCTCGTTTACCAGTTCGGCCCGATAATAGTTTCGGCCTGTTAGCGGCCCGTGGTGCATCTGGGCCATTATCGGCCCGGTTTCACTTTAGGCAATTAACGGCCCATCCTGAAACTGGGCTATTTCTTGTTTGAAGTAAGTTCAGGCCTCTTAAATTTCAGCCCAACTAGCCTATCGGCATGTTAATAGCCCGTGTAACAGTTGGGCCTAATTTCAGCCCGCGTTGAATCCAGCCTGCTTATAGCCCATTTGTTAATGGCCTGTGACACTATTGGACCTACGGCCCACGTTGATACTGGCCTGCTTAAAGCCCATAATTTTATTGGGTCAAACAGGGCCTGAGATATATATTGGCCTGTTAACGGCTCGTTCTATTTGGGCCAAACATGGGCCTAAGGCAGATTCCGCCCGTGTTGGCCCGTGAATTTTTCGGCTCAATGCTAGCCCAGTCTAGTTTTTAGCCTGTTAAAAGCCCATGGTATTCTCTGGCCCAGCTGGCCAGAAATTTACTCAGCCTATTAAATCCAGAAAACTACTATAAGTTTAGACCTGCTAATGGCCCAAGATGATTATAGGCCCACGTTTTGGCCCATGTATAGCAAGTTACGGACGGCCTGAAGATCAACAACATTGAGATCCTTTGAAGCTTCCGGCCTAAATTATAGCATACCGACCAAGAATAAACCTAGACTATACAATAAAGAAATTAAGGCATATTACATCCACTGGGCATCAAAGTTCGCCACCGGTGATAATAAAGCGCAATGAGACCGCGGATTAGATACACTGGGCATCAAATGTCGCCACCAGTGCATATAAATGCACCGACAAAAGAATATAAAAAACTGAGAGCACTTCATAAGGCATCAGGCCAGCCCTGGCCATGCACCAAAAGCACCAGAACAAACTGATGAGACCTCAGTTGTGTCAACGATAGATGCTCTAACCATAGCTGTGTAGCAATTAAGCATGCATGGGTGTCCTCTGAGGCCTTCTTTACATCATTGACATCATGTCGGAGCTGAGCTGAAGCAAGCCTTTCCACTTTAAGTTGAGACTGAAGAAGTTGAACTAATTGAGGCAGCAACTGCACAGAGGTTGTCTCACAGCTGCTGGTGAGTAGCTTCAATTCACTATCTTCATTAAGACATGACCTTGGGGTCATCTCATTCTCTTCAAGATGGTTTGGCTCACTATCTTCCCTAAAGTTTTGCCTGGCATAAGAGATACGACTCTGAAAGAGAAACAAGGAGACACGTAACAGGTTTAACAATTATATAAGAAAATAAAAGGATCTATTCTGCATAAGGAACATGTTTTTACAACTACAAATTAAAACAGGTAGTTGTTGCAAACATCCAATCAGATGTAAACACCAAAGTAAATAGCAGTGGAGGAAACTATGCCTATCAAAATCTATACTAGAACAAAGTTTGAAGGCTTGAGAAGGATGAACTTACATTACATGTTAACAAGGGCTGGACAAAGCCCTTCTCTGTGTCGATGGAAGGATAATTCAATAAATTTCGCAAAGTGTCGTGGGGGATCCACAGCCACCTATGGGCTACAGGCCCCTTTTGGTTTGGCGGGGGAACGGACACATTGCACAAAGAGCAGAGAAGCGTAGCGCAGCGTAGTAGAGGTCACACGGGCAGTTTTTACCCAGGTTCGGACCACCGCGAGGCGTAAAATCCTACTCCTGCTTTGGTGGATTGATGGTGGAAACAGTGGTGGTGGGCGCTGCACACTTTCCCGGCAGGGTTGCGTCGAGGCGAAGTGGCTACGTGCATATGGATATGTGAGGGGCCGTGCTTGCCAACCTTGCAAACGCTTTTACGGTTGCCATGGGCCTCCTTTATAGGTTAAGCGGTCACCACAGTGGAAAATCAGTATTTACATACTAATTAGATAGCAAATAGTACTATCATACCTAACTCTGCAGGCTAAGAGGGTGCATTAAATGTGTCACCTAGTGTCACATCACAGCGTGCCCGGCAGCCCTTGCTGGGCTATTTTGCTAGCTCCGCGCCTGCTTGCTTCACACGTCTCACGACGGGTGTCATATGGAGGTACTTGCTGTAGGAATTTGCTGCCATGTGGCGAAAAGCAACCACTTAGTCATCTTGGGGCTTGACGCTGGACTGATCTGTGACTTGAGTCACTCGTGAGGTGGAGCAGTGGAGTGGTTGGACTCCGCAAGCCCTGGCAGGGCCTACCAGGACGATCTAGGAATATGCTTCCGGGGCAAACCCAACCTCACCAGGCTCGCCTGCCCGGCAAGGGAGGTTCTTCCCTTCACGGTATCCTGCTTCTTTGGTTCATCTTGATCTTCTTTATCTGCACTTGGACCCTTTGGATGAACTAATCCTCCTTGTCTCGTTTGATCTTCGGGTTGTAATCGTTGCCTTCGCGCCTGCGCATTGTCTGGGCAACGGACACAGGGTTTGTTGCACCGACAGGAGCCCCCAGGCCTGGCACGAACACGCCGCTGGGCGTCGTCGGCGCAGGCCCTAACTAGTGCACAGGCAGGAGCGCAAGAACGGCTCCGCCCTTTGAGATCTTCTTTGCTTCTTCCTTATCTTGAATTCGGGTCAGTTTCCGGTTTTTTGGCCTGTCGTTCGAGATGTCATGGGAGAAACCAAAACATGGCCCATGGCTCGCCCACGTCCCACAATCACGGGGCAGAAACTGCCACCCCACTTACCTCTCATTCCTGGAGCATCCACCATGTGGCCCGCTTGCATTGTGCAGGGTTGGAGGCGGTTGGCGGGCCGTCTCCGCCAATTTCTTCACCATCGCCTTCGTCTGCGGCCTCCTGCCCCCGCCAGGCTGCCTCTCTTGGAGCCCGACGAGGTCAGGCTGGGCTTCTGCCCAGGCGCTTCTTTTGCCCTCTTCACTTCCTGTCGCAGTACCTAGGAGGAGGGGGACAAGAAAGGGCGTCACGGGGCAATTACCTTTTTCAATCTTAAATATGTAGGCACTTGCCAAATTTTAGTTCAAATAATGTGATGTCTTGAATCCATGTTTGTGTCCTGTAAGGTCTATACTTGTTTGATATGCATGTTAATGAAAAAGATGAACCTTGTCGGGGACTCGTGCATGTATATGTCCATGTAGAGGTGGATGCCTCTATATTTTTAAAACGAGTTCCCTTGGCAGGCTATCTTGCTGGTACTCTCTATTTTGTTGCTGGGTAGTAAGCCTACCGGGCACAAACTGTAAAGAGAGACCAGCCCCCTGCCATGCCTTATCCATCAAAGGCCACTGCGACCACCCTGACCAAAGCAGCGTTCGAGTCAAAGGGTGGGAGCACCTAAGTTTCAAAGGAGCAGCAGTGTTTTCTTATGCACAAGTTCTCACTTACAGAACACGTATGGATAAGAGGAATAACTTATCTCTTTGGCTTGCCGGAGACCGCGGTGCTGGCTTGTCTTCTTATCTTCTTCTTGAGGACTTAGTCCACTACAGGAGCCTATAGTTTATGCATATGAAGATGATGCTAGATGTGATCTTATCTACATGAACATGCGATGCTCGTGATATGCTTATGCATGCATGCATCTTGTCGGAGCCGCCCGGGCTTCATTTATTTCTCTGTTGCTCAGGGCCCGCGTCTGGCTTTGTACAAGAGGTTACATGCAATTGAGGCAAGGCCTGTACAAAAGGGTGGCTGTCGGGCAGCGTCCGACAGCCACGCCTTACGGGTAGAACTTGTGGAGATGCTCAATATTCCATGAGTTTTGCAATTGAATGCCATCTCCAGTCTCAGATGGACTGCGCCAGGTCTGGTGACTCGTAATACCAGTAAGGGCCTTCCCACTTCGGCGACAACTTTTTTGCACCCTTGGCAGACTGAACACGCCTAAGGACAAGGTTGCCTTCCTCAAAACACCGGGCATGAACCATGCGGCTGTGATAGCGATGCAGGGCTTGCTGGTAGCGTGCAGCACGCGTAGCAGCCCGGAGACGGTTCTCCTCGAGAAGCACAACATTGTCACGCCGGTGTTGTTCCTGCGCTACTTCATCATAGGCAAGTACTCGAGGTGACCCATAAATGAGTTCCGTGGGGATAACTGCTTCTTCCCCATAGACTAAGGAGAAGGGAGTCTGCTTGGTAAATTGATTTGGTGTCATTCTGAGGGACCAAAGAACTACCGTCAGCTCATCCATCCACCGTCTTCTGCACTTAAGCAGCTTATGAAACATTCTTGTCTTGAGGCCTCGCAGCACTTCAGCATTTTCCCTCTCAGCTTGTCCATTGCTTCTGGGATGTGCAACAAAGGCAAATGAGATCTTGCTTCGGAGGGCATGAACATATTGCATGAAGGCGCGGGTCGTGAATTGGGTGCTGTTGTCAGTGATAATCCGGGCAGGAACTCCGAAGCGGCACACCAAATCTTTCAAGAATTTTATAACTGACTGAGTAGTCACCTTTCTCACGGCAGCTACTTCTGGCCACTTTATAAACTTGTTGATTGCAACAAACAAGAATTCAAACCCCCCGATAGCTCGAGGGAAAGGGCCAAGGATATTGAGCCCCCAGACCGAAAACAGACATGACAAAGGGATTGTCTGAATTGCTTGGGCAGGTAGATGGATATTCTTGGAATGGAACTGGCAAGTTTCACACTTGGTGACTATCTCAACCGCATCATGGAGGGTAGTGGGCTGATACAATCCTTGCCAGAATGCTTTCCCAACTAAAGCACTTGATACAATGTGGGAGCCGCACATTCCTTTGTGTATTTCTGCCGGTAGTTCCTTTCCTTCTTCCCAGCAAATGCACTTCAATTTCATTCTGTTGGACTTTCTTATGTACAGAGTGTCGTCTACAAACTGATACATACTAGCCCCCGGGCTACTCTTTCTGGTTCTTCTTGCTCTTCGGGAAGTTCTCCAGTTTGGAGGAAATGGACTATGTGCTTTGCCCAAGCTGGAGCCTGAGGCTCGGCAACGAGGACTAACGACACGTCCTCATTCGTGGGGGCGCATCCCTCGACCGCGGGGTCAGATGACCTGGCAGGAAGGTGCAGCCCGGTAATCGAAGGGGAGTTGTTTTTGCCAGGATCCCTGCCAGGAAACCTGAGGGGTTCTACTCGGAGAGGCTTACCGGGTCCAATTTCCTCCTCTTTCCGGCCATTGTTGTTGGGGATACGGAGGGCAGAGTAAGATGGAGAACAAAACTTTCTAGTTCCATAGGTAGATTCTGCGCAGCACACTTTGACAGATAATCAGCAATATTGTTTTTCGCATGGGGCACGTGCTCTGTTTGTAATCCGTCAAAGCGCTCCTCCAATCTTCTAACTTCCTCGACATATGCCTCCATCAATGGACTTCGGTAATCCTTGCTGACTTGTCTGACCACAAGTTGTGAATCTCCTCGAATGACCAACTTCTTAATTCCCAATTCTGTGGCAATCCTGAGCCCGACAAGGAGCCCTTCATACTCTGATATATTGTTGGTCGCCTCTTCTTGAGGAAAGTGCATTTGGATGATGTACTTCAGGTGCTCCACAATGGGAGCGACGAGAAGCACGCCAGCTCCTGCGCCCTAGAGGGAGAAGGCGCCATCGAAATACATGATCCATTCTTGGGGTGATTCCTTGTCGGGAATAACTGTTTCCAATACTTCCTCATCAGGGGTTGGCGTCCATTCTGCAATTATTTCTTCCAATTCCCTGCTCCGAATTGTTGACGTGCTTTCAAACTTCAGGCCAACGCTGGATAACGCTAGAGCCCATTCCACTATCCTACCGGTAGCCTCTGGGTTCCGGAGTATTCTTTGCAACGGAAAGCGTGTGACAATCGTGATCTCATGGGATTGGAAGTAGTGGCGCAGTTTCCTTGAGGCCATGACGAGGCCAAAAATCAGTTTTTGCACACCAGAACACCTAGATCTAGCCCCCTGCAATAGAGAACTGACGAAGTATACTGGGCGCTGCACCACTTTCTTCCTTTCCGCGTTCTTGGGGTTGTCTTCGCTGTCCTGCTTCTCTTTGTCCTGATTCATATCCGACCTTGTCGGGCTATTCTCTCTTTCTGCTCTTGGCGGGATGTCTGCTGACGTTGTTGTTTCCTCCACTTCCTGCTGTGCCACCAATGCTACACTGACCACCTGATTAGTCGCTGCCAGATACAGCAACAGCAGCTCTTGTGGCTTGGGTGCAACCAAAGTGGACACAGAAGACAAGTAGTTATTCAGATCTTGCAATGTTGCATCTGCTTCCGGGGTCCACTTCATAGGTCCTGCTTTCTACAAAATTTTGAAGAACGGCAAGGCGCGCTCGACAGACTTGGAGATGAATTTGCTAAGCGCGGCAACGCATCCTGTCAGACGCCTCACATCTTTGACTGTCTTGGGTGTCTATATCTGCTATGGCCTTGATCTTATCTGGGTTGGCTTCGAACCCATGGTGGGACACAAAGAAGCCAAGTAGCTTACCTGAGGAAACGCCAAGTACACACTTCTCCGGGTTTAGCTTCAAGTTGATCTTGCGCAGATTGGCAAATGCCTCTTCCAAATCCTGGATAAGGGTCAACTTGTCCTTGGTCTTGACCACGATATCATCCATATAAGCTTCAATATTCCTGTGCAACTGTGGCTCGAAACCAATTTGGACCGCTCTTGTAAAAGTGGACCCGGCACTCTTCAACCCGAAAGGTGTGCGCACAAAGCAGTATGTGCCACATGGGGTGATGAAGGAGGTCTTCTCTTCGTCTTCCTTATGTTGGGGAATGTAGTAATTTCAAAAAAATTCCTACGGACACGCAAGATCATGGTGATGCATAGCAACGAGAGGGGAGAGTGTGTCCACGCACTCGTGAGACCGTAGCGAAGCGCCACGACAACGCGGTTGATGTAGTCGTACGTCTTCACGATCCGACCGATCCAAGTACCGAACGTACGGCACCTCTGAGTTCAGCACACGTTCAGCTCGATGACGATCCCCAGACTCCGATCCAGCAAGGTGTCGGGAATGAGTTCCGTCAGCCCAACGGCGTGGTGACGATGATAATGTTCTACCGACGCAGGGCTTCGCCTAAGCACCGCAACGATATAGCCGAGGTGGAATATGGTGGAGGGGGGCACCGCACACGGCTGAGGAACGATCACGAAGATCAACTTGTGTGTCATGGGGTGCCCCATGCCCCCGTATATAAAGGAGCAAGGGGGGAGGAGGTCGGCCCTAGGAGGGGTGCGCCAAGTGTGGAGTCCTACTAGGACTTCCTAGTCCTAGTAGGATTCCACCTCCCATATGGAATAGGAAAAGAGGAAGGGAAAAGGAGAAGGAAGGAAGGGGGCGCCCCCCTTCCCTAGTCCATTTCGGACCAGACCAAGGGGAGGGGCGCGGCCACCCTTGAGGCCCTTTTCCTTCTTTCCCGTATGGCCCAATAAGGCCCAATACGTATTCCCGTAACTCTCCGGTACTCCGAAAAATACCCGAATCACTCGGAACATTTCCGATGTCCAAATATAGTCATCCAATATATCGATCTTTATGTCTCGACCATTTCGAGACTCCTCGTCATGTCCCCGATCTCATCCGGGACTCCGAACTCCTTCGGTACATCAAAACTCATAAACTCATAATATAACTGTCATCGAAACCTTAAGCGTGCGGACCCTATGGGTTCGAGAACAATGTAGACATGACTGAGACTCATTTCCGGTCAATAACCAGTAGTGGAACCTGGATGCTCATATTGGCTCCTACATATTCTCCAAAGATCTTTATAGGTCAAACCGCATAACAATATACGTTGTTCCCTTTGTTATCTCTATGTTACTTGCCCGAGATTCGATCGTCGGTATCTCAATACCTAGTTCAATCTCGTTACCGGCAAGTCTCTTTACTCATTCTGTAATACATCATCTCACAACTAACTCATTAGTTGCAATGCTTGCAAGCCTTAAGTGATGTGCATTACCGAGAGGGCCCAGAGATACCTCTCCGACAATTGGAGTGACAAATCCTAATCTCGAAATACGCCAACCCAACATGTACCTTTGGAGACACCTGTAGAGCTCCTTTATAATCACCCAGCATGCTGTGACGCTTTGGTAGCACACAAAGTGTTCCTCCAAAGAACGGAGTTGCATAATCTCATAGTCATAGGAACATGTATAAGTCATGAAGAAAGCAATAGCAATATACTAAATGATCGTGTGCTAAGCTAACGGAATGGGTCATGTCAATCACATCATTCTCCTAATGATGTGATCCTATTAATCAAATGACAACACATGTCTATGGCTAGGAAACATAACCATCTTTGATCAACAAGCTAGTCAAGTAGAGGCAAACTAGTGACACTCTGTTTGTCTATGTATTCACACATGTATTATGTTTCCGGTTAATACAATTCTAGCATGAATAATAAACATTTATCATGATATAAGGAAATAAATAATAACTTTATTATTGCCTCTAGGGCATATTTCCTTCAGTCTCCCACTTGCACTAGAGTCAATAATCTAGTTCACATCACCATGTGATTTAACACCAATATTCACATCTATATGTGATTAATACCAATAGTTCACATCGTCATGTGATCAACACCCAAAGGGTTTTGCTAGAGTCAATAATCTAGTTCACATCGCTATGTGATTAACACCCAAAGAGTACTAAGGTATGATCATGTTTTGCTCGTGAGAGAAGTTTAGTCAACGGGTCTGTCACATTCAGAGCCGTATGTATTTTACAAATATTCTATGTCTACAATGCTCTACACGGAGCTACTCTAGCTAATTGCTCCCACTTTCAATATGTATCCAGATTGAGACTTAGAGTCATCTGGATCGGTGTAAAAGCTTGTATCATTGTAACTTTTATGACGAGCTCTTTTATCACTTCCATTATCGAGAAATATTTTCTTAGTCCTCACTAAGAATATTCTTGACCGCCGTCCAGTGATCTACTCTTAGATCAAAATTGTACTCCCTTGCCAAACTCAGAGCAAGGTATACAATAGGTCTGTACACAAAGATAGCATACTTTATAGAACCTATGATCGAGGCATAGGGAATGACTTTTCATTCTCTTTCTATTTTCTCGCCATAGTCGGGTTTTCGCCTTACTCAACTTCACACCTTGCAACACAGTGCAAGAACTCTTTCTTTGACTGCTCCATTTTGAACTACTTCAAAAAAATTATCAAGGTATGTACTCATTGAAAAAACTTATCAAGCGTCTTGATCTATCTATATAGATCTTGATGCTCAATGTGTAAGCAGCTTCACCGAGGTCTTTCTTTGAAAAACTCCTTTCAAACAATCCTTTATGCTTTCCAGAAAAATTCTACATCATTTCCAATTAATAATATGTCATTCACATATACTTATCAGAAAGGTTGTAGTGCTCCCACTCACTTTCTTGTAAATACAGGCCTTTCCAAAAGTCTGTATAAAACCATATGCTTTGATCAACTCATCAAAGCGTATATTCCAACTCCGAGATGCTTGCACCAGTCCATTGATGGATTGCTGGAGCTTGCACATTTTGTTAGCACCTTTAGGATTAACAAACCTTCTGGTTGCGTCATATACAACTATTCTTTAAAAAATCTATTAAGGAATGCAGTTTTGACATCCATTTGCTAGATTTCATAAAATGTGGCAATTGCTAACATGATTCAGACAGACTTAAGCATCGATACGAGTGAGAAAATCTCATCGTATTCAACACCTTGAACTTGTCGAAAACCTTTCGCAACAAGTCGAGCTTAGAAGATAGTAACACTACTATCAGTGTCTGTCTTCCTCTTGAAGATCCATTTATTTAACATGGCTTGCTGATCATCGAGCAAGTCAATCAAAGTCCATACTTTGTTCTCATACATGGATCATATCTTAGATTTTATGGCCTCAAGCCATTTCACGGAATCTGGGCTCATCATCGCTTCCTCATAGTTCGTAGGTTCATCATGGTCTAGTAACATGACTTCCAGAACAGGACTACCGTACCACTCTGGTGCGGACTGTACTATGGAAGACCTACGAGGTTCTGTAGTAACTTAATCTGAAGTTTCATGATCATCATCATTAGCTACCTCACTAATTGGTGTAGGAATCACTGGAACTGATTTCTGTGATGAACTTCTTTCCAATTCGGGAGAAGGTACAATTACCTTATCAAGTTCTACTTTCCTCCCACTCACTTCTTTCGAGAGAAACTCCTTCTCTAGAAAGGATCCATTTTTAGCAACGAATATCTTGCCTTCGGATCTGTGATAGAAGGTGTACCCAACAATTTCCTTTGGGTATTCTATGAAGACGCACTTCTCCGATTTGGGTTTGAGCTTATCAGGATGAAACTTTTTCACATAAGCATCGCAGCCCCAAACTTTAAGAAATGACAACTTGGGTTTCTTGCTAAACCACAGTTCATATGGTGTTGTCTCAACGGATTTAGATGGTGCCCATTTAACGTGAATGTAGTTGTCTCTAATGCATAACCCCAAAACAATAGTGGTAAATCAGTAAGAGACATCATAGATTGCACCATATCCAATAGAGTGCGGTTACGACATTCGGACACACCATAACGTTGTGATGTTCCAGGTGGCGTGAGCTGTGAAACTATTCCACTTTGTTTTAATTGAAGACCAAACTCGTAACTCAAATATTCGTCTCCGCGATCAGATCGCAAAAATTTCATTTTCTTTTTACGATGATTTTTCCACTTCACTCTGAAATTCTTTGAACCTTTCAACTATTTCAGACTTATGTTTCATCAAGTAGATATACCCATATCTGCTCAAATCACCTGTGAAGGTCAGAAAATAACGATACTTGCCACGAGCATCAACACTCATTGGATCGCATACATCGGTATGTATTATTTCCAATAAGTCAGTAGCTCTTTCCATTGTTCCGGAGAACGGAGTTTTAGTCATCTTGCCCAAAAGGCACGGTTCGCAAGCATCAAATGATTCATAACCAAGTGATTCCAAAAATCCATATTTATGGAGTTTCTTCATGCGCTTTACACCGATATGACTCCAAACGGCAAGTGCACAAATAAGTTGCACTATCATTATTAACTTTGCATCTTTTGGCATCAATATTATGAATATGTGTATCACTACGATCGAGATCCAACAAACTATGTTCATTGGGTGTATGACCATCGAAGGTTTTATTCATGTAAACAGAATAACAATTATTCTCTAACTTTAAATGAATAACCGTATCGCAATAAACATGATCAAATCATATTCATGCTCAACGCAAATGCCAAATAACATTTATTTAGGTTTAACACACTAATCTCGAAAGTATAGGGAGTGTATGATGATGATCATATCAATCTTGGAACTACTTCCAACACTCATCGTCACTTCCCCTTCAACTAGTCTCTATTTCTTCTGTAACTCCTTTTTCGAGTTACTAATCCTAGCAACCGAACAAGTATCAAATACTCAGGGGCTATTATAAACACTAGTAAGGCACACATCAAACACCTGTATATCAAATATACCCTTGTTCACTTTGCCATCCTTCTTATCCACCAAATATTCAGGGCATTTCCGCTCCAAAGGACCATTTCCTTTGCAAAGGTAAGCACTCATTTTCAGGCTTTGGTCCAGCTTTGGTCTTCTTCACGGGAGTGACAACTTGTTTGCCATTCAACTTGAAGTTTCCCTTTCTTTCCGTTTGCCCTTTTTCTTGAAACTAGTGGTCTTGTCAATCATCAACACTTGATGCTCTTTCTTGATTTCTACCTTCGTCGATTACAACATCACGAAGAGCTCGGGAATCGTTTTCGTCATCCCTTGCATGCTATAGTTCATCACGAAGTTCTAGTAACTTAGTGATGGTGACTAGAGAATTATGACAATCACTATCTTATCTGGAAGATTAACTCCCACTTGATTCAAGCGATTGAAGTACCCAGACATTCTGAGCACATGCTCACTAGTTGAGCAATTCTCCTCCATCTTTTAGCAATAGAACTTGTTGGAGACTTCATATTTCTCGACTCGGGTATTTGCTGAAAATATTAACTTCAACTCCTGGAACATCTCATATGGTCCATGACGTTCAAAACGTCTTTGAAGTCCCGATTCTAAGCCGTTTAAGCATGGTGCACTAAACTATCAAGTAGTCATCATTTGAGCTAGCCAAACATTCATAATGTCTGCATCTGCTCCTGCAATAGGTTTGTCATCTAGCGGTGCATCAAGGACATAATTCTTTTGTGCAGCAATGAGGATAAACCTCATATCACAGATCCAATCCGCAACATTGCTAGTAACATTTTTCAACACAGTTTTCTCTAGGAACATATCAAAATAAACATATGAAAGCAACAACGCAAGCTATTGATCTACAACATAATTTGAAAAATACTACCAGGACTAAGTTCATGATAAATTTAAGTTCAATTAATAATATTACTTAAGAACTCCCACTTAGACAGACATCTCTCTAGTCATCTAAGTGATCACGTGATCCAAATCAACTAAACCATGTCCGATCATCACGTGAGATGGAGTAGTTTCAATGGTGAACATCCCTATGTTGATCATATCTACTATATGATTCATGTTCGACCTTTCGGTCTCCGTGTTCCGAGGCCATATCTGTTATATGCTAGGCTCGTCAAGTTTAACCTGAGTATTCCGCGTGTGCAACTGTTTTGCACCCGTTGTATTTGAACGTAGAGCCTATCACACCCGATCATCATGTGGTGTCTCAAAGACGAAGAACTTTCATAACGGTGCATACTCAGGAGAACACTTCTTGATAATTTTAGTGAGAGATCATCTTAAAATGCTACCGCCAATCAAAGCAAGATAAGATGCATAAAGGATAAACATCACATGCAATCAATATAAGTGATATGATATGGCCATCATCATCTTGTGCTTGTGATTCCATCTCAAGCAACGCCGTCGTGATCACCATCGTCACCGGCGCGACACCTTGATATCCATCGTAGCATCATTGTCGTTACGCCATCTATTACTTCTACGACTCTCGCTGCCGCTTAGTGATAAAGTAAAGCAATTATAGGGCGTTTGCATTTCATACAATAAAGCGACAACCATATGGCTCCTGCCAGTTGCCGATAACTTCGGTTACAAAACATGATCATCTCATACAATAAAATATAGCATCACGTCTTGACCATATCACATCACAACATGCCCTGCAAAAACAAGTTAGACGTCCTCTACTTTGTTGTTGCAAATTTTACGTGGCTACTACGGGCTGAGCAAAACCGTTCTTACCTACGCATCAAAACCACAACAATAGTTCATCAAGTTAGTGCTGTTTTAACCTTCGCAAGGACAGGGCGTAGCCACACTCGGTTCAACTAAAGTTGGAGAAACAGACACCCACTAGTCACCTGTGTGCAAAGCACGGTGGTAAACCCAGTCTCGCGTAAGCGTACGCGCAATGTCGGTCTGGGCCGCTTCATCCAACAATACCGCTGAACCAAAGTATGACATGCTGGTAAGCAGTATGACTTGTATCGCCCACAACTCACTTGTGTTCTACTCGTGCATATAACATAAACGCATAAAACCTATGCTCTGATGCCACTGTTGGGGAACGTAGTAATTTCAAAAAATTTCCTACGGACATGCAAGATCATGGTGATGCATAGCAACGAGAGGGAGAGTGTGTCCACGCACTGTGAGATCAGAAGCGTAAGCGTTAGGACAACGCTGTTGATGTAGTCGCACGCCTTCACGATCCGACCAATCCAAGTACCGAACGATGGCACCTCCGAGTTCAGCACACGCTCAGCTCGATGACGATCCCCGACCCGATCCAGCAGGTGTCGGGATGAGTTCCACAAGACGACGGCGTGGTGACGATGATGATGTTCTATCGACGCAGGCTTCGCCTAAGCACCGCAACGATATAACCGAGGTGGAATAAGGTGGAGGGGGCACCGACACGGCTAAGGAACGATCACGAAGATCAACTTGTGTGTCATGGGGTGCCCCCGCCTCAGATATAAAGGAGCAGGGGAGGAGGCCGCCCTAGGAGGGCGGCCAGTGTGGAGTCCTACTAGGACTCCCTAGTCCTAGTAGGATTCCACCTCCCATATGGAATAGGAAAAGAGGAAGGGAAAAGGAGAAGGAAGGAAGGGGGCGCCCCCCTTCCCTAGTCCAATTCGGACCAGACCAAGGGGAGGGGCGCGGCCACCCTTGAGGCCCTTCTTCTTCTTTCCCGTATGGCCCAATAAGGCCCAATACGTATTCCCGTAACTCTCCGGTACTCCGAAAAATACCCAAATCACTCGGAACCCCTCCAATGTCCGAATATAGTCATCCAATATATCGATCTTTATGTCTCGACCATTTCGATACTCATCGTCATGTCCCCGATCTCATACGAAACTCCGAACTCCTTCGGTACATCAAAACTCATAAACTAATAATATAACTGTCATCGAAACCTTAAGCGTGCGGACCCTACGGGTTCGAGAACAATGTAGACATGACCGAGACTCGTTTCCGGTCAATAACCAATAGCGGAACCTGGATGCTCATATTGGCTCCTACATATTCTACAAAGATCTTTATCGGTCAAACCGCATAACAACATACGTTGTTCCCTTTGTCATCGGTATGTTACTTGCCCGAGATTCGATCGTCGGTATCTCAATACCTAGTTCAATCTCGTTACCGGCAAGTCTCTTTACTCGTTCTGTAATACATCATCTCATAACTAACTCATTAGTTGCAATGCTTGCAAGGCTTAAGTGATGTGCATTACCGAGAGGGCCCAGAGATACCTCTCCGACAATCGGAGTGACAAATCCTAATCTCGAAATACGCCAACCCAACATGTACCTTTGGAGACACCTGTAGAGCTCCTTTATAATCACCCAGTTACGTTGTGACGTTTGGTAGCACACAAAGTGTTCCTCCGGTAAACGGGAATTGCATAATCTCATAGTCATAGGAACATGTATAAGTCATGAAGAAAGCAATAGCAATATACTAAATGATCTTGTGCTAAGCTAACGGAATGGGTCATTTCAATCACATCATTCTCCTAATGATGTGATCCCGTTAATCAAATGACAACACATGTCAATGGTTAGGAAATATAACCATCTTTGATCAACAAGCTAGTCAAGTAGAGGCATACTAGTCACACTCTGTTTGTCTATGTATTCACACATGTATTATGTTTCCGGTTAATACAATTCTAGCATGAATATAAACATTTATCATGATATAAGGAAATAAATAATAACTTTATTATTGCCTCTAGGGCATATTTCCTTCACCTTAGACATGAATATCTGATGGTACCCAAAGTATGCATCCAGAAAGGAGAGCAAATCACACCCGGAAGTGGAATCCACAATCTGGTCAATGCACGGCAAGGGGAACCGGTCCTTCGAGCATGCCTTGTTCAAATATATGAAATATATGCACAGCCTCCATTTCCCATTAGCCTTGCGCACAACCACTGGGTTTGCTAACCATGTTGGATGTAGTATTCCTTTGGCCAAACCAGCTGCTTCAAATTTCTTGATCTCTTCGACAATGAATTGCTGCCGCTCCAAGGCCTCCTTCCGCACCTTCTACTTGACAGGTCGGGCATTGTCGGATGTTGGGTTCTGGCAGACCCTTAAGGTTCAAACTCTGGGGTGCGCGCGAAGATCTTCCCCCCTACCGATCCACGTCCGATCGCCTCGCGAGAATCTAAGCTAAGCGATGAACAACACGAGGGACACAAGATTTATACTGGTTCGGGCCACCGTTGTGGTGTAATACCCTACTCCAGTGTGTGGTGTGGTGGATTGCCTCAGGGGCTGATGATGAACAGTACAAAGGATGAACAACCTCGCGAGAGGTGTTCTTGAGCTGGTGCAATGAACTGCTTGGGTGGGTTCGATCGCCTCTCGGTCTAATGAGCACTTGATGAGCTCCCCCCTCTGTGGTGGCTAGTCCTATATATAGAGAGGCCCTGGTCCTCTTCCCAAATATTGAGCGGGAAGGGTGCCAACAACGGCCATTTTGAAGGGGAACATCTGGTACAAGTTATCCTGACTAAAGTTGGTCTTCGGCTACCAAAGGCACTGGTGATGACACCGTCTTGGGCTCCACGATGACCTCCATCCTGCTGCTCTGCTGGTCTTGGTCTCGTTGCACCGAAATAGCAACCTCTGCCTGATGCCTCGATACTCCACGCCTGTGCTTGTCCCCTTTGCACCAAAGAGGAAACAAGGACACTGCGCAGGCCGGCGCCCGTTTGGCGCCCGCCTGGTCTCGATCGTCATGGCTTGCGTCACGAGCACCTCGCGAGGCACCCTGCCTTGATCTCTCCGCCTCCTCGCGAGCCTGCCTGGCGAGGCCGTTCCTGAGGAAGTTGTGTGTCATCTGCCCCGCGAGGCTTGGCCCCTTGCGAGGGTCTTGAGTCTTGCGCTGATGAAGATGGGCCGTACTGGGCCACCACTCGAGCCATGCCATAGGCCGCAGGTAGGCAAGTCTGGGGACCCCCGTTCCCAGAACGCCGACAGTAGCCCCCGGGCCCAAGGCGCGCTCGGACTTGGCTTAGCGGAGAAGCGAAGGGGCAAGTGCGGAGCGCCGCGGGCCCTATCAGCCTGCGGCCTTGGGCGCCACGTGGCGGTTGATTGGACGTGGGCGTCTCCGCTTCCCCACGCTGCCTCGGCAACTGCTCGACTTGACAAGTCCCTGCATGCAGAATTGAGTCATGATTACCTGTGATCATGGAGGCCGACGGTTGGCCTCCTCCGGCTATAAAGACGGGAGAGCGCTAGCCCCCGCTGTACATCTTTCGCCCGCTTCCTTCTTTATCCCCATCTCAGCTGCTCGCCGTCTTCTATGGTGCCGCCGAAGAGGTTCTCGGCCGCGGAGAAGGGAAAGGCTTGTCAGGAAGGGCCTGACTCTCCCCCGCCAAAGCGCGGCCGTGATCGCCCCCGCAAGCATCCTGCGTCTCCTGCAGCGGCTCCCCGCGGTCGCGGTTGCGATCTCCCACGCGGCGACGGGCTCTTGGTGGGTGAGGGAAGGTGCGTCGTGGCTTCACGGCCTCCCAGGCCATGCTTCCACTCAGCAGAGGTGCTGTCGGAGTTCGTCGCGTGGTCAGTGGACCCAGCCGGCAGCTAGCTCCAGCTTCCCCGCTTTTTTGCAGGTGAACTCCCAGCCGGCACTCCCGGTGGCCTCTGGCTTCAAGCGGACGGTTGCTGCAGCAGGGCCTCCTGGCCTCACCGAGATCTCACCATCGAATGTGGCCTGAACCGCTGGCCGCAAACGCTTGCCCGCAAGGCTGCGGGCCTCGAGCTGCGTGCACCCTGCATTTCAAGTTCGACGGCAATGCCACCCTCTACGTGAGGGTGTTCGGAGAGGATGGCCACTATGTTGGGTGCTGCCCCGAAGATGACGACGGTGGCCGGGTGCCTAGCCTCGGCGATGGTCGAGATGAACATGAAGGTGGGCGCGTGGCCGGCGGCCCTCGCAGCTCGCCAAGCCTCGGCAGCTCCCCTTCGGATGGCAGCTCCTCCAGCGGTGGCTGCGACTAGCCTCCGCGCCGTCACGCTCGCCTTGAGGGAGGTAGCGGGTCAGCCCACCGTCGCGCCTTGGTGAAGCATGAGGAGGGGTCTGACTGAGCTCCGGAGGCAGTACGAGCCCTCACCACGAGTCGGTGCTAAGCAAGCCGTGTCTATTTTGATTTCCTCCTTTTCCTGCGCAAAGATAAAGTAGTGTAGGGCCCCGCAGGGGCGTGCTGGACTGTTGCCGTTAACTATTATGCTATTTTCGTTATTCCCGTGCTGTGTTTTGGCACCGCGTGCTCGCGTGTAGGAATTACTTAGCTCGGGGGGACTTGCCGCAGTCTTCGCTTCTCGAGGCTGAGGCCTCGTCGCGCGCTTTGTGGCCTACAAGAATTAGTCAGGAAAGGTAACTTCCGGTCTCAGTTGTGGGGGCAACCAACTCAGGTCCTGTGTTCGTGTCGCGATGCCCGTGGGGCACGGACCGGGAGGAGTGCTCCCACGGTGGACTTGGATAGGAAAGCCTCACAAGACTGGGTTAGAAAACACTCGCGAGGGCACCCGCGTAGCCCCCTCGCGAGACTTGCGAGAGAGAAAATGAGTCAATTAGGCGACAAGGACAAAGAGTCACAGGTCGGGGACGGCAACAATGCTAAAAGCAACTCCAATAAAACTTCAAATAGGGACAAACAAGCCAACTATAGAAAGCAAATGAAAAAGCCGCGTCCGGCACCTAATCTAGTCTTCGACATCTTCTCACTAGCGCGGAGCTAAGTGCTGCCACTGGGCGTGGGCGGGAGCCCCCGAGGCCCGAGGACGGCTCTCCAGAGACTCTGGGGCGTGTACAGACCCAACTCATTATTACGTGAGAGTGTCACGGGCGGCGAGCTTCACAGGCATTGGCCTTCTTCACAGGCTCCGAGCCTTTCTCGGGGCGATGAGCTTCACAGGCATTGGCCTTCTTCATAGGCACCGGGCCTTTCTCGGTTTGTCTAGGGCCTTCTTTACAAGCGCTGGGCCTTTCTTGAAGGGTAGAAGTTCTGAAGGTGCTGGATGTTCCACGCGTTCGAGATGGGCGCACCCTACCGAGTCTCAAAGCGTGCAGCGCCAGGCCTGGAGACATGAACAACCTTGAACGGGCCCTCCCACATGGGCGAGAGCTTGTGCAGCCCCTCCCTGGAGAGCACCCGTCTAAGCACGAGGTCACCTACCTCGAGGGTCCTGGGGCGGATGCTGCGGCAGTGGTACCGCCGCAGCGCCTGTTGGTATCTTGCAGCCCGAAGCACAACCTCTCGACGGCGTTCCTCCCCGAACACGGGGTCCACCCCCGCATGGCGTCCTCCTGTGCTTCGTCGAAAGCCAGGACCCGCGCGGAGTGATGCCTGACCTCGTGAGGAAGGACCGCCTTAGCACCATAGACGAGGAAGAACGGGGTTTCGCCGGTCGACTTGGTGGCGGTTGTGCGGATAGACCATAGCACGGACTGAAGCTCATCGTGCCAGCCCCTGCCGTAGGCATCCAGCTTCTTCTTGAAGGTCCGGGTTTTGAGGCCTTTCAAGACCTCCGCATTGGTGCATTCAGCTTGGCCGTTGCTCCGAGGGTGTGCCATCGAGGCGTAGCATATCTGCGTTCCAAGGTTAGCACAATATGTTTTGAAGAGATTGCTGGTGAACTGCAAACCGTTGTCGGTGATGATGCGATTAGGCACCCCAAACCGGCTCATGAGGCCCTTGATGAACTTGACCGTTGAGCCAGCCGGGATGGTGCGGACGGCTTCCACCTCTGCCCACTTTGTGAACTTGTCGATGGCGACGTAGAGGTAGCGGTAGCCCCCTGGCGCCCGAGGAAATGGGCCAAGTATGTCCAGTCCCCAAACAGCGAACGCCATGAGAGGGGAATGGTCTGAAGGCCCTGAGCTGGCTGATGGATCTGCTTGGCGTGAAATTGACAGGCTTCACAAGCCTTCACCAGCTCGATTGCGTCGTTGAGTGCTGTTGGCCAATAGAACCCGTTGCGAAATGCCTTGCTGACGAGTGTCCGTGAAGACGAGTCGTGCACGCAGTCTCCACCGTGAATGTCTGCCAGTAACTGTTTCCCTTGCTCCCTGGAGATGCAACGCAGGGAAACGTCATTCGGCCGCTTTCGATAAAGCTCTCCGTCTTGGATGTAGTAGGCTGTGGCCTGCCGCGTCCTCCTCCTTTTCTGGCAGAATCCCTTGCATCAAGTAATCCTTGAACTCCGCAGTCCAACATCCCTCCTGAGGCTCCAGCGCCAGGAGCAGGCACGCTCCTGAGGTCGGGTCACAGGCCGGGGCTCCCGAGGCAAGCGGTTGAGGGAGCTCCTGTCGAGGCTGCGCTATGCTTGATAGTGATTGTGCCGCTGAAGGTTTGAAGAGTCGTTCCTCGAAGACGCCGGGCTCCTCAGGCAACCGCCTGGATGCCCTCCTAGCGATGTCATCAGCCTCTTGATTGGTGCCGCGAGGCACATACTGCAACTCCAACCCGCAAAAATGTTTCTCCATCCTGCGGACCTCCGCAAGATATGCTTCCATGTGTTCGTCCTTCAGCTCGTACACCTTGTTGGAGAAGTTGACGAGGAGTTGTGAATCGCTCTTGATGATGAGGTGCTTTACCCCCAAGGCGGCTGCAGCCTTCAAGCCTGCTATCAGGCCCTCATATTATGCTATGTTGTTGAAGACCTTCTCTCCATGCTGGAAGCAGAGCTGAACGGCATAGTAGAGCTTGTCCTGAGTGGGAGATATGAGCACTGCGCCAGCCCCCACGCCATGTCATGAGAACGCCCCGTCGAAGTACGTGACCCAGCCGTCCGGCGCTTCACTTCCTGGGGAAAGCGACCGATCCTCGCCCGCTTCGAGCCCTGGTGCCTCCGTCCATTCTGCCATGAAATCTACAAGTGCGGCTTCCTTGATGACTCTGGTCGTGCTGAATTCCAGCTGAAACACTTGCAACTCAATGTTCCATTCAGCGACCCTTCCAGCTGAGTTGGGGCTCCTGAGTACCCTTTCCAAGGGATATGCCGAGACAACCTTGATGGGATGGCCTTGAAAGTAGTGCTGCAGCTTGCGTGAGGCCACTTGCAACGCAAGGAGGAGTTTCTAGGGCATGGGGTATCGCGCCCTTACGTCCCGCAGCACCGTGCTAACAAAGTACACAAAATGCTCGACAAGGTTGAGGGTGCTGGCGTGGCCTGCGTCTTCCGGAGGTTGAGGTGCCTCCCGAGGCGACGGAGCCCCCAGCGCTTGGTCGCCTGGCGGGGCCTCCTCCGCTCTGGGTGCGTCCCCCTGCTGAGGCTGATCCCCATCTGCTACTGTCGTGGTCTTCACGAGGCTTTCTCGGCTTTGCTCCACTTCGACCAGGGCTGCGGCTGGCATGGCCTTGGCCCGGCGCTCCTCCCTAACCGCCACCAGGGCTGCGCTGGCGGAGTAGGGCGTGGCTGCAAGGTAGAGCACCAAGGGCTCCTAAGGGCGCAGAGCTACCATCACCGGAGGGCTGGTAAGGTACTTCTTGAGATCTTGGAATGCCTTGTCGGCCTCCTCCGTCCATTCGAACGGGCCCTTCTTATTCATCAACTTGAAGAAGGGCGGTGCTCGCTCCCCCAGCTTGGAGATGGAGCGTCCCAACGCGGTTACTCGCCCGGTGAGCTTCTGCATTTTTCTGAGGGTCTTCGGCAGACTCATGTCTTCGACTGCCTTGACCTTCTCTGGGTTAGCCTCGATGCCCCTGTGGTACACGAGGAAGCCCAAGAGCTTGCCCGAGGGGACTCCGAATACGCACTTCTCCGGGTTGAGCCGCAGATCCACTTCATGGAGGCTCGCGAAGGTTTCTTCTAGGTCCTGTATCAGGGTTTTCGCCTCCCGAGACTTCACCATGATGTCATCGATGTAGGCCTCGGTGTTCCTCCCGAGCTGCCGTCCCAAGGCGATGTGCATCAGTCGCTGAAAGGTCACGCCCGCATTGCGCAACCCAAACGGCATGCAGGTATAGCAGTATACTCCGCACAGGGTCAGGAAGGCCATTTTCTCCATGTCTTCTACCACCATCTTGATCTGGTGATAGCCCGAGAAGGCATCCAGGAAGCACAACAGGTCACACTCGGCGGTAGAATCGACGATCTGGTCGATGCGAGGGAGCGGGAATGGATCCTGAGGGCAGGCCTTGTTGAGGTTGGCGAAGTCGACACACATGCGTTCCTTTCCTCCCTTTTTTGGCACAACAACAAGGTTGGCTAGCCATTCAGGATAGCGAACTTGGCGAATGACGCATGATGCTTCTAACTTGTGGGTTTCTTGGACGATGAAGGCCTGCTTCTCGATGGACTGTCGCCTTGCCTTCTGCTTCATGGGGCGCACGTTGGGGCACACGTTGAGATGGTGTTCAATCACATCCCTTGGGACCCCTGCCAACTGATCAGGTTCCCATGCAAACACCTCCTTTTTTACGCGCAGGAATTTCACCAGGGCCTCCTCCTGCTCAAGGTCGAGATTGGCGCCTATGGTGAAGGTGGCGCCAGAGGATCCATCCTTGTTGACTGGTACTTGCTTGGTATCCGCCTTGTCTTGGGTGAATAGCTGCTTCTTCTTGGCTGGCGCAGCCCCCTTGGGCTCGAGGGCATCTGCGCTGGCGGGCTGCGCCACTGCGGCCGTCTTGAAAGCGAGCTTGAGTGCCTGCAGCGCATCCCTTGTGTATCCGGACACGGTACGGACGCCGCTGCTCTCGGGCATCTTCATGAGGTTGTAAGCCAGGTGAGTTGCTGCCATGAACTGGGCCAAGGCTGGGTAGCCGAGGATGGCGTTGTACGGGAGGCCGATGGGGGCGATGTCGATGTTGACCAGCTCCGTGTGAAAGTTGTCGTGGGTGTCGAAGGTCACCGGGAGGCGAATCTACCCCGGGGAGACGATGGAACGACCTCCGACGCCCGAGAAGGGCCTGCTGGGTTGGAATCGCTCCAGCGGCACGTGGAGGAGGCTGAAGGCCTCCACCGAGAGCACATTAAGGCCGGCACCACCATTGATAAGGGTCCTGGTGACGGCCACCAGGCAGATGGTAGGGGTGCATAACATTGGGAGCGCGCCCACGCACGCGGCATTGGAGGGGTGATTGTCCGAGCTGAAGGTCAAATCATCCTTGGGCACCACCCAGCCCGGGGAGCTTCTCGGCGCTTGAGGACGGCACCAATCTGGCGGACGAATGGCTTGATGTGGCGGCTCGAAGGTGGCGCCAGGGAGCCGCCCAAGAGAGCTGCGACAACCGGGGGCGGCGGCACATCGTACTGGGTGAGGAAGAGGCCGCGCAACTACTCCCAGGAGGCCACAGAAGCCGCCGGCAGGTGGAGCAACCGCATGCGCGGGATGTCGGTGAGGGCCATGGGCAGCCAGCTAGCCATGACCCCCGTCGTCGCCCCTGCCTCAAGGAAAGACTCCACATACGCCAGCAGGAAGGCCAGCGGATCCGTCGTGCCGTCGTAGCATGGCGGCATGTCTGGCTTGAACTTGTTCGGCCACTGCACCTGCCGTAAGGCAGGGGCCAAAGCCCGGAGCCCCCTGGCCCCAGTGCTGGCGCCGGTCGCCGGAGCCGGAAGTGCGATGTCCGCCATGAGGGAGAAGCACGGTGCTGACAGAGAGTGAGCCGACGGAAGGAAGATTTCGGCGCACCCCTACCTGGCGCGCCAAATGTCGGATGTTGGGTTCCGGCAGACCCTTAAGGTTCAAACTCTGGGGTGCGCGCGAAGATCTTCCCCATACCGATCCACGTCCGATCGCCTCAGGAGAATTTGAGCTAAGCGATGAACAACACGAGGGACACAAGATTTATACTGGTTCGGGCCACCGTTGTGGTGTAATATCCTACTCCAGTGTGTGGTGTGGTGGATTTCCTCAGGGGCTGATGATGAACAGTACAAAGGATGAACAACCTTGCGAGAGGTGTTCTTGAGCTGGTGCAATGAACTGCTTGGGTGAGTTCGATCGCCTCTCGGTCTAATGAGCACTTGATGAGCTCCCCCTCTGTGGTGGCTAGTCCTATATATAGAGAGGCCCTGGTCCTCTTCCCAAATATTGAGCGGGAAGGGCGCCAACAATGGCCATTTTGAAGGGGAACATCTGGTACAAGTTATCCTGACTAAAGTTGGTCTTCGGCTGCCCAAGGCACTGGTGATGACGCCATCTTGGGCTCCACGGTGACCTGCATCCTGCCGCTCTGCTAGTCTTGATCTCGTTGCACCGAAATGGCAACCTTTGCCTGATGCCTCGGTACTCCATGCCTGTGCTTGTCCCCTTTGCACCAAAGAGGAAACAAGGACACTGTGTAGGTCGGCGCCCGTCTGGTGCCCGCCTGGTCTCGATCGTCATGGCTTGCGTCACGAGCACCTCGCAAGGTACCCTGCCTTGATCTCTCTGCCTCCTCGCAAGCCTGCCTGGCGAGGCTGTTCCTGAGGAAGTCGTGTGTCGTCCACCCCGCGAGGCTTGGCCCCTCGCGAGGGTCTTGAGTCTTGCGCCGATGAAGATGGGCCGTACTGGGCCACCAGTCGAGCCACGGCGCATGCTGCAGGCAGGCAAGTCTGGGGACCCCCGTTCCCAGAACACCGACAGGCATGTGGGGAGACAGCAAGGTGGTGCTCGATTACCTCCTTGGGAACACCAAGGATATCAGATGGTTGCAAGACGAACACATCAATATACGCCCGCGGGAAGGCAACGAGCGTGCTTTCCTATTTGTCATCGAGGGTGGAACTGATGGTAAAAGTACCATTAGTGCTAGCCAGCCCTGCCGGGACCTTTTTCACATGGGGTGCAGCAGCCTTGGTCCTCTTGCTGTTGGAACTCTCCGGCCCGTCATCAACAGGTGTCATGCACTCGGTAGGGGCACGCTTCCCAGATTCCTTGTCGGCGTCCTCACTATCCTTCTTATTTCCTATGCTTTCCTTGGCAGGCACTACGGCTTCGGCGGCCTTTGCCATGACAGCGTCCCGATACATCTTATCCATGCATATCATCACATCTTTCTTATCTGATGGAATGGAAATGATGCCCATCGGGCTTAGCATCTTCAAGGTGTTGTAGGCAGGTGGGATTCTGCCATGAACTTGGCTAGGGTCGGGTGCCCAAGGGTTCCATTGTATGGCAGGGGGAGGTCGACCATGTCAAACACAATCTTCTCAGTCTAGCAGTTCAACTCTCCCCCAAATGTCACGGGCAACGTGATCTTTCCCTTAGGACGACTCCTACCGGGATTGATTACTTGAAACGTGCCTGTGGCCTTAAGCTATTCCTCTGCTATCTGGAGCTTGCTGAGAACTTGTGGGGAAATCAGATTCAACCCAGCCCCGCCATCAACCAACATCTTTGTGACCTTGAGGTTGCGGATTATTGGCGAAACCAACAACGGCAAGCACCCTACAGTAGTGGTGCGGTCACTATGATCCTCCGCATCAAAGATAATGGGCATGCATGACCATTTGAGCGGTTTCCATGAACCCGCGACTGGCTCCATGGCATTGACTTCACGCGCCCACAGTTTAAGTTGGCAGTGAGAGGAGTGCAAAGATGCACCCCCGTCCATGCATAGAGCGTCAATGGCCTTCTAGAATTCCTGCTCACTTGTTTCCTTTCATCCCGTTCATCACTTCTATCATTGCAATCTCCTTTCTCTCGGCCCCTGGCGGGTTTCCCTTGGTTTTGAGGAGCCTTGCCGAGGCAATTTACTTCACCGCCCCGGCCCCTTCCGTCAGCGCCATTCGGACCTTTTTCCTTATCACGCTTCTCGTACTCAACCCTCTGCTTCTTGACGAGATGCTCAACCTGATGACACTTTTGGAGATTGTGGCCCTTGGTCCGATGAATCTTCCACTATGGTCCATCACCTTTCCAAGCCTTTTCGGCAGCCGCAGCCTCCCAGCAGTCAGCGCATGCGGCAGCCTCCTTGCCGGGGGCTTTGGTTTTAGCCTTCTTGCCGGTACTAGGCGTGCCCGATCTCTCCACTGTCAACACTACCTTATCCTTGCGCTTCTTGTTGCGCTTCTTGTTCTTCTTCCTCTGACTGGTGGACTCATCGTCATCCTCTGAGTCGATGTCGATGCAATCTTCTTCTCCAGGGAGCTTCCTCCCCTCTTCCACCCGAGCACACTTGTCCACCAAGGTATACAACTCCTTCACAGTCTTGGGCCACTTAAGGTTCATCTTGGAATGTATTCTGCGGTTGAGCACATTGGAATGGAAGGCAGTTATCACAGCTGTTGGGTGGATATCTGGAATGTTTCTATGGACTCTGATGAATCTTTACAAGTACTTCCACAGAGTCTCCCCTTCTTTCCGCTGGAGAAGTTGCAAGTCCCTGGGTCATCCTGGTTCTTGATGGCCACCCGTTAAGGCGCCAATGAACTCCTATCACAAGTCAGCTGATGTCTACTACACAACCTTCTTATTGTAGACGTTGTTGGGCCTACAAGTGCACAGGTTTGTAGGACAGTAGCAAATTTCCCTCAAGTGGATGACCTAAGGTTTATCAATTCGCGGGAGGTGTAGGATGAAGATGGTCTCTCTCAAACAACCCTGCAACCAAATAACAAAGAGTCTCTTGTGTCCCCAACACACCCAATACAATGGTAAATTGTATAGGTGCACTAGTTCGGCGAAGAGATGGTGATACAATTGCAGTATGGATGGTAGATATAGGTTTTTGTAATATGAAAATATAAAAACAGATAGGTAACTAATGATAAAAGTGAGCATAAACGGTATTGCAATGATAGGAAACAAGGCCTAGGGTTCATACTTTCACTAGTGCAAGTTCTCTCAACAATAATAACATAGATAGATCATATAACAATCCCTCAACATGCAACAAAGAGTCACTCCAAAGCCACTAATAGCGGAGAACAAACGAAGAGATTATGGTAGGGTACGAAACCACCTCAAAGTTATTCTTTCGGATCAATATATTCAAGAGTTCGTACTAGAATAACACCTTAAGTCACAAATCAACCAAAACCCTAATGTCACCTAGATACTCCATTGTCACCTCAAGTATTCGTGGGCATGATTATACGATATGCATCACACAATCTCAGATTCATCCAACCAACACAAAGTACTTCAAAGAGTGCCCCAAAGTTTCTACCGGAGAGTCAAGAAAACGTGTGCCAACCCCTATGCATAGGTTCATGGGCGGAACCCGCAAGTTGGTCACCAAAACATACATCAAGTGGCACGTGATATCCCATTGTCACCACAGATAAACACGGCAAGACATACATCAAGTCTTCTCAAAATAAAGACTCAATCCGATAAGATAACTTCAAGAGGGAAACTCAATTCATCACGAGAGAGTAGAGGGGGGAGAAAGATCATAAGATCCAACTATAATAGCAAAGCTCGCGATACATCAAGATCGTGCCATAGAGAGAACACGAGGGAGAGAGATCAAACACATAGCTACTAGTACATACCCTCAGCCCCGAGGGTGAACTTCTTCCTCCTCATCATGGATAGCGCCGGGATGATGAAGGTGGCCACGGGTGATGGGTTCCCCCTCCGGCAGGGTGCCGGAACGAACTCCTGAGAGGTTTTTGGTGGCTATAGAGGCTTGCGGCAGCGGAACTCCCGATCTATCTTGATATTCGACTAGATCATTGATGGCGCGCGTTGCTGCGCCCGTCCATTTTACCAATAGAATGGTAGGAATTTCAGTAGCATATATGATTCCACAACACATGGTAGAGTAGTACTTTTAGGATAACATAAGTATAGGAGGATAACATAAGAACCATATATCTACAGATGTAAGTTCATTCCTAGAATATATTCACACAGTCGTCCATTTTGATAAAAGATTAATATAAATAATTGTAAAAACCTTTGTAGTATAATTATATATAAAAAGAATGGTGGTACAATATGCAAATTGGACATATACATTCAAAGAAAAATACAGAATGTTAATAGTTGGCCCATATAAACCGACAACATACAAGTGATAACAATATGGCCAAAGAAATATGATGTACACAAAAGAGCTACTTTACCCATTCTTGAAATTGGGAATAAATTGGACAGGGTGCTGGCATACAACTTTATATCGAGGTAAGCCATAGGCATGAGTTGAATTAGAAAGATCAAAGAAGTTGTCAATCACACTTGAAATACAAAACTCTGCATCTTTTCAAATTTGTTATGCATCGAAGGTAACAAGTTAGGTTAGTGATGGCATGTCAAGGCCATTTCCTAGCGTAAAACAAGTATAAGAAGAAAGACCTTGTATGGAAGTAGCCTAGAACATTGACTGAATGCCACCAATATTTGCAATACCAAGAAATCTAAGAAATTATGAAGATACTTTCTTTTCTAGCTATGGCTGTAACTAAAACAAATGGTACCGAGTAAAGCAATGACGTAACCCTCGCTCCCATGGAAATGCTCGAAAAAAATCCAAATCTGATGGGTTATAATTTTCTCCAAAAGCGCAAGCCATGGAGTAATCTAAGCGCCAATTAACATCATTCCAGATTTAGTACACTTAATGGTAAGACAACATATTTGGTAATGAAAAATGTGTCATTTTCCCAAAATCGGACAATACTATCATACGTAAAATGATGTTGACATGCTAGTCGACCACAAATCAAAATTCCAAACCAGTTTAGTACTTGTGAAAAGGTCTCTTCAAATAGGATTATCTTGTGAAATCAACCTCCGAGGAAACAAATAAAATATAAACGGAAAACCTAAATGCAAACTTCTCGATTATGAAATTTCTATCCAAATGGTACTATCAAAAGAAAAATAGTAGACAAGGTAAAATCATACCAAGTTCATTCAGATAGCTCCACCAAAATATATGTTTTGCAATACTGTCAAGTAACATAAATGGGACAATAGTGCATAAAAATACATGGATCAAAAATAACAATCCATAGTCCAATTAAAAAAACACCGCCGAGATTATGAAACTCAAACTAAAAGAAGGTACCCAACTGATTATTGTACAAACCCGTTCCTTATTTTTGATAGTGGGTAACCTTGTTTATGATCTGCTTACAAGTTAATTAGTGAATACTTCTAAACATAGCTTTACTGTGTTAGAAAAGGTGTCTCATTTTAAAATAAAGGAAATTTAATTCATCAAAAATCGTTGATAATATAAATTGCAATATAAGACATAAATTTAATTCAAGAAATGTATACCAATTCTTGTCATTTTATTTTCAAGGACTTTGAGTGAAAGGTTCTAGATTAGACTTTTGAAGTACATTGTTACCTGTAAGCCAAGCACAAGAAAAACAAAAATTATTTCAATTAAGTGATGTTAGTAGGTTTACCAAATTATAGAGCTAAGAAGCTTGCAATAACTAATACTTGTATGTCAGAAGGAAAAGTAATCCTATGGCATCCATACTACTTATCACTACTACTACTAATTCATGTGAATGTCATGAACTGTCGAGATCAAAATCACAAAGAGGGCAGCCAGCCATACTATTTATCACTAATACTAATTTTTGTAAACATCAAGAACTGTTACCCCTGTAATCTTCCATCATAAGCTTGTTAGTTGGACCCTTATAATGAGTAATCTTCCATTGGTAGTTGCACATACTAATTTTAGTTTTTAGTCACAGGTCACATGGGAGAGAACCACGGACGTGAATATTTTGCAATAGACATATTGGGGAGAAAGAAGAGGGACCTGAATACTAAGAGGATGTGGCCATTGACTCAAACGGACAAGTGCCATAAGTCAAGTCGCTCGTTTTTTTTAAACAAAAGATCGATAGATGAAGAGGAAGTTGCTCGATGTACAAAATCCTCTGGAGCATCTGCAGCAGTGACTCAGGCAAGACGGCCGGGCACCTACCATCTCCAAAATGCTCAAGTCAATTGACAACCACCAACAACATTACATGTACGCATAAATTGGATTGAAAGGATGTCAAGAAAGAAATTGTTTGGTGGAAGAAGTAATCATACATGAAATGGAAAGAAATATAGGGTCTTGGTGTATTGTTGTTCCCCATAAATATGTGCTCTCGCCTCCATATGTCCAACCTGAATTCTGCAGGCACCAATTCGAGAGGCCCGACCTCCTTGTGCGATTGCTGGAGCAACATGGAGAAGAACAGGTTGCCCACCAAGATTTCCTGTACCAAGAATAGAGGATGATTTTGAATTAAAATAGAGTTACGTTCAAATAAGATGAAAGAAGGGCTAGAGTTTGATCAAGTCGCTGAGATGTGGATGAGGGGTCGTGCGTGTTGCCGCGGCGTTGATCCACGCCGCCGGCTAGGAGCAGATGAGACGTCATCCGTCACCGCCGCCGCCGCCGCCGCTGCCGCGAGAGCTTATGCATGTGAAGATGTGTCACAAAGCCAGCCGCCCATGCCGCACGATCGCCACGCCTAACACCACCAGAGCCCTTCCATCGCCGCAACCTCGGCGGAGGCGCCGCTGCTCGCTGCGCTGCCGCCAGCCAGCGTTAGGTATTTTCAGGCCCGAGAGAGAAGGGGGCGGATCAGCGAACCGACCGGAGGCAGCCGCTCGAGCGCCGGATCCCTCGGAGCCTCGCCTGGCTGGATCCTCGACAACTGTTGCCTCTCACGCGTCGCATCGGCTCCCTTGAGCCCTACCTCGACCGCTGGATCCCTCCACGCCGGTTCTCGCTAGCGTCGCCGGCTTGGTCCTCACCAGCGCATTGGCTGGATTGATGCACATATAAATGGGTCATTGAAGCCCAATCAACGGAAGGCCTTCAAAAAAGTTTCCAGAGTAGCTGCCCCATTATGACAGAGGGCCCACTCGTGATAAACTGGCACTAAAACAATGATCTAACGGCAAAAAATGATCTAAATGCGTGATCCGACGGCCAAAATCACTGAGGGCGTGAGAGAGCTCGAAAAGTGCTCGGTTATAATGTTTCTAAATGTCTTTAGGGTACGTAGGCTTATATAGGTGAAAGAAGTCGGTTGGGAGGTGCTCGAGGGGCCCACGAGACAGGGGCGCGCCCTACAGGGGGGCGCCCTCCTATCTCATTGCTGCCTCGAGTATCTTCTGACGTGAACTCCAAGTCTCTAGGATCATATTCTTCCAAAAAATCACGCTGTCGAAGGTTTCATTCCGTTTGGACTCCGTTTGATATTCCTTTTCTCCGAAATACTGGAACAGGCAATAAAACAGCAATATGGGCTGGGCCTCCGGTTAGTAGGTTAGTCCCACAAGTAATATAAAAGTGTATAATAAAGCCCATAATCATTCAAAACAGATAATAAAATAGCATGAATGCTTCATAAATTATAGATACGTTGGAGATGTATCAAGATCCCTGCTTAATTCCTACTGCCCTCGAGTAGGTAAATGATAAAAGAAAGAATTTATGCAGGTGAATGCTAGAAGGTGCACAAGTTTGATCAATGATAATTTCAATCACCTTTTCTAGCATGATAATATGTCATAACAGTAGTTCATCTCATAAAACTTCTCACGATAAAGTAACAAGCAATTCACATGTCAAAGCATAGACCATAAACTTTCTTGAAAACTAGCAAACTTCATTCTCAGTCATCAAACAATTGCAATTCATCTTATTTTCAGGAATAACAAACTCCACATACTCAACTATCATATAGTGTTCTACAATTGCTAACACTCACGCGATACTAATGGTTATGGAGTTTCAATCAGACACTGAGAAAGATAGGGGCTTATAGTGTTGCCTCCCAACGTATTCACCTTTGGGTGATGTCAACAATAATAGTTCATGCTAACTTACATCCAATTGGATATATAAATCAGGATCACCCCACCCAAAGTGCTTGCCAAAGGATAAAATGAAAAAGGGAAAGGTGAAGATCACCTTGACTCTTGCATAAAGTAAAAGACATAAAGTAAAAGATACGCCCTTCACAGAGGGAAGCAGAGGTTGTCATGCGCTTTTAGGGTTGGATGCACAAAATTTTAATGTGAATGAACGTCACTTTATATTGCCACTTGTATATGGACCTTTATTATGCAGTCCGTCGGTTTTATTGCTTCCATAACAAGATCGTATAAAACTATTTTCTTCACACCAAAATATCATACATATTTAGAGAGCTTTTTTTATTGCTTGCACCGATGACAACTTACTTGAAGGATCTTACTCAAACCATAGGTAGGTATGGTGGACTCTCATGGCAAAACTAGGTTTAAGGATATTTGGAAGCACAAGTAGTATCTCTACTTGGTGCAAGGAATTTTGGCTAGCATGAGGGGGAAAGGCAAGTTCAACATGTTTGAATGATCCATGACAATATACTTTAACTGAGATGTCGGAAAACATAAACCATTACGTTGTCTTCCTTGTCCAACATCAACTCTTTAGCATGTCATACTTAATGAGTGCTCCCAATTATAAAAGATGTCTAGGATAGTGCATTTATATGTGAAATCTCTCTTCCTTCAATATTCTTTCATGAATTGTTCAATTGACCAATACAATGCTTGCTAACCTTCAATAAATTTACATCCTCTACCTCTTAGATGTGAAGTCAATACTCCCCATGGAATAAGCAAATGAGGCATATAAAATTTCAGATTTATGACAATCAACTCATTCAACAATTTACTCATAGGATACAAGTGAAGCACACGAGTAAATGAAAAACTACTCCAAAAAGATATAAGTGAAGATCAATGAGTAGCTAAATAATTATGCAACTATGTGAACATTCTCTCCCATTAAAGAATTTCAAACTTGGTAATGTATTCAAACAGCAAGAAACAAAATAAAATGACATTGCAAGGATAGCACAACTCATGTGAAGAAGCAAAAACTTAGGCTCAACCGATACTAACCGATAGTTGTTGAAGAAGAAAGATGGGATGCCTAACGGGGCATCCCGAAGCTTAGGTGCTTGACACTTCTTGGAATATTATCTTGTGATGCCTTGGGCATCCCCAAGTTTGAACTTTTGTGTCTCCTTAATTCCTCTCATATCATGGTTTCTCTTTTTATCAAAAGCTTCATCCACAACAAACTGGACAAGAACTCGTGAGATAGGTTAGTATAAACCAATGCAAAACCTTATCATTTTGTACTGTGACAAATCACTAAAATTATTATTCAACATTTAATACTAAATGCCTCTGCATATTTAATACTCCTATCCTCAAATAGAATCATTAAACTAGCAAACATACGCAAACCATGCAAACATAACAGCAATCTGCCAAAACAGTACAGTCTGTAAAGAATGCAAGAGTATCAATACTTCCCTAACTCCAAAAATCCTGAAAGAAAATTCCGACTGTAATAAATTTGTCAGAGCTCATTATTCAAAAGGTTTAAACATTATATCATTCTCTGAATTTTCTAGGGAATTTTTGCAACAGCGGTAAACTTTCTGTTTTCAAAGAGCAACATGTATAGAAGCAAAATAAGCATGGCAAAGGCTATCCTTGACATTTTTATTGAAAATAAAGATGCAAAACATTAATCTAAATAACAGCAAGCAAATACTAGAAAAATAAAATGACGCTCCAAGCAAAACACATATCATGTGGTGAATAAAAATATAGGTCCAAGTAAAGTTACCGATAGACGAAGACGAAAGAGGGGATGCCTTACCGGGGCATCCCCAAGCTTAGGCTTTTGGCTATCCTTGAATATCTTGGGGTTCCATGGGCATCCCCAAGCTTAGTCTCTTGCCACTCCTTAATCCATAGTCCATAAAAGCTTTACCTGAAACTTGAAAATTTCACAACACAAAACTCAACAGAAAACTCGTAAGCTCCGTTAGTATAAGAAAATAAAACCACCACTTAGGTACTGTAATGAACTCATTATAAATTCATATTGGTGTAATATCTACTGTATTACAACTTATCTATGGTTCATATCCTCCGATACTACTCATAGATTCATCAAAAGAAGCAAACAACACATAGAAACCAGAATCTGTCAAAAACAGAACAGTCTATAGTAATCTGTATCAAACTTATACTTCTGGAACTCCAAAAATCCTACCAAATTAGGAAGTCCTAAGACATTTTTGTGCCAATACAGAGCAAGAAGATCAGATCAAGAATACGTTTCTGTGAATTAAGAAATCTAATTTACTGTGTGCAAATGTTTCTGATTTTCAGCAGGATCAACACAACTATCATCGTAAGCTATCCTAAAGATCTTACTTGGCACTGTATTGAAACAAAAGCTTTAAAACATGATTATTACAGTAGCATAATCATGTGAACACACAAAAACAGTAAGGATAAATATTGGGTTGTCTCCCAACAAGCGCTTTTCTTTAATGCCTTTCTAGCTAGGCATGATGAAGACAATGATGCTCACATAAAAGATAAGAATTGAAACATAACGGGAGAATCATGAAGCATATGACTAACATATTTAAGTCTAACCCCATTCCTATGCATAGGGATTTTGTGAGGAAACAACTTATGGGAACAATAATCAACTAGCATAGGAAGGTAAAACAAGCATAGCTTCGAAACTTGAAGCACATAGAGAGGAAACTTGACGTTATTGCCATTCCTACAAGCATATGTTCCTCTCTCATAATAATTTTCAGTAGTATCATGAATGAGTTCAACAATATAAACAACACCTAAAGCATTCCTTCATGATCTACAAGCATAGAAAATTTACTACTCTCCACATAAGCAAAATTCTTCTCATCAATAGTAGTGGGAGCAAACTCAACAAAATAATTATCATGCGAGGCATAATCCAATTGAAAACTAAAATCATGATGACAAGTTTCATGGTTATCATTATTCCTAATAGCATAAAAGTCATCACAATAATCATCATAGATAGCAACTTTGTTCTCATAATCAATTGGAACCTCTTCCAAAAAAGTGGAATCATCACTAAATAAAGTTGACACTCTTCCAAATCTACTTTCATGTTCATCACAATAAGATTCAACATCCTCCAAAATAGTGGGGTCACTACTTCCTAAAGTTGACACTCTTCCAAACCCACTTTCATCAATATAATCATCATAAATAGGAGGCATGCTTTCATCATAATAAATTTGCTCATCAAAACTTGGGGGACAAAAAATATTATCTTCATCAAACATAGCTTCACCAAGCTTGTGGCTTTGCATATCATTAGCATCATGGATATTCAAGGAATTCATACTAACAAAATTGCAATCTTGCTCATCATACAAAGATTTAGTATTAAACATTCTATAGATTTTTCTTCTAGCACTTGAGCACAATTTTCCTTTTCATCATACTCATGAAAGATATTAAAAAGATGAAGCGTATGAGACAAACTCAACTCCATTTTTTTTGTAGTTTTCTTTTATAAACTAAACTAGTGATAAAACAAGAAACAAAAAGATTCGATTGCAAGATCTAAAGATATACCTTCAAGCACTCACCTCCCCGGCAACGGCGCCAGAAAAGAGCTTAGTTGACGGGGTGTGAGTGAGTGCCGCTTACCTAGCCTCCCTGACAACGGCGCCATAAATGAGCTTGATGTCTACTACACAACCTTCTTCTTGTAGACGTTGTTGGGTCTGCAAGTGCATAGGTTTGTAGGACAGTAGCAAATTTCCCTCAAGTGGATGACCTAAGGTTTATCAATCCGTGGGAGGCGTAGGATGAAGATGGTCTCTCTCAAACAACCCTGCAACCAAATAACAAAGAGTCTCTTGTGTCCCCAACACACCCAATACAAAGGTAAATTGTATAGGTGCACAAATTCGGCGAAGAGATGGTGATACAAGTGCAATATGGATGGTAGATATAGGTTTTTGTAATCTGAAAATATAAAAACAGCAAGGTAACTAATGATAAAAGTGAGCGTAAATGGTATTGCAATGATAGGAAACAAGGCCTAGGGTTCATACTTTCACTAGTGCAAGTTCTCTCAACAATAATAACATAGATAGATCATATAACAATCCCTCAACATGCAACAAAGAGTCACTCCAAAGCCACTAATAGCGGAGAACAAACGAAGAGATTATGGTAGGGTACGAAACCACCTCAAAGTTATTCTTTCGGATCAATATATTCAAGAGTTCGTACTAGAATAACACCTTAAGTCACAAATCAACCAAAACCCTAATGTCACCTAGATACTCCATTGTCACCTCAAGTATCCATGGGCATGATTATACGATATGCATCACACAATCTCAGATTCATCCAACCAACACAAAGTACTTCAAAGAGTGCCCCAAAGTTTCAACCGGAGAGTCAAGAAAACGTGTGCCAACCCCTATGCATAGGTTCATGGGCGGAACCAGCAAGTTGGTCACCAAAACATACATCAAGTGGCACGTGATATCCGATTGTCACCACAGATAAACACGGCCAGACATACATCAAGTGTTCTCAAAATAAAGACTCAGTCCGATAAGATAACTTCAAGAGGGAAACTTAGTTCATCACAAGAGAGTAGAGGGGGGAGAAACATCATAAGATCCAACTATAATAGCAAAGCTCGCGATACATCAAGATCGTGCCATAGAGAGAACACAAGGGAGAGAGATCAAACACATAGCTACTGGTACGTACACTCAGCCCCGAGGGTCAACTACTCCCTCCTCGTCATGGATAGCGCTGGGATGATGAAGATGGCCACCGGTGATGGGTTCCCCCTCCGGCAGGGTGCCGGAACGGACTCCCGAGAGGTTTTTGGTGGCTACAGAGGCTTGCGGCGGCGGAACTCCCGATCTATGTTGGTATTCGCTGTTTTTAGGGTATGTAGGCTTATATAGGCGAAAGAAGGCGGTCGGGAGGTGCTCGAGGGGTCCATGAGACAGGGGGCGCACCCTACAGGGGGGCGCACCCTCCTATCTCGTGGCTGCCTCGAGTATCTTCTGACGTGAACTCCAAGTCTCCAGGATCATTTTCTTCCAAAAAATCACGCTGCCGAAGGTTTCATTCCGTTTGGACTCCGTTTGATATTCCTTTTCTTCGAAATACTGAGACAGGCAATAAAATAGCAATATGGGTTGGGCCTCCGGTTAGTAGGTTAGTCCCAAAAGTAATATAGAAGTGTATAATAAAGCCCATAATCATTCAAAACAGATAATAAAATAGCATGAATGTTTCATAAATTATAGATACGTTGGAGACGATCAAGATCCCTAGCTTAATTCCTACTGCCCTCGAGTAGGTAAATGATAAAAGAAAGAATTTATGAAGTGTGAATGCTAGAAGGTGCACAAGTTTGATCAATGATAATTTCAATCACCTTTTCCAGCATGACAATATGTCATAACAGTAGTTCATCTCATCCAACTTCTCACGATAAAGTAACAAGCAATTCACATGTCAAAGCATAGACCATAAACTTTCTTGAAAACTAGCAAACTTCATTCTCAGTCATCAAACAATTGCAATTCATCTTATTTTCAGGAATAACAAACTCCACATACTCAACTATCATATAGTCTTCTACAATTGCTAACACTCACGCAATACTAATGCTTATGGAGTTTCAATTAGACACTGAGAAAGATAGGGCTTACAGTGTTGCCTCCCAACGTATTCAACTTTGGGTGATGTCAACAATAATAGTTCATGCTAACTTACATCCAATTGGATATATAAGTCAGGATCACCCCAACACAAATGCTTGCCAAAGGATAAAATGAAAAAGGGAAAGGTGAAGATCACCTTGACTCTTGCATAAAGTAAAAGACATAAAGTAAAAGATAGGCCCTTCGCAGAGGGAAGCACAGGTTGTCATGCGCTTTTAGGGTTGGATGCACAAAATCTTAATGTGAATGAACATCACTTTATATTGCCACTTGTATATGGACCTTTATTATGCAGTCCGTCGCTTTTATTGCTTCCATAACAAGATGGTATAAAGCTATTTTCTTCACACCAAAATATCATACATATTTAGAGAGCAATTTTTATTGCTTGCACCGATGACAACTTACTTGAAGGATCTTACTCAATCCATAGGTAGGTATGGTGGACTCACATAGCAAAACTGGGTTTAAGGATATTTGGAAGCACAAGTAGTATCTCTACTTGGTGCCAGGAATTTTGGCTAGCATGAGGGGGAAAGGCAATCTCAACATGTGTGAATGATCCATGACAATATACTTTAACTGAGATGTCAGAAAATATAAACCATTACGTTGTCTTCCTTGTCCAACATCAACTCTTTAGCATGTCATACTTAATGAGTGCTCCCAATTATAAAAGATGTCTAGGATAGTGTATTTATATGTGAAATCTCTCTTCCTTCAATATTCTTTCATGAATTGTTCAAATGACCAATACAATGCTTGCTAACCTTCTATAAATTTACAACCTCTACCTCTTAGATGTGAAGTCAATACTCCCCATGGGATAAGCAAATGACGCATATAAAATTTCAGATTTATGACAATCAACTCATTCAACAATTTACTCATAGGATATAAGTGAAGCACACGAGTAAATGAAAAACTACTCCAAAAAGATATAAGTAAAGATCAATGAGTAGCTAAATAATTATGCAACTATGTGAAGATTATCTCCCATTAAAGAATTTCAGAACTTGGTAATGTATTCAAACAACAAGCAAAACAAAATAAAATGACATTGCAAGGATAGCACAACTCATGTGAAGAAGCAAAAACTTAGGCTCAACCGATACTAACCGATAGTTGTTGAAGAAGAAAGGAGGGATGCCTAACGGGGCATCCCCAAGCTTAGGTGCTTGAGACTTCTTGCATTATTATCTTGGGGTGCCTTGGGCATCCCCAAGCTTGAACTTTTGTGTCTCCTTAATTCCTCTCATATCATGGTTTCTGTTTTTATCAAAAGGTTCATCCACAACAAACTTGACAAGAACTCGTGAGACAGGTTAGTATAAACCAATGCAAAACCTTATCATTTTCTACTGTAACAAATCACTAAAATTATTATTCAACATTGAATACTAAATGCCTCTGCATATTTAATACTCCTATCCTCAAATGGAATCATTAAACTAGCAAACATAGGCAAACAATGCAAACATAACAGCAATCTGCCAAAACAGTACAGTCTGTAAAGAATGCAAGAGTATCAATACTTCCCTAATGCCAAAAATTATGAAAGAAAATTCCCACTGTAAAAATTTATCAGAGCTCATTATGCAAAAGGTTTCAACATTATATCATTCTCTGACTTTTCTAGGGAATTTTTGCAACGGCGGTAAACTTTCTCTTTTTAAACAGCAACATGTATAGTAGCTAAATAAGCATGGCAAAGGCTATCCTTGACATTTTTATTGAAAATAAAGATGCAAAACATTAATCTAAATAACATCAAGCAAATACTAGCAAAAGAAAATGATGCTCCAAGCAAAACACATATCATGTGGTGAATAAAAATATAGCTCCAAGTAAAGTTACCGATAGACGAAGACGAAAGAGGGGATGCCTTCCCGGGGCATCCCCAAGCTTAGGGTTTTGGCCATCCTTAAATATCTTGGGGTGCCATGGGCATCCCCAAGCTTAGGCTCTTGGCACTCCTTATTCCATAGTCCATAAAAGCTTTACCCAAAATTTGAAAACTTCACAACACAAAACTCAACAGAAAACTCGTAAACTCCGTAAGTATAAGAAAATAAAACCACCACTTAGGTACTGTAATGAACTCATTCTAAATTCATATTGGTGTAATATCTACTGTATTCCAACTTATCTATGGTTCATATCATCCGATACTACTCATAGATTCATCAAAAGAAGCAAACAACACATAGAAAACAGAATCTGTGAAAAACAGAACAGTCTGTAGTAATCTGTATCAAACTTATACTTATGGAACTCCAACAATCCTACCAAATTAGTACGTCCTAAGAAATTTGTGTACCAATACAGATAAAAAAGAAACACATCAAGAACACGTTTATGTGAATTAACAAAACTAATTTACTGTGTGCAAATGTTTCTTATTTTCAGCAGGATCAACACAACTATCACCGTAAGCTATCCTAAAGGTCTTACTTGGCACTTTATTGAAACAAAAGCTACAAAACATGATTATTACAGTAGCATAATCATGTGAACACACAAAAACAGTAAGGATACATATTGGGTTGTCTTCCAACAGTGCTTTTCTTTAATGCCTTTCTAGCTAGGCATGATGATGACAATGATGCTCACATAAAAGATAAAAATTGAAACATAACGGGAGCATCATGAAGCATATGACTAGCATATTTAAGTCTAACCCACTTCCTATGCATAGGTATTTTGTGAGCAAACAACTTATGGGAACAATAATCAACTAGCATAGGAAGGTAAAACAAGCATTGCTTCGAAACTTGAAGCACATAGAGAGGAAACTTGACGTTATTGCAATTCCTACAGGCATATGTTCCTCTCTCATAATAATTTTCAGTAGTATCATGAATGAATTCAACTATATAAACAACACCTAAAGCATTCCTTTCATGATCTACAAGCATAGAAAATTTACTACTCTCCACATAGGCAAAATTCTTCTCATCAATAGTAGTGGGAGCAAACTCAACAAAATAATTATCATGTGAGGCATAATCCAATTGAAAACTAAAATCATGATGACAAGTTTCATGGTTATCATTATTCCTAATAGCATACAAGTCATCACAATAATCATCATAGATAGCAACTTTGTTCTCATAATCAATTGGAACCTCTTCCAAAAAAGTGGAATCATCACTAAATAAAGTTGACACTCTTCCAAATCCACTTTCATGTTCATCACAATAAGATTCAACATCCTCCAAAATAGTGGGGTCACTACTTCCTAAAGTTGACACTCTTCTAAACCCACTTTCATCAATATAATCATCATAAATAGGAGGCATGCTTTCATCATAATAAATTTGCTCATCAAAACTTGGGGGACAAAAAATATTATCTTCATCAAACATAGATTCACCAAGCTTGTGGCTTTGCATATCATTAGCACCATGGATATTCAAGGAATTCATACTAACAACATTGCAATCATGCTCATCATACAAAGATTTAGTATCAAACATTCTATAGATTTCTTCTTCTAGCACTTGAGCACAATTTTCCTTTTCATCATACTCACGAAAGATATTAAAAAGATGAAACGTATGAGACAAACTCAACTCCATTTTTTTTGTAGTTTTCTTTTATAAACTAAACTAGTGATAAAACAAGAAATAAAAAGATTTGATTGCAAGATCTAAAGATATACCTTCAAGCACTCACCTCTCCGGCAACGGCGCCAGAAAAGAGCTTAGTTGACGGGGTGTGAGTGAGTGCTGCTTACCTAGCCTCCTCGACAACGGCGCCATAAAAGAGCTTGATGTCTACTACACAACCTTCTTCTTGTAGACGTTGTTGGGCCTGCAAGTGCACAGGTTTGTAGGACAGTAGCAAATTTCCATCAAGTGGATGACCTAAGGTTTATCAATCCGTGGGAGGTGTAGGATGAAGATGGTCTCTCTCAAACAACCCTGCAACCAAATAACAAAGAGTCTCTTGTGTCCTCAACACACCCAATACAATGGTAAATTGTATAGGTGCACTAGTTCGGCGAAGAGATGGTGATACAAGTGCAATATGGATGGTAGATATAGGTTTTTGTAATCTGAAAATATAAAACAGCAAGGTAACTAATGATAAAAGTGAGCGTAAACGGTATTGCAATGATAGGAAACAAGGCACGGGTTCAGACTTTCACTAGTGCAAGTTCTCTCAACAATAATAACATAGATAGATCATATAACAATCCCTCAACATGCAACAAAGAGTCACTCCAAAGCCACTAATAGCGGAGAACAAACGAAGAGATTATGGTAGGGTACGAAACCACCTCAAAGTTATTCTTTTGGATTAATCTATTCAAGAGTTTGTACTAGAATAATACCTTAAGACACAAATCAACCAAAACCCTAATGTCACCTTGATACTCCATTGTCACCTCAAGTATCCGTGGGCATGATTATACGATATGCATCACACAATCTTAGATTCATCCAACCAACACAAAGTACTTCAAAGAGTTTCTACCGAAGAGTCAAGAAAACGTGTGCCAACCCCTATGCATAGGTCATGGGCGGAACCCGCAAGTTGGTCACCAAAACATACATCAAGTGGCACGTGATATCCCATTGTCACCACAGATAAACACGGCAAGACATACATCAAGTGTTCTCAAAATAAAGACTCAGTCCGATAAGATAACTTCAAGAGGGAAACTCAATTCATCACAAGAGAGTAGAGGGGGGAGAAACATCATAAGATCCAACTATCTTTACCTACTAATAAAGCAACTATTGCTTCTGGTCGTACGTCGTCGGCGTTTTTGCAAAATAGCCCCTGTAGTTTATAGTATTCAACCCGCAGTCCGTATAAAAGTTAATCAAACCGGTATGAGATAAAAGAAAAGGAAAAAAACCTGCCTCCGGATCTCATCTCGACCTCCAGGCTCGAGTGCATCGCCGCCGGCGGCCGCCCCCTCCTCCGCCCGCCGCCATCGACGCCGGGCCGTTGGCGCTCCCCACCCTCGCTACCATGGTGTCGCCGGACTCCTCCCGCTGCTGAAATTCCCCATCGCCGTCCCAAGGGCCTCGCCCGCGGCCTCGACCTGAGCGCCGCCCCCAGCCACCTCGAGCCTCCACCAGTGACCCCAGCGCCGCTGATCCCGTGTTCTCGCTGCTCGAAGCTTCCTGCTGCAACCCTCTCCTTCCACTCCACGGCGCACGAGGCAGGGGGAACCGGTGGCGGCTGCATGATGATCTCCGTGAAGCGGCGGGGCCTAGCGGTAGGGCGGATCCGGTGGCGGTGGCAAGCTCCTCAGAGATAGGCGGGATCGAGAGAGAGGTTGAGAGAAAGTGAGGTGCAGGGGAGAGAGATGTGAAGGAGAAGACGAGCATGGGCAGTGGAGCGTAGGAGAGAGAGGGCGCAGGGAAGGAGGAGGATTTCAGTGGAGGTCGACTACTGTGAGTGTGAGACAATAACAAGAGGACAGATGGTAGGGGGTCGCCCGTGTGATTGCTCGGGTGATGGCGTCCGGCGTCGGTTCATACCTCGGCGCGCAGCAACAATCCCTCCCCTCCACCGTTTCCACGTGGTGTGGGCTGCTACAATCTCGCTATCCCAGTGATGTCCCAGCTGCGCGCCACAGCCAGCCATCAAGACCACTATGTAGCTCAGGCCCAGAATTGGTCAATTTTATACATCTACAATACACAACGACACACAAAATAGATGCTCCTAGGCTCGATCTTTCATCGCAACTAAACATACTACCAATACTTATTATTGCACTTTTCTCAACTAAACATACTCTGTCCCGTGAGGAGGATTTCAGGGGAGATCGACTACTGTGAGTGTGTGACGATAACAAGAGGCTGATATTTGAGCTGGACTCTTGCGAACAACAAGTTCAGGAGCTCCAAGCCAACAACGGCCATTGCCTTGGAAAAGATGTAAGATTTCTACTATCTAGCTTCTGTTACAAGATTTGTTGAAGCCTGTTATTTTCTATGGCAGTCATTTTTGTTGTAAGAACGAGTAATAGATCTATTGTTCAATTCTTTTTGGAGATAGAATACAAGTTATGTTAAATATTCAATGTTTATTGAACATGACCATAGTGGAAAAGGCTTTAAAGATCAAGAGATGAGATACTTTTTCTTTTAACAGTTCAATTTCTGAAGAAAAAAAATCAACACAATAGCCAAATTTATTCCAATTTTCACATATAATACTTGCTGCTAAGAACTTATAGGTATATGCTTTCACATGCAGTCCTGTCTTTGCAAACACGTATGGTGTCAGTTTAGAAAGACCTACGTAATGTTGTTTTGATTCTTGGCTTCAGGGAAAAAGGGATAGGTTCAGAAAATATTTATCTAGGATAGATGTATATTTATGTAAGAGGATAGATGTACTTACTTGCAAAACTATAGTTTGTTGCAGTTGCTAGGGACTGTAAATTACAATTCTAATTCATTCTTTTGCATTTCAGCCTGTCATTCATTGTTACTTGAATGTTTCTCTTTTTGTTATCCCCCATAGAAGCTTTTTGTTTGTTTTTTCACTCGAACAGCTCTACGCGCCTTGTGAAATTTCTGATGTAGTTTGGAAATATGAGTGAGAACTGCAAGTACATTGATACTGCCCTCCATGTATCGAATCCAAGGATTTTTTCAATATATATTCTTTTTGTTTATTTCAAGGAGGAAGAGAACTCAAAGATTATGGTAATGATCTTGGTTCGATTCTCCAGGATTGATAATGTTGTTTAGGACCCTAAGCTTTCTCATGGCTGATTTAAATAGGCACAGTTGGTTTAGAAGGAAAGCACTGCTACTAATTTTAGAACTAGGATGTCATTTTTGACAGCTGTCGGGTATTGCTTATTTGCATTGTAAGATCACAATTCTAAGGTTTATCTTTTTAGTTGTGTAGCATTGCATATTTGGGTCCTTGAATTTTCTCCTTGAAGATCAACACATTTGGTCAGATTTGGCTTATTTAATAATTAGCAAACAATAAATATTGAACATCTATGCAAAGGCGACATTTCTTACGGATGGTCGGTCAACACCGCAACATCATCTTCATTGTACCAAGGTTCTGCTGCTGCTACAACGGCAACCTCCTACTTCCCGAACATGACCATTGCAGCTATCCTTGCTACTTTAAATTTTATTTCTTTTCTTTCCCATAAATTATGGACATATGGCATTCTGATCAGGTAATGTTCTTCTCTAAGATTTGATATTTGAAGCATGATGTTTGCGATCAGGTAATTTTCCTAGGGTCCTTCAGATGTCTATGTTGATGGAAAATACACATGTTGCATACGTTTTTTGAAATAAGAAGTGGATACTAACATTTCACATCATGATATTGTAGTTTATAGTGCTAAGTTTGACTCCTCCATGGTTATAATAATGGACTTACAGTGAGTTGATTTGTAGTTAACTTTGTCATCAAGTGGCTGGCTTTTATCCGAACAATCCAACGTGCATTATCTAGGAGGCAGAGCAAGTCATTCCTTCCGATTTGAATTTGGGGATTCGATGATTTCTTTCGAATTTATCATGTCTATTTGATCAAGCAAACCTGAGATGCAAAACATGTTTTTCCAAAGAGAAATGAATTCATGGATCGAACACCTCAGATTTGAAGTTGTATGCTGGATCGATTGCATGTTTTATTCAGGTTTATCAGTTCATCATTCCCATTAGTTCAGTCATGGTGAGAAACATATGCACGTTTGTATGCCAAAAGCTGTGAATATTTTTTCTCATAATGTAAGTAAACTGATGATGCAACACATATTCATCTTGCCTACTGTCAGTCTCATTTTCCTGATCCTACACTTGAGCCAAGAATTCATTGCCCCCTTTTTTTTAATAGGCTGCAGTAACGAGTTTGCCACTACTTCAATGGATATAATGGAGCATAGTCGTCATTATGCATGCAAAAGCATGTATCAAAATTTGAATTACCATGGCGCATTTAATTCTTTTGGAGTACTAAACAATCATGCGGCTCTCCACAGATTTAAAATTCATGGTAGGATAATAGGGATGCACTACTTTGTTGGGGGGAGATAATTGGTTGAACGGATAGCGTCGATGCCTTGCAAAGTAACGCAGAGAACAAGCTATCTCGGAATTTCTTCCAAATGCAGCAAGTTGCGAGCAAGCAAAACTATACTCTGTAAATAATCTTCCTGAACCAAAGTTCTTAATTTTCTTTCTATTTTTACCTTTAACTGTACTAGATTTTAATGTACTGAACACTCTCCTTAATCAATGGGAGCAACACCTGATTGCCTAAATATAAAGAAACACAATGTAAAGACATATGAGGCGATGTGTAGCTAGCAGGAACAGGAAAAAAATGCTGCTCGAAGCTGAGTGGAAGTGCATGATTTTCTAAAATTATTTTCTTAACAGAAATTGCTATATTCTCAATATACATCACACTTGTAATCATCTAAAAACAGAAAATCACTTCTAGAGTTGAGGACGTTCCACCATTATGGCTGCCGTTCATGATTAGAGGGATTGTGATCGAACTGCAATTGTGACTGCGCGGCTGCACGTCTCTTGTCCAACAGTCTCTCACCAGCACACACCTTCCCATCGCCCAATATGTTGGATTGTTATGTACAACTATGAATGCAGATTTTTAAATTTGTGAAACCATAGTCTGAAAGTAGTTTGATCAACCTGCAACCTGTGGTGTTCATTTGAGTGGGCCAACAACCATGATTTTCTGTTTCACCATTTGACCTCACTCTCCTTAAATACGAGGGCACAAACATCGAGTTTTGCAACACGCGAAAAAGGAAGATGAGTGGCGGCATGGTTTGGATGTCATGTTAAAGTAGAGGATGTGGACGTTGGGAGTGAGGGATCATCAATGCTTATTGGTTAACGAGCATGTGTTTTTTCCCCCGTTGCAACGCACGGGACCTTTTGCTAGTAATAGCAAAGCTCACGATACATCAAGATCGTGCCATAGAGAGAACACGAGGGAGAGAGATCAAACACATAGCTACTGGTACATGCCCTCAGCCCCGAGGGTGAACTACTCCCTCCTCATCATGGATAGCGCCGGGATGATGAAGATGGCCACCGGTGATGGGTTCCCCCTCCAGCAGTGTGTCGGAACGGACTCCCGAGAGGTTTTTGGTGGCTATAGAGGCTTGCGGCGGCGGAACTCCCGATCTATCTTGATATTCGATGTTTTTAGGGTACGTAGGCTTATATAGGCAAAAGAAGTTGGTCGGGAGGTGCTCGAGGGGCCCATGAGACAGGGGGCGCGCCCTACAGGGGGGGGGGCGTGCCCTCCTATCTCGTGGCTGCCTCGAGTATCTTCTGACGTGAACTCCAAGTCTCCAGGATCATATTCTTCCAAAAAATCACGCTGCCGAAGGTTTCATTCCGTTTGGACTCCGTTTGATATTCCTTTTCTTCGAAATACTGAAACAGGCAATAAAACAGCAATATGGGTTGGGCCTCCAGTTAGTAGGTTAGTCCCAAAAGTAATATAAAAGTGTATAATAAAGCCCATAATCATTCAAAACAGATAATAAAATAGCATGAATGCTTCATAAATTATAGATACGTTGGAGACGTATCATCAGCCGAAGTTGATATGGAGTTCTCCGGCAGGTGCATCAGCCAAGACCTCTCATTTAACTTGAGTGCCAAAGGGGAATAGTTGGCGGATAACTTCTCATCTCTTCCCACAGTAGCTTGAACAGCGATAGTATAGATGCTCAACAACTCTGCCGGGTTCAGCCTCCCATCCTAGTTCTCAGGTATCTTCGGCTTGAACATGCGAGCGGACGGCCAACGGACTTTCCGCAACTCAAGGGTGAAGGTAGGGCACCCAACCTCGAAAGGTACGCACCCACCTCCGAGTGTGGGCTCGTCAACATTGGGGCCGTCGCACCCATTGGGCTGGCAGTGCTTGTCGTGGTGCTGCTCGACGATGCTGCGCGCGCCTTCCCTCAGGCTGTCCTCCGGGGCTCGCCGCTGGTCTTGACGTGATCGAGGGTCAGAGGAGGCCATCGAGACATCATCGATCTCTTGGTTGCATGGCTCCCGCACTGCTTGCCGGGGTGGGGACTGCACCGTGGGGGCAGCCCCTTCCGTGCGGCCAGCCGCACAAGCCGTTATCGTCGCTTGAGGAGGCCGTGGCAGGCTAGCTCGTTGTTGTCCTCCCGCTTCGGTGAAACCAATCAGACTTTGGATGGTGGCACGCCACTCATCCATCTGATCGGGTGTCGGTGGAAATCTCAACAGCAGTTGGTCCCGCGCCATGGCCTTTGAGGCAATGCTTGGCATCGGTGATGATGATGTAGACCGCAGTGTCGCTCGGCTCTTGATGGTGTCGGTGGCGACCGCGTCGCGCCCTCGCTGTTGAGACCAGCCGCTGGGATGGCATGGTGACATGGTGGAGGGGCTTGAGGGCCAGCAGCTCTGTTAGGCACAGTGGTTGGGACTGCCCGTTCTAGGGGTGGCGTGTGCCCTACATCCGCGCCCGCGGCGGGAGCGGTCGGAGGGTTGCGATTCGCCCAGAGCTTGCATCACCACTGCAATTATGCCCTTTAGCGAGGAAAGAGGGTGGAGGCAAAATAATACCCCATCCGTACCTCGAGGAGCATGGCCGCTGGGGTGTTGCTGATGTTGTCACTCCCTGGTGCATCTCGCTTCTGCTTCGGCCACGGGAGCGGTGGTGCCGATGCCTCCAGCGCCAACCACACCTCCTGCAGCGTCCACTTCCTCGCACGTCCCTGCATTTCCCGCGATGTCAGTGGTCGCGGGCCGCTGAGCCCTTGAGGTGGACAGGTGATTCACAGCTCCGAGCTTCCTCTTAGGCGCCATTGTTGATGACGCCGCCGACGATGAAAATGGCGATGAAGCTGACGCGCTACCAACGCTCTCAGGTTCGCGCAAGTGCTGCCCCCTACCTGGCACACCAAAGATGTCGTAGGGGACACACGGCCACCTATGGGGCTACGGACTCCTTTTGGTTCGGTGGGGGGATAGACACGTTGCACAAAGAGCAAAGATGCGTAGTGCAGCGCGGCAGAGATCACACATGCAGTTTTTACCCAGGTTCAGGCCGCTGTGAGGCATATAACCCTACTCCTGCTTAATTGAGTTGATGGTGGAAAAGGTGGTGGTGGGCGCAGCACACTTGCCCGGCATGGTTGCCTCGAGGCGCAATGGCTACGTCCGTATGGATATGTGACCGGCCGTGCTTGCCAACCTCGCGAATCCTTTCTACGGTTGCCATGGGCCTCCTTTTATAGGTTAAGGGGTCACCACAGTGGCAAATCAGTCTTTACATACTGATTAAATAGCAAACAGTGCTATCATACCTAACTCTGCAGGCTGACAGGGTGCATTAAATGTGCCACCTAGTGTCACATCACAGCATGCCCGGCAGCCCTTGTCGGGCTATTTTGCCAGCTCCGCGCCTGCTTGCTTGACACGTCTCACGACGGGTGTCATATGAAGGTGCTTGCTGTAGGAAGAGGCTACCATGTGGCGAAAAGTAGCCACTTAGTCATCTTGGGGCTTGACACCGCACTGATCTGTGACTTGAGTCACTCGTGAGGTGGAGTAGTGGAGTGGTTGGACTCCGCAAGCCCCGGCAGGGCCTACCAGGACGATCTGGGAATACGCTTCCGGGGCAAAGTCAGCCTCACCAGGATCGCCTGCCCGGCAAGGGAGGTTCTTCCCTTCGTGGTATCCTGCTTCTTTGCTTCATCTTGATCTTCTTTATCTGCATTTGGACCCTTTGGATGAACTGATCCTCCTTGTCTGGTTTGATCTTGGGGTTGTAATCTTTGCCTTCGCGCCTGTGCACAGTCTGGGCAACGGACCGAGGGTTTGTTGCACCGACACAAAGAAAGTTCTTTATAAGTGTTTCCTTTATTCTACATTTTGTAGAGAGTAAATATATATCAAATAATATTGGAAGAAATAGAGGATAATGAAGCTCAGGTGCAGAATGATGATACATAATCAAATAGCAATTAATTAAGTACATCGTTACAAGGCAAAAGGTACTAACAAGAGGAATGCAGACATCAACATGTGCAATGGCATTGGCTTTATTCAACATTTTGGTAAGAGTAAATGTAGATCTGATAATTTGGAGAAAGTGGAGGGCAGGGCAGATAAGATGCAGAGTAATGCTAGACAATCAACTATCTCGCAATGCAAGTACAATAATTGATGAGGACATGAATACCACAGTTACACCCATATCCCCTGATGTTTTACCTCTTGGAACAATTGCTAGAGCTCGCATACACCAATTCAATTATCAGGTACTTTCGTTTCTTGGTAATGTTTCTAGTGTTCATGAGAATATGATGCTGCCTAACATAGATACATTTGTGTTGCTTGCAATTGAAGGGCCTAGCACGGACAAGAAGGATGAACATTGGAGCATGGTCAAGCACGGAGATGAAGGGGCGTGCGAAGAGAACAAGAACTGAGGTTCAAGTGGAGATTTCCGGACTTTGAAGCCACCATGATGACATACAAGACGATGGACGAAATATACAAGATGGCCTTTTATAAATTTTGTCCATAGCTTATTATTGGTGTCGCGCCACCTTATTTTTGGGCCAGGCCCATGTATTTCGAAATACTACTTCATAGGCTGTTTTTAGAGTCCATGTTGTAGGGGAAACGAACCGGGAGGTATTTTAGTCCCACCATACCAAGGATGGACGAAATTCCCTCCCTTTTCCCCTATAAATATAGCCTTAAGGCATCGTTTAGACTGGGTTTTATTTATTATTAAAAGTTAGCCTTGACTGCAACTTCGTGTACTTCGTTTGTGTCCAACGACCAGACCAAGACTGCTTATGAAACCCCACTTTTATCAAGACTTCATTCATACTCGCAATATTCAGATTGCTTAATCATATTCTTACTTGTTCTTCGATTGCTTGCAGGAATAGACCTTTGTGGTCACGTTGATCGTGCTCCAGTGTGGTCAATAACCTCTCGGAGCTGGTTTAGCGATTGCTAAGGCGCAACGTCATGCACATTTGCAGTCGGATCGTCAAAGTCGTCTCCACCAAATCGATAGTATCATCTCATTGAAAGATCGGGACACCCCGCCTCTATCAAGTGGTATCAGTTTTTAGGTTACTCGGTGAGATTTCCCGGTTTTTCATAGTCTTGATTGCATCTGTTCTTCATCCCTAGAGTCCAAGAAAAAGCCAGAAAAAAGTTAGATTAGTTTATCCATGTCCAAGACAGTCTGAGCCTTTTTGACATTGCCACATAGTTTTTGCATTGTTAAATTTTTGGTTGCATCGTGTGTCGAGTTGCTGGTTTTTAGTGTCTAGATTTTTAGAGTTTCGAGTTCTGGTCATATTTTGTTCACGCCAACTGCAACACGATGCTTCCACGATCATCCACTTCATTGACACCTTTCGCTGCCATCTATTTCATTCGCCACCATCACCGCCATCCATCCACCGTTGTCACACATCACCATCATCTTAGTCGGTTTCACCATCATATTAGTTTATTTGGAGCGTGTTTCATCTTCCAGCAAGAAAAATATTTAAAAAGAAAAAAAGAAGAAGATTAGATTCGTTTTGGGAGAAGTGGAGACCGAAGCACAAAAAAAAGGGAAAGAGCACTTGCGTTGGAGTTTGGATCGGTTGTGGAGAGAGAGAGAAAAAAAAAGGTTCAAGATATCTGATTGCGTGTGTGCTATTTGGATTGTCAAAAAAAAGGAAACATCAGATCTGTTTGGTAGTAGTTTTGGCAGGTCTGGATCGGCCGGATTGCCAAAAAAAAAAAAATGTCGTTGGTTTCCCAAACAGATTCGGCTGTGGCTGTTTGACGAGGAAAAGTCCAGATTTGTTTAGGAGCAGCCAACGTGGAGATAAACAAGGAAGTTTGACTCGCTTTCCTAAGAAAAAAGGATTGCCTTTTGTTTTGGTAGACGTAGCCAACAAGAAAAAAAAAAGAATTGAGAAAAAAAAAGAGTTGAAAAAAAAAGAAACTGTACGGCCGCTATGTTGCTACTTTGGAAAGGAATAAGAGAGAGAGATGAGAAGAATAGGAGCAGCGAACTTGGAGAAAAAATAGGCAAGTCGGATCAGATCCGGGCAGATTTATTGGGAAAGTGCTAGTCGGTTTGTTTATTTGAAAGATCTTGTTGATTGAGTCAAGAGAGAGATAACAAGGCAAGTCTAGTCAGCTAAAAGAGAGAGAGAGAGAGCAGATTCCTTACGGGAGAAGTGGAAAATCGCAGCCATGAAGAAAAAACGTGAATAGTGCCTAGAATTGAGGTTGCTCACGTGATATTTGGAATGGCTACTTCGGTTTGATTGGCAAGATAGTTTCCAACGTAAAAAAGAACGAGAATCATTATCTCTTGGGAGTTTTAAACGGAAAGAGCATTAAAGTGCGGGTCTGTTTCGTTGGGAGTTTTCAACGGAACCAAAAAAAAGTACCTACCAGATTTTGTTGGCATCCGCATCAAAACGAAAAAAGGCATAGGGGTTGTTTGGATGGTAGCCCCAACGTGCCATGCCAATAATTTGGCGTTGACCGAGGGGGGTAGCGTGCATTTGGTTTACAGCCAATATTTTGGATCCCAGCCAAAATTTTGGTCGCTGGTTCAGTTTCTGCAGTCCGCGCGTGCGCCGAATTCCTTCGCCAAAACATTGGCACGACCAATTTTGGTAGGGCTGCCATGGGTAGCATCCAAACAGGCCCATAGTGCGCTCCTGTTTTGTGGGGAGTTTGCTAGGCCGTTTTGCCTGGAAAAAAAATCTGCATAGAAGGAGACGGAAAGTACCAACTGGCACATCACTTGATTCTCGGAGACACTAAAAAAAGTGTGCCTTGTTGTGCTATAGACTACTAGTACGTCCTAGTACTTTGGTTGTGGTTCTCTAAAGAAAAGTACTTTGGTTGTGGTAAAAAAAAAGAGGTTGTACTGCACGGTTGGATTTCTTTGAAGAACAGAGCAGCCCACAAAAACGTGAACGTGTGGTGGTGTTGGTGTTTGTTGCTGTCGGCCTAAGTTCGAGAAAATAAAACGGCTTGATCCGTGTAGAAAAAGGGGCAGCTTCGGTTTGGTTAGAAAAAAGAGTTGCACAATTTCTAGCGTTGTTTCTTTTTTCCCTTTCATTGATCCGGTCCTTGGTAAAAGAAAGATATCCCCGGTTCAATCCAGTGCGTGAATTTTGTCTATATTTTAGGCTCGCGTCTTTAGTACAGTCTAGCCTAGAATCAGCACTCGACTACTATGAACGAATTTTCAGCTTGCATTAATTAATGTGGTTGTAGCATTTTTTTCACATATATAAAACCAACCCAAATCCACATATTTCTACATCGTACATACATACGTTCACCTGGCAATCGCTTTACCCAATCTTTGGAGTTATTTGACACCGCCGGTTGCCGATCACCACCTGATGCATGATAAGAACTTGCAAGACTTTGATTTTTGCTCTACTGTGAGCGTTGTACCACCACATCCCAGTCGTTCGTAGGAACATTATTTTTTGGATTTTATTTCTTATTTCTAGTAATCATGACAGGATCCAGAGTCAATTCATGGGCTTTCTCGATCACGGGAGACGTGCCACCACCTATGCAAATACCACAACCGTCACGAGAGGTGCACAAACATCTAGATGCATATGATCAGGTTAATGTTTCTATACCACCTTTTAATGGCCGTTTTAGACCTGCTTTATATATTGAATGGGAGTTTGACATAAATAATATATTTGCTTCCCATAATTTTGATGAATATAAAAAAGTTAAGGTTGCGGTTGGTTCGTTCATTGGTTATGCTTTAGTTTGGTGGAGTGAATATTGTCAGTTACACCCTGATTATATACCTACTACTTGGGATGATTTGAAACTTGCCATGCGACATACTTTTGCCCCCGCTTATTATACTCGTGACATGATTAAAAAGTTGCAACATTTAAAACAAGGTAGTGACACCGTAACGAAATATTATGATGATTTACAAACTACCTTGTTGCATTCCTCTTTAGAAGAAAGTGAAGAAGATTTTATGGATAGTGTTTGGGGAGGATTAAACAGTGACATTCAGGAGATACTTATTCATGAAAAGTGTTATCCTATGGACCGTTTGTTTCGTCTTGCTTGCAAAGCTGAACAGGAGATAACAAGACGAGTTGCCCACAAGATAAACAAGCAGAAGGTGCAAATCCCAAGAGTTGCGATGATTGTTCCTTCCACTACTACGCGTACTATGACAACAACATCCTCTCATGAGAGCACTACATCACCTCCACCATGTACGTGACACCACCTATAGTGCCTACATCATCTTTGTTGATCATAAGAGGTAATGACAAAGGTAACGATCTTCCACCTCCACATGAGTATGATGAATGCCTTGTCAATTTAAATGAACCATGCGATGAGCTACCCATTACTTTGATCACACCAGCTATTTTAGAGGACTATGTTCATGATTTGACTTTGCCATGCGATCAAACAATTTTGAGTGAACCCATTGAATTAACTATTGATGCGAAAGAACCATGCAAATCAGTGAATAAATCAGATTTGGATCAAATACGTTTGAAAATAGTTGTGCCAATGTTTAATCATTTTGATATGACCTCTAATCTTGGTGATGGTTCATCAAGGTTAGGATGGTTTAATGATGAGCATTGCCAATATTTTGTTATGAATAAGAGCTTCACTTATATGTGCAAACTGAGTTGCAATATTTTCATGCCTATGACTTCTCGTGATAATATATTGGCTTTATATTTCATGACTTTTGACGGGTGCTCTTGTATAACTATATCCCATGTGGCCCAACTGAGATCAGTAAAAATGGATGACATATACATATACAATGTGTACACCTTGTCTCTTTTGTTAGCCACATTTCAGATTAAGCAACGCCGGGGACGGCTTTGTTTTCAAGAAAGGGAGGATGATGAGGACATGAATACCACAGTTACACCCATATCCCCTGCTGTTTTACCTCTTGGAACAATTGCTAGAGCTCGCATACACCAATTCAATTATCAGGTACTTTCGTTTCTTGGTAATGTTTCTAGTATTCATGAGAATATGATGCTGCCTAACATAGATACATTTGTGTTGCTTGCAATTCAAGGGCCTAGCACGGACAAGAAGGATGAACATTGGAGCATGGTCAGGCACGGACATGAAGTGGCGTGCAAAGAGAACTAGAACGGAGGTTCAAGTGGAGATTTCTGGACTTTGAAGCCACCATGATGACATACAAGAATATGGACGAAATATACAAGATGGCCTTTTATAAATTTCATCCATAGCTTATTATTGGTGTTGTGCCACCTTATTTTTGGGCCAGGCCCATGTATTTTGAAATACTACTTCATAGGCTGTTTTTAGAGACCATATTGTAGGGGAAACGAATCGGGAGGTATTTTAGTCCCACCTTGCCAAGGGTGGACGAAATTCCCTCTCTTTTCCCCTATAAATATAGCCCTTAAGGCATCGTTTAGACTGGGGTTTTATTTAGCTAAAAGTTAGCCTTCGCTGCAACTTCGTGTACTTCGTTTGTGTATACGACCAGACCAAGACCGCTTATGAAACCCCACTTTTATGAAGACTTCATTCACACTCGAATATTTAGATTCCTTAATCATATTCTTGCTTGTTCTTCGATTGTTTGCAGGAATAGACTTTCGTGGTCAGGTTGATTGTGCTCCGGCGTGGTCAATAACCTCTCAGAGTTGGTTTAGTGATTGCTAAGGCGCAACGGCGTGCATGATTGTAGTCAGATCGTCAAAGTCGTCTCCACCAAATCGATAGTATCATCTCATCGAAAGATCGGGACACCCCACCTCTATCAGTAGTACTACCACCGTCCGTTATTACTTGTCACTCAAATGGATGTATCTAGCACTATTAAGTTCTAAATACATCCAATTGAGCAACAATTAATTTGATACAGAGGGAGTACATGACAATAGGTACTTGCATGAGAGATCCAAAACTTCATAACAATTGTGTTAATTCTACATTTATCTAAGAGTAAATATAGATCTTATAATTTCGAGCAAAGGGAAGATAAAGAAGCGAACATTTACAGTGATGCTACATAATCAAACAACAATGAGTGTAGGTATGCTGGCAAAGGACAAGAGGTATTGGCAATAGCAATGAGTGTCCAGTATTGTTGTGAGATCCTATGATCCTTTGAGAAAGGAGATTCATCTGAAATTATTTTTCATACAAGAGAGAAGGTAAGGCACATGCAAAAATTTAGGAGTTCAAATTTTGAATTGATATCATAGACAGTGCCTGACGCTGGGCTCTCTACAGTTCTAATAGGGTTTGGCCAGTGGAGTATGGGTAAAGTGTGGTACAGTTGGGCATGTGTTTTTTGGGGCCATTGATCTATCTGATTTAACAGGTATCACAACCTTTTCCAAATACCTAGTTTGTACTCCTTGAGGATCTGCACTCACCCTCTTCCTTTTGGACATCTATTATGAAAGAACAACATTTGACTAGAAAAACATAGTATGATGACACATGGAATAGGTACAGAAAATGGATAGATATGGCATATACTCATATATGATGCTTAAACTAAGAAGATGGTGGTGTAACAAAGTAGAAGTAATGCAATAGGTCATATGAAAAATATGTGCGACCACTACAACATTGCAAAGTTAGAGCAAGCACCTTGATGGGTGAATAAGATAGGCCATCCTCCACCATCCCCCGCTATATTCCTCTCGTGCGCCCATTCTCATATTAATTTTGATCATGTTCAATTCCTGACATGCATGAAAACATAAAAATAAGTGAGATTACCTTTGTAATGCAGAAGTGATTCTAATCCAACACTGCCTCCCTGTAAACCCCTTTGTGCTATCTCTGCAATTCTTCTGAGAGATGTCATGCATGCTGTAATTTGGTGTGTGCATTAATATAATGTGGCCTACTACTCAAAGTATGAGAGCTCTAGAAGTGATGATACTTCGCAGATGACAGCTTCAACATATAGTAAAGAAGAACAAGTTGACCTGACCTGGTAGATTCAAAATATAATAAGGGAGAACAACTCGACCTGACTAGTCAACCGCAAATGTCTCTGCTACTCTTCCCAACAAGGAACATACTTATTAAAGAAGAGAAGAGGATCATGTTAAAGAAGAGCAGAAGAGCATGCAGATTGAAGATATTACAAGTCTTTCTATACAATGTCTGTTGCCCACCCATGATGAACCAGAGTGCACAAAGAAATACTATTCCTTCCTGTCTCTCCATATGTGGCTCACATGCATTTCGAAACTAAAGTAGGAACATTTAGCTGACCAATTAAACATGTCCCAGTTTTACTAATATCTGCATAATATCATATTCAAATTTGTAAAACTAAGCTTGTTTAGCTTGATGGTTGGAGCAGTGCTATTACAACATGAACAACATAGGTTGATCATGGTCATCATAAAATGGGGAAACCGTAAGCATGATGAGTATAGTGTTGACCATGGCGGTGGGATGGCAGATCTAAAGCTGCAAACCATGCAAAGGGTACTTAGCAACCGATGTTTGCTTTAAAATAACAAATAAGATTTGGTATGGACAAGAAAGTACAGTCAACAAGTGACAAAGAAATGCAATCCCTGATGTCTCTCTATATGTCGCGACATGCATTTCGAAATCAAGTGGGACCTTTAGCTAACCAATTAAATGTGTCTGTTAACTAATATTAGTATCATATCACAATCATATTTGAACAACTAAGCTTTGGAATTATGAGTCCTGTGTTGTCTAGCTTGAAGGGTGGATGCTAGTATGACAGAAAGCACCTACGCAGATCATAGTAGGGTAGATAAAAGAGGGAAACCATAAGCATCAAGAGTAAAATCAGGAAGGTGGAACTAGCTGGACCATATGGGCTTGTATTGCCAGTACGGCAAGAAAGGGTTTGGAAAGGCTTCGGCCCCAAAAGAGGCAGCTCTATTCAACTGAAGGCACAATACTGTTACTATAAGTCTAGAATATCAAAGAAAACATAGCTCCCAACATTTCCCGGATATTATGGTAGACCATCTAGAATCGTTGAAAGCATCCATCTGAAGCGACCTAATAGACCTGTCGACTGCAAATGTCCCTGCTCCACTTCCCGACAAGGAACATACTGTACTACTCCCTCCGTTCTTAAATATAAATCTCTTAGAGATTCGAATGTGGACTACAGACGGAGCAAAATGAGTGGATGTACACTCTAAAATATGTCTATATACATCCGTATGTAGTTCTTATTGGAATATCTAAAAAGACTTATGTTTTACCGAAAAAGGCTTTCACCCCGCTTTATAAATAAAGCAACGATGAACAACACCCAGTACAAACGCACGCCACCGCAACACATGCATGTACCCAAGGCAGTTTAGGAATGGGGGAAGTAAGTAATGTACTAATTAAGAAGAACAGAAGAGGAACATGATAACAAAGAGCAAGCCGATTTTAGATAATACAGTGTGTGTTGCCCACCCATGATGAACTAGAGCGCACAGAGAAATGCAAATCCCTGCTATCTCTCTATATGTAGCGCACATGCTTTTTAAAACGAATATAGGAACATTATCTAACCAATTAAACATTCACTGTTTTAGTAATATGAGCATCATATTAGATTCGTATTTCAACAACTAAGCTTTGGAATTATGAGTGGCATGTTGTTTTGCTTGATGGGTTCAGGTCTTGAGGAGAAGTGCTAGCACGACACAAAGCACCTACGATGATGGTAGTGCATATAAAGTGGGAAAACCATAAGCTTTGCGAGTATAGTGACTGTGCCATGGCGGATCTAAAGGTGCAAAGCGAATAAGGGCTACTTTGCAACCAATGTTTTCTTTTAACTAGCCACTACAATTTGGTATGGACAAGAAAAGTAAAGTAAACAAGTTACAATGTATTTTCTAGGTGAGATCGATAACTTAAGCAGATATGAAAGAGTACCACCTCTCTTGCGATGCCGTGTAGGCCCCTGCTGATACATTAAGGGTGTTGCATGTGCGATGGCTGTCAGCGGCGCGGAAGAAGAATTTAGAAGACAGACGACCAGGTCGGGGGATAAGTCTTGTTGCCATGGACGGTCATAGGAGCGGCAATGGCAAGGTGGACGATAGTGCCGATGAAGCGAGAGGACGCGATGAAAGGATCCTAGTTTGGCGCGGTGGATGAGAGAAGTCAATCTCTTGAAGTGGACGATGGGGTAGGGGTAGCGGCTCTGGCAAGGTCGAGGATAGGGTGGCGCCGGAGGAGGCTGGCCGGAGTGGGGAGGTTGTTGTGGCGCCGATGGTGTGTGAATGGGGAAATGGAGGGGGCAGGATCTCAAACTTTGGGACGTGCTTGTCTGAAATGTGGGAAACTTATGAACTTAGCCCCCGTTTAAAATTTCAGACATCTCGTCGGTTGGGGATAGGACGGTAATCTTGCATCTCCCCAATATTTGTCGATAGCGATTTCGGGCGAGGAGAGGGTGTTTTTCCGCCCACGGTTGGCACCCACGGTGTATGAATAGGGCTGACAGGTAGGGGAGTTGTGTCACATCTGAGGGAAGTTACACACCTGCCCCTATTTAAAATATTTGCCTACATCTATTTCGGATGAGGAGAGTTTGTGTTGCCGCCCACCATGTATGAATGGAGAAATGGAGGGAGAGACACAGGTCTTTCGGATGAGATTGAATCAAATGTGTTTTGCCGCCCACAATTGGCGCCCACCGTGTCTGAATGGGCTCAGAGGCGGTCGTGTCATGTCGGATTGAAGTTACTAGTCTACCATTATCGACATCAGTGGAAATCGGGTTGATTAGGATGCAAAGTGTCAAGGTAGACAGTAAGTTCCATCTCGCAAACACTTGCTTCGGGCAGCCGGCAAATGATAGAGGGTGTTTTGCCGCTTGGTTCAAAATTTGGGAGAATTAGCATTCACGTTTACCCTAGGCCCTGGAAACTAAATTCAAATCAATTTTTTATTCGATTACGAATATCCATACATAATTCTATGTTTTGTTATTTATTTCCTCAAAACCACGAAAAAGATACATTCCACATGTATATATGAATATGATTTAGAAATGCAGTGATCTTCAAATTTAGTAGGTAGGATACACTTTGAGTCAAACAGTTATTTCACCCAATACAATATGCTCACATGAAAAACAGTTCACCTGATGTCAATCATACAAGTACTGAGGATTACCTCGCCTAAAAAATTCAGATCATTACAACACTTGGACAACAAAGGGGGTCTTACAACATAATCCATTCAGAGACATGACACAACATGGAAGTATACTAATCTAATGAAAATTTCAACTGGCATCTAAAGAAGAACTGGGATTACCCTGGGCTTCAGATAGCAGAAGTAGCAGGACCTCCTCCATCTTCAAATGCAACATTCTTACTTCCTCCAATTCTTGGGTTGCTTGCATGATGTGTGCAACTATTGTATAATTTCCAGCCTCGAGATCAGGATTACCTCATTCATGGAAGCCACACCATCTCTTTCTGCCTCTAGTAGAGCCTCAAGAACTATAATATCTGTGCTTAGACTGCTCTCCAGCGGTGTTGCCTATGAACTGCTACCATCTGGTAACATGGATGCGCACTATTTCCATAAATAGATTCTGGGGTTGTACATTGTTTCCTAGTGTGAACGACATCCTGAAAGGTTTCCGCTGGACATATGTAGAGATAGCTATCGCATGATCCAAGCAGTAAGCTTACATGATAAACGACATATGAATTATTGCCGAGCATGGCAAGCTATATTTAAATGGTTCGAAGCAGGATCAGCCGAAAAGAAATTAAAATGGTAAGATAAAAGTAGGGATGCAAGTGGAAAATAGATGGCATCCGCAAGTCCCATCTAGTTAGTTTTTGCTAGCTGGCTAGTTCATTTTCCTCAAAAAGACAAAAAACTCTTTTGAACTATCATACCATTACTGGACTTTAATCGAGATTAAACGGGACCCAGTTGACATCCCTAGTTGAAAGGCAGTGTACCACCGCTATATTTAAGTTGCATAGGCATCTAAGCAGTTGAAATAATCTACAAAAGCACTTAAATAGTGTGGCCTCATATAAACTATGAAGACAGTCTTGTGATGAAGTTCATAGGAAAAGTTAAGGAGTCAAATGAACTAGGCAGGCATTTCTTTACAATAGTACAGCAGGCACTGCTGAAATATTGGCCAACTCAAGTATAGCCTAACAAGTAACAAACAAGCATTCGAATCAAGCAATACAAAGAAAGCGCATAACCGAACTATTTGTAATTACAGAGGATTACAGGTTGAGGGCACAAGCCAAGAAAGCAGCCCACATGCATTACATTTCACATGTACTAAAACACACTGGCTTACCATATGTTGCTATGAAGCCTTGCTGTTGTTGCAATGTTCTTTAAAGATATCGTCAGCATCCCGTGGTTGCAAATCTAGTTGTTGTAGTTTATTATGCACCCTCTATTCAGGTAATATTAATTTTAATCGCATGCACTTGTTTGAATTGATCATCAATGGTTAATCTAAACTAATGAAAGAAGGGTGTGTGCTTACACGACAATATATGTGCTTTGCTCTATTTTTATGCTTATTTGAGGTGCCAGCCCCAAAAGAAAAAATATTTTGCATGATGGAGTTGGCAGCTCCCTAATTAATGGAAGCATCAAATTAGTCATGCAACTTGGGAAGATCAAGAATGCACAAAAAAGTAATGAACATAGGCTCGGAGTAGTGATGTAATAGCTAGCATCAGAAAATGTAGGTTAAAACGAACACAAAGCAGCGGAACCACAAGATATTTTGCTGATGTGTAATAAGCATAGGGAACATAGAAGCAGTCTGATGTAACCAACATGTGGCATCAGAACAACACCAGTATCATAAATATAACATGCAAGAAGTAAAATAGTAGGCAGTGATATGTAGGAAGTACAGTAATACTTAGGACAAAACAAAAGCACTGTAACTATATGTGCACTAGTTTGTAATTTAGCACATGTAACCTGTTACTGCCACACGTATGGCCCTACAGGTGAAAGTAGAATAACGCATCTCATGAAAAATTGAATGATGCCCTGAAGAAATTCGAAGGTGCGATGCTTATGCTAAGAAAGTGAACGTAGGCGCCGGCCGTTGGATAATAGTACCTGATTCTCGGCGGCGTATGGGAATCGTTGTCATACTTGAAAGCTAAGGATCGTCGATGGTGCTCGTGTTGTGGTGAGTTTGGGCCGGCTGTCGCCATTGTTGAAGTGGCTCCGGTGCTTCGGTTGCGGCGCCTGTCGATATACAAGAAAGCTCATCTGTGGTACGTCAACAGTTCCACGATAATGAAGAGAAAAACCAAAGGAGTACAAATCAAAATAAGTAGATGAGGCTACGGCGTCAGTAAAGCAGGGCCGGTGGAGTTGAATATGGCATCCGTGGAGCGGGTCCGATGCAGTGGACGGAGGCGTCGGCGAAACACATCCGGCGCAGTGTACAATGCTTTCGGTGAGCATCTGTTGCGGCGGATGAGGGCTTGTATGAAGGGCCAGCGATGTGGGGGAGGAAGGAGTCGGTGAAGGGCCTAAACTATGGTGGACGAGGGTGCCGGTGAAGCAGATCCGGTGCGGTGGACCATGATGGCCGTCAAGGAGATCTAGAGCAGTGGACAAGCTAGTCGCTGAAGCCGCTCCGGTGAAGTGGTGAGCTGGCAGTGGGGAGTTCCAAGGTGCGGAAGGTTGATCCGGTGGGGTCTGAGGTCCACCGGTACGGCGGAGGACTAGATTCGGTGGCTTGGCATGGTTGGGAGCAGGCGGGGAGGGGAAGGGGAGGGGATCTAGGGAAGAATGTTGGAGGCAAAGAGGGGGAAACAATGGAGTTACCAAAGCAACCCTTTTCCATTCATGTGGCAGGGGTAAAATAGGAATATCGCAGGGCTAAACTTTCGGGCGGGAGATATTTTGATGTGAGTCGGAAGTTTCAAAGCTTTTGGGGGCTGAAATTAAGTGTTCTGCTGTTGTATGGCCAACTATTATATCATGGCCGAGAATTTATTTGTTTTGCACGCAAAAAAGTGCAAGTTTCGAAAATCAGTGTCTCCAACTCGAAACATAGATTGTCCATTCAATTCAAATATGGATCATTGAGCTAGTGGAAGCAAATACCATCATATGGTCCAATTCAAATGAAATTCCAAATGTGTTTATCCTAAATATAATGACAAAGAATGTGTATGTGTATGAATAAAGTGGACAATTATAAGGTTTTAACATGCCTGTATGTGTATATCTCTAGGTTTGATATATGAATTTGAAATCACGAAATCCCGGCTTAAAAAATGTACCTCCATTTAAATGAATTACAAAAGCTAATGATGGAGTCGAATTCCAAAATTCCAATCTTAGATTTGTAATTCTGGTACTTCAAAGTATATCATGCATGTTGAAAAGTATCATTATCTCATAGTCCAGACTGTGAAACAAATTGATCAACCATGAGTGCACACACTATTGACCATATATATCTCAATTATGCTAAAGTCTCTCAAATATAGACACCTCACTCTTTATCTGAAGCCACCCCTCACAAGTCGTTCTCTCCCCCGGACATGAACACAGGAGCACATTAACCCCCCTCTCTCTTCTAAGTCTAGACCCCATATAGGTCTCTATCACTTTGTCTCTCGGGCATGAACACATCTCTTCCCCCACTCTCTAGGTCTCCCGGCATCTCTCTTTCCCAAGCACACACACTATATAGAGTGTATCTTTCCCATACACACAAAACGTCGCCCCCAAAGGTCTATCTCTCTAGTGATGTGGTTCTCGCTCACTCACCTCACTCCCCACCCCCACTGCAAACAACCACCCTTTGTCTCCTTGTGCACCACTCTCCTCTTTCTATCTCTCCAACATGCGTACCCGACCCAGCTCCTTCCCTATACACATATATGTCGTGACTCTTTCCATAGCTCCCTAACATATCATCATTCTCAATCTCGCATGTTGTTCTCTACACCATCTATTCTAGATCTCTCATGAAGTCTCTATCACACACACGATGACTCGCTTCCCTTGCGTCTTCGTACATAGGCCACTTTCAAACAACACCAACCTCAACCTTGTCTCCCTATGTATACGCCACTTCCGCACACAAAAGACCCCTCTCTTCCCCCTCTCTTCCTCTCTATCTCCCTCGATAGCTCTCTCTCTCTCTCTCTCTCTCTCTCTCTCTCTTGCTCTCACACCCCTCTCCCACACACACTCGATGTCTCTTCCAAATAGTCTGCTCCCCGCCCGCACCCATGCCATCCCGCTACTACACATGCCTTTCTCTCTCTTGGACACACATGTCACACCATTCCCCCTTCACTACTAGGTTTACATCATTAGTGGTCTCTCTTCTCCACATACACAAACTCCCTCTCACACACACGCGCACACAAACACACACAGACACGCACAAACACCCATCTATCTGGATCCTTCTTTTAAGACACACACACCCTTGCATATTCTCTCCAGCTGTAGGTATGTCTCTCTCTCTCTCTAGCTCACATGCACACTAAAATTATCCATCTCTCTAACTCACACATCTCTCCCCATGTCCGCATGTGTATCTCACACACTCACTCTGATTATGTCTATGTATCTCCATGTTACAGAACACAAAGCCCCATGCACATATCTCTCTCTATCCTCCACACACAGAGACACAAAGAATCTCTTATCATTGCCTCAGTCTCTACACATATCACACATGTACGTGCAGTCTCTCTCTCTCTCTCGCACACACACTCAACCAAGGTTTTTTTGTGAATAACTTACCTCTATTCATCAACAGTCGTGGCAGTACAACAAGCACAATACGTGAAAAAGAATAAATATACACGTCCGTAGACCACCTAGTTTGACTATTTGGACTAGATCGAGCTGAAGGTGCGCCGCCGTCACCCCCTCCTTATCGGCGACGGGAAAACCTTTGTTTTACACAGTCGGGAAGTCATTGTGCTAAGGCCCCACATGCTCAACCGTTGAATAGAATGTAGATACAAGTTTATGGAAACAAGGTTGATAATACATTTGTATCTCCATACTTATATCTCTTCTCTTATAAAAAAACCGACTTGGTGATGATGGTATGTCTGCCAACTTGCAATATAGACCATCTGATCTATATATGATGGATAGAAAGCAAACTAAACGATACCCGCACCTCTCTCCACATTTGCAGACAAGGCCTTCCCTCGTTCATCCTTATCTCCCACAACCTCATTGTTGAGCAATTAAAAAAGGAACCCTATGGAACAATCTGACATGATGGTCGTTGCCGGCGTCGTCCATCCCCATGCCTCCGTCCGACCACCAGTCACCACCATGACCCACTCCTCCTCACCTTATCTCTCCTCTTTCTCAAGATATCATTAGTTTTTACACATGGTATTACTCCCGCATGGGTCAATCACAACAGGTGTTTTATAAAAAAAAATGCATCTTGATGTTCCGTGCAATGCACGTGCACATTGCTAGTACTCCTACAGAAGACTTAGTTGGTGATGAGGGTGTGTCTGCCATCTGTCATTTCTGACCATTAGATCTACATCTAACAACTGTGAGGTAAGTTGTTGCCTTTCTCAACAACATCCCACTTCTCTACCCAATTTGTAGAAAACCCCTTAATTAGTATCTTAAAACCAACCACATCCCTCCCTCACCTCACCAAAACAACCTAAGGAATATATTCTGATTGAAACATACTATATTTTTAGTGATATATGTGTACCAAAATTAGAGGTTTTTCTATCAAGTTTGTGAATAAGTATTATTCTAATTATGATTCGTTTCAATGCATGTGCACATTGCTAGTATTTCCAACCATGCAAAAAAATTTGCTAGTATTTCCATAGTTTCGAGTTTTCCATCAAGATATTAGTCACTCATGGTTGATATTTAGGTTGAATTATGTACACATAGGCACTATGTAACTAGTCGTGCTTATTGGCTTCCAAAGCTTAACTTTCACTCCTACTTACAGTATATAGAGTATTCAAAAAAAAAACTACAACTTTCAACCAGCCCTCGGGAGAAACTATTGTACTCCCTGCATTTTTGTACAAGAATACTATGAAAAAACACATTTTGCATCTATACACGGCCACCAACAATAATGGAGGCAAATATTAATGATGTTTTCTCGTACTAGTAACCCACGCTTTAATTACTAGCATGCATGTAGTGGATGATAATGACACCTTCAACTACTTCCTCCCTCCTGGCCACTTAGTTTCCTCTAATGTGCATGCACCCTATTAATTAAGCTGGTAATCGAGAAAACAAATTGGCATGTAAAGCACACATTAATTTTTACCTTGGTACCTGTAATTTGAGTTTGTGGCCTTGTATATAAAAATAGAAGGAGTACAGAAAATAGCAAAAACATACCCAAAATTTCTTAATCCGCGCCAAAAAACTACTACCTAGTGCCGATTAGGCTCGTTTGAACCCGTTTATGACAGGGTTGACCCACACGTTCGTGCTAACGAGGCTCCTTAAACTAACACCATTTATTTGACCGTTGACATGAGGGACCCACATCTGACCTTCTATCCTCTTCTTCCTCCTCCAATCGTTATTTTTTCTGAACAATACTTCAAACGGTTCTTATGTGTGTTCGTCGGTGGCGCCGGTGATGAGCGAGCTGGCCGCCGCTCCACCGGACAGGTCGGACACCGCGCTGGCCTCCACACGGGTTGGCTGGCTGGCTCGAGTGTGGCTCACGCACGAGCAAGCCACTGCGCTGGCCTTCGCTCGAGCCAGATGGCTGGCCTTAGTGCGGCGCGTGCGAGCAAGCTACCGCACCGCCGTGCCAACCTATCTAGCAAACCTTGCAGACAATTAGCTGGATGCATCCAGTAGGGTGTGTGCTAGCTTGGCTAGCTAGCAGCCACGAGCGCTGGACGGAGCTGGCATCCGGGCTGCCGCAAGATGGGCTCCGCGCCACCGGTGCTTTTGACCTTGCCTTCTGCCGGCGACGGTAGCTGCGTCCCATGGCCAAGGATGACTAGGTGGAAGGGCCGAAGGTAGGAGGTCACTCGGGGATTTTTGTCTAGACTGGCATGTAGGTCCCACAAGTCATAACGCTTAACTTCCAGGTCAAATAGAAGGCATTGACTTAAGGGGAGACATGGGTTGAAACGTGCCTATAATGGCACTTGGTAGTTTATTGCGACGGATTAGGAAAATTTCGGTATGTCTTTGCTAATTTTTGTAGAGTAGTGGTTTCTTGGTAGGGCTGGTTGGGAAGTGGTAGTTTCTTGGTAGTGATTTCTTGTAAGGAACAATCTACTAGCGACAAAAGGTGATTCTAGGTTGCGTTGTACTCCAACGAGTATCACTAGTGGTCGCGGGAGTGTATAGCTCCTTTTCTGGGTTTGATCCCGGCCGAACGCATGGTGGCCTTTTTTTAAAATAGCAACCTTGCTGCAAGCCAATATTGTGCATTGGTAGTTTGACTTTTGAAGTCGAACGGACATGTCGCACCACAATCTGGGTGCACTGGATAGCCCTGCCATGTGAACGGGTTTTCCCTCCCATCATCTCGTGGCTCGCGTACTAGAGTAGTACTCCTATATATCAATTCACACCGTGCAAAGTTTCTCGCTTGCGTGATCGCCCTAGCCGCACCTCGCTTGCAGATTCCTCATGAGCTACCATATTTAAACTAGAGCCTCCAAATTAAGCCCGAGGAGCCGGAAAAGCATGGAGCGGCATTGGGAACTATGCAATATGGCTCTGTACATAAAGTGCTACTACTCTGTAGATTGTGGCGTTGCATGCATGGACTTCGCTCCATTATCGGTTCTAAACTCTATACAAGAAATTCCTCTTGATGTGATTTTTTTTGAAACGGGGGCAAAAGCTTTGCCTCATATCATTCATAAATAAGGAACTAACAAAGTTCGACGAGATCCATTACACCTCCACAAACGGAAGCGAAAGGACTAGTCTCGCCATATCAAAGAACTCAAATGTTCTGCCCCCGCAGTAACCGTCGCTGATAAATAGGCTGCTAGTGTGTGCGTGAGAAGAGCGGCTGAGTAGGCCAGCTACGTGCTTGAACTGAGCACGGGGAGTACACACTACATAGGTGTACTTACCCTACATTGATAGTACATCAATGGTTCTAGAGAACAGTAGTACCCTCCACTTGCAACTATAGCTCCTTGGCCTTGAGATTCAAGATTTCAAAACTGGTGCACTATAGAAGTACAGTACATCGCACTATTGTTGAGAAAGTAGTACTACTACTGCTACAGTACTACATAGTAAATAATAGCTGCACCATCGCGGGGCACTAGGCACTACCACTATGTGTGCCCGCATAACTTCCTTAACAAAGGGACGAGGCCCCGCAGTTACGCTCTTATCTACTCCTCGCCAGTTCCCCTCCCCCGAGGTAGTTCGTCGTTGCTCCCATGGGTTCACCAGGCAGTTCTCCTCCTCGTCAGGGCTGGAAGACCTTAGACGACGATCCTCTGGGAGAAATCGCACGCCGCTCCGACGTCCTTACCTCCGCAAGAGTCGGGGCTTCCTACACCAACTATTTTAAGATGGTGCTTAAACATGCTTGGGAAAAGGCCATGCTTGTTGGTCTTCCATGCATCCTCGAGGAGAAGGTTATTCGATGGGGTGATCCATTGAATAGTCCACCACAACGTGGTCGTGCTTGCATGTTGACCCCGCTACAGTTGCCGACGTTGAGAGCTAGTCGGATTTTGTACGATGAGCAGGTCGGTCATAGAGTTTGATCATGTAGTGCATATTCTAAATATAGTACTTAGTTATTCCATTCTGTTATTTCTCTGCTGTCCACCATCTTATATATAGGTCTGGGATGGTGCCAATGAAGATTGGCTTGCATACCTCCGGTCGTATACCACCATCGTTTTGCACAACATCCACAGAAGTGAGGCCGTTCCCGTAGGCCCCTTCTCCACCATTGGGATCGACCTTCTGGACTGGCTGGGCTTGAATACATATGATGATGCCTACATGATATTAAAGAAGATAGCAATTGCGGACCCGCCGACAAAGCGACGCAGCTACGATGATTATTATCTCATCGCGGTGTTCGACATAAGGATTGCCATCAATACAAAAGGCAGTAACGGCAGAGGCTGGCACATGTTGGCCACGACAGATTTGTACCCCTACATGTTCGAAGACCCCATGTGCCATGTAGGCCACATATTCGCGGTGACAAGCCAGGGGACTTTGTTTCATGTGGTTGCCATCCTACGGTATGGGAGATTACAAACCGAATGCACAAACCATCATTTGCATCCCTAACGGTACTCCATTATTTTGCAGGGACCAGTCATCCCCCGATCAAAATAAGATCGTCGATCCTGGATGTGCATTTGCATCCATGAATCAGTCTAACCTAGAACCTTGTAGCTGACTTTGGCATATTGGGATCAACTATCTTAGTAGTCGTTACCCATGGTACCATTGATGTGCAACATGGTCAGACGATCTACCACGATCGGACCGTCACTATCTACCCATGTATTCCATTTTCTCATTGCTGTGTCTTAGAGTAGTAGTACTTGTTAGTTATTTTCTTTTCTTGACTGGGACATGTTTATTGTATACTACAATTTAGTATTAGATTTTTTTAACCCTCTCGCCTTCTCTTTCATTGTAGTACTACTTACTAGTACTAGTACTTTTTACCTTGGAGGACGCGTATAGCTAGCTAGGCCCTTGAAGACTTGAACCCACTAGCTCCCACCATTTTTGTTTTTCCATGTCTTACTATCTCATCCATGTAGCCAAGAGTGGCTATATATAATAAGCCGATTATTTTACTTCCTCTATACTTGAGTAGTACTATTTGTTGCACAATATGACTGACAGCCATATTTGAGCACAACATTATTATGCATGGACCTTGACTATGTACGTCACCATGTGTCCAGATCTGAGATGCCGCATGTACCAGCCACGTGTACCAGATGAACAGCGCCGAGTTCGACCCACGTGATGCTATGTGGGTGCCGAGGAACACCCTTGGAGAGTACTCGCTTTTCATTTGGAACAACTACCCCATTGTAAAGTGGATGCCACCTTCCGTGCACGACATCGAAGGCATGCTGTTCATGAAGCATGGTTGTATCTTCAGTGCGCACTGCCGGATGAACGACATGCTGGGACATGCTATCCCTAATTTATGATGCTTTAGCTTGGATGAGTCTCCACCATGGGGAACCAAACTCGAAAGCTGCAACAATGGTTCCCGTTGCCCACCGCTATGGATCGTGCCATCTATGAAGAACACCTGGGACTGGAACCTGGAGGAGGACATGGAGCACATGTATAACGTGTAAGTGGAGTATTGTAAATTGTGAATGGTAGCGCTATAAATATATGTAGACTGGTAGTGCACAAATTTATCACATGAAGTGTGGAGATGAAATTGTGTGGCATACTAGCATTTGTCCTTTAGAATTTATTACTAGTAAATGTGTTATGTGTATGTGCAACTTGTGTGGCTGTTGCAGGGGCTCCAACACGCTCTGTTAGAAAAAAGGTGGCAGAACTTTGGCTATAGGTGATGTGGCGGCATCATACAATAGCGATCGTTTGCTATAGCCGTAGTACTAGGAGGAAAACTCCTATAAACCTTGAGCTTGGCTCTTTGTCTTCGGGAGATTCAATATTTTGTACTCCTATGAACCTTGCACTTGGATCTTCGCCTCTTCGGAAGGTCCAACAATGATGATACTACAGTACAATATGCTTCTGGCAATCTGACACCGAATAAACTGCGGCACGTCCACCGCAAGGGCGAGGGCGAGGGCGAGGGAGAGGGAGAGGGAGAGGGCGCTATAGTCAAAACCCTCTCCTCGTCCCGCGAGCCACCACACGCGTGGGCAAGGGAGAGGGCGTAGGCGTACGTAGTAAGCAAGCTTCTCCTCGTCCTGTGAGCCACCACACGTGGGCGAGGGAGAGGGTGTAGTAAGCAACCTTATCCTCCTTCGGCGAGTTGAAGAGACACATCAAAGTAGTACTAGTCCATACTGCATCCTTTCTGATTAATATGGCTTAATTTGAAATGAGAAAAGTACACTAGCGGTCAACATATGTAACAATACGCTCATTACGGTCACTATATAGTTTTGCGGTGATTATACGGTCACTATCTCACCGTAGAGCACCGTATTGCACCCTGCTGACCGTATTACAACCTTCATTTAGTCTTCTTCTCTCAATGGTCGCATGCACACATAAGTCAACTCGCTGAACGAGGAGAAGCATGAGCGTGCGTGTTGTGTCATGTGTTGTGTACCGCATGGATGCGTGAGTGTTGCATGTGTGCATGTGTACGTGTGAGTGTTGCATGAATGCATGAGGCTTTTACTCCCTACCATTGACATGGTCATATTTCAAGCTTCATTAAAACGTTGCATGCAAGAATTAAGAGAAATCTCACCAATGCGTGTAGGTCTTTTGTTCCTCACACATGCATTCCAATTACCTTGGTTGATGATTTTCTTGAGGAAAATGAGCCCATTATTGAGTACTACTTTTGGAAAAAAAATCTTTGGGCACTCATCATTTACTACTACCTTGGTTGATGATTTTTTATTTACCTGTATATAAACCTT